>NTPY01000204.1:174308-189707 GCA_002922825.1 Brachionus calyciflorus
AAAAAGTCTCAATATTTGATATTTATTTTTAATTAGAGTTTCCGAATTAGAGTTTTGGCTATAGAACTACAGATGTCTGCCAAATTTAACCTAGAAAAAAACGTCTTTAATCCATTCTAGGCGTGATATTGTGTTTATATTATCCCCTTTTGTCAGCAACACTAAAAAATGGAAGAGACGGTATAACCTAACTTATCTTTTTAAAAATTTATAAATCACTTTTTAAGACGCTTTTTGCTTTCCTTTACCTTATTTCTTTTTAAAATTTTTTATTATTAAATTAAATCATGTTGACAATGTGCACAATGGTTCACCGATTTATCTGATATATTCTGATCACAAAAAAAAAATAATTAAGTTTGGTTAAATTCTATGGCCCTAATAAGAAACAATCGGGTTTTGATAATTCATTAGTTCAATTGAGAATTTTTATAATTATCAAGTCCAGTTTTTGAATAAATGAACATCTGTGTTTAACCTAAATTTAAACGCAATTTTTATTTTCTAAACACAATTTTACTTTGAAGATATTTTCAATTTAAACAAGACATTTTTTGTAGTTGAATACTTTAAAAAAAAATTAAACAAATTACAAAACACAAAAAAACAAGGAATAATTTACCATATTTGGAAGTAAAGTATATCAAAGGGTTTGACGACAAGGTAATTTTAAATACTCATTTTTTATTTCGTTTATTAAGTCCTGAAACTCCTTGGCGTCGACAATGTTAAATGGCAAATTAAAAGCAATATAAATTGCAATAGTTTCCTTTGGGTTTTTTGAATTTAGATTCAGGTGTTTGGTATTTGGTCGGGCTAACTTTTTTAGAAGTTTCATCGTCTGAATTGTCAGATTCAAAATCTAAGCGAAACTTTTTTGTTTGTCTTTCTGCGATTAAAGTATTTTGGATAATATTATGTTCATTTATAAGGTGTTTAGAAACTTCACTTGTTGAACCATTGTAAATAGTAATTTCTTTAAAACAAACACGACATTGCGCTGATTTAAGATTTAATTTGATGGCAAAATTCAACCATGCCCAAGACCTAGGTTCAATTGATTTTCTTTTTTTTCGTTTGTAGAAGTTGGCGTATTTTCATTTTTAAGGTCTGGATTATTAGAATTTGTAACATCAGAAGTCATTTAATGATAAAGTGTTAAAAATTAATTAAAAGCAATCAAATTTTTTAAATAAAAAAAAATTATTTTAAGATAATTCCATCAATTTTTTTTAATTTCAAGCTTTAACTTTTCAAAAACTTAAATTTCTTTCTTGAAATTTTCAAACTGTATATTTTCAAACTTGAGATTGAAAGTTCGAAAACGAGTCAAAATTTTTCTAACTAATAATCGAGCAAAATTTTGTCTTCAAGTCAATAATTTAAAAAAAGCAAAATCTTGAATTTCTGTTTTTTGTTTTCGAAGGTTCTAAAACATAATTTGCTTTACAACCCTAACTGCAATATAAAGATTTTAAAAGAGTCTAAAAATTGAATTTTTTAACAATTTTTTGAAAAAATTAGTCGTTTTTAAAGAAAAAGGTGTCTAACTAAAAAACGGCTAAAAAAAAGATTTAAAAAAAAGATTTAAAAAAAAGTCTTGATGTATTGTCTTGATTTAAAAAAAAGGAAATTTTGTAATGATAAATTTAAAACTAGTCGCCTTTAAACCAGGCACTTTTAATTTTAGACGTTTTTAAAGACATGACTGAATAAAAGCGCCTTAAAAAATGTTACCAAAATAACATTATTTAGATATCAGCTTTTTAGCTGATGCGAATAGATATGTATATCTTGCATATTCTTGTCATGTATCTGAGAATCTAGAAGCTTGAGATACTGACAACTATATTCTAGAATTCTTATCAGGAATCTTATCTCTGATAGAAGCACTTACGTGTACATTTCATAGCATTACTTTATTCATATAAATAGATGTTTCATTCGTAAGAGCTTTCGACCGATCCAACACTTATATTTAATAAACTATATATAAAATATATTGTGTCTTTATTTACCGGTAACAAAAATAGTGACTACTAAAAGCGTCTTGAAAACTCTCCGAAATGACGTCTAGTTGTAGCACCTAAAAATGGTGTCATAGTCGCTTTTATTTTTTAAAGTGTACTTAACTGTAACTTTGTTACTTTTGACCAAGTTTGATTTGTACCTTGGAGTAAAATTTAAGGAGTAGGGAGTTCTCAATTCCCAAATTCTGATTTGATCGCAATATAAATTTTTCAATTTAATTTTAAGGTTTAATTAGCTGCATGGACTTTATTGACTTATCGGCAATTTGAAGTTAGGTATCAATTCACCAATTCATGACTCAATTCAAAAAAAACGAAAAATAAAGTTCTATTAATTGAATTTTGGAAAATGTTTAGATAATGTTTACCTGACTATAGTGAGGTAAAAAAACAAATTATCTTTTTCAATTTATTAAAAAAACGAATAAAAATTTAAATTAAACGACGCGTTTCGACCCACCACTGAGTCTTCTTCAGGCTAAAAGGTATTATTAGACTATGTGTTCCCATTGAGTCAAGCGAAATTCGTCATGTAATTTGATACAATCAAAAAATTCAATTCGATTTTTTCTAAAAAATTTTTGGATCAAAGCTTAAAACTAATTTCGTATGTTTTAATATATTAAGATGTTGTTAACTTGACGACCAGTGGTCATTTAATTATTCGACTTGGTAAATTTATTTAGATAATTATCATTTGATTTCAAATGAAATACAGTACAAAGCTGAAATAAGTTAACCAAAACTCGAACAGAAACAGAACACTGTTCCACAGAAAAAAACATTTCTCGCACAAAAACACAGCATTTTTCGAACAGAAACAGACACTGTTCCAAAATTGTTCGAAAACATGTTTGAAAATGTTCGAACACGCCGTTAACTTATTTTGGCTTTGTACTGTACTAATTTTATGACTTAACTTTGAAAAGAAATTCCTTGCATTTTCTTTCTCTTTTCTCTAAATTATTTTTAGGTACAAAAGATAATTTTTAAGTCTTTTTACTTAAAATTTAAAAATATTATGATTAGAAAAATATTACATAATATTACAAAAAATTAATGATTTGATTTTAAAGGAAAATAAACGAAATTTCAAAAGCTTTTGCAAATTTTTTTCTTTAATTTTAACTAGGATTTGTAATAAAACTTTATTTTTCCACATAATCGGAGAAAGGCTGTACTAAAAAATTTTATTTTCAAAATAGTCTTAAATTTCTACTTTAAATGACAAGAAAAGTAAAAGACATCAAGACATTAAGTTTTTTTAGTGTAAATAAGAGCTCAAAAAAGATTTTAAAATGAAATTTTTACGATAAAATTATTCGACATTTATCAAAAAATTCAAGTTTCTAAATATTTTTTAAATTTTAAACTGATCATCCAAAAATCGAACGCTTGTTTAATTTTTCAATTGAATCATTCACTTCATCACTTAGACAAAAATAAATATCTGTTAATTTTTTTCGCTTATCAAACAACTGAATAAAGTATTCAACTATCTTTAAACTAATACCATTTGAATTAGACCGACTTTTTATATATAAATAATCCAAATTATCCAAAGAATCAATAAATTTTGAACCACTGTAATTAATTTCTCTATAGTCATAGAAAACTAACAACAAATTTCTTAATCCTTTTAGTTTATTAAAACATCCAGTTTCTAATTTTTCCAAAGAGTCAATTTTCATACAGTCGAACTTATTATAACGAACCGCTTTATAACGAAAACCTCTATATAAAGTAAAAATAAAAAGAACTAATTAAACTTAATGCATTTTGATTGAACTTAAACCTCTTTAAAACGAACCTCTATATAACGAAACCTCTTTAGTAGATAAACAAAAAATTACACTACGTAACTGAAATTAATTAAAAGTAACCTCTTTATAACGAATTTGCGAAAATTAGTAAGTTCTAACAGGAACAAACAGTTTTTATCTAGCATTTAGCCCACAAAAGTCAAGTTGTTTAAGAAACAAAAAAAGAAACATTATTGTTTAATCAAATCTAATTAATTGGTTAATTAGTAATTGTATACGTTTTATTATTTGTTCGGTTTTAATAATAAAAATTAAAGGACTAAAACTACGATTACATGAACAATTTTGCTTTTAATGTGGATGCGGCTAAATCTAATACAATGCCAATTTATTTGTCACTTAAAAATACACATTTTACTCCCATAGTTCCAGTTTACAATTTTTTTCATATAAGTCCTACTACAGGAGGCCATTTATTTTTTGTTAAATATTGTTTTGGTGAATTAAAACTCTACAAAGTAATATGTTGAAATACTGTAGAACCTACTTATAGTATGAAGAAAGAAATCAAGCAATTAAAATTTCTTAAATTTTTAATGTTATTCTATATTAATTTTATCAAGAAATTGAATTTTTTTTAGTGAAAAAGAACTTTTGAAACCAAAAAATCATTATAAAAAATTTCCCATTCAAATATAATGGAACCTCTGTATAACGAACCTCTTTATAACGAACACGTTTTTTTGGAACGGAGCGATGCGTTATAACGAGGTTCGACTGTAGTAACTAAATTCTCAAAATTGTTTTCAAATATTGGTAAAGTTCTGCATATGATGCTTAAAAATTTTAAATTTGGTAACTTGATTTGTCCAAAAGCCTCTAATAAATCTTCATTCAATGTTAAATTTAAGAATTCTAACTTTTTTAAAGGTTTCAAAAAATTAAAATCTGTCAAAATTTTAGAACCCTTAACAGATAATTTTCCATTTCTTATATTTAAATATTTTAAGCATTTTAATTCCATAAAAAGATCATCTGTAAGTTGACAATTAATTGAATCCTCTAAATCAACCTCAGTTAAGTAAGGACAATTCTTGAAAAAATTTGAATTATATTGTAATTTATTACGGTGTCCAATTAAATAAAAATGCTTTAACCAAGTTAAATCTTTTAGGTTCATTTGTTCGATTATGTTTCCGCTTAGATACAGAGTTTGTTACTTTTTTAAATTATTGAAAGCATTCTGTTCTATTGTACTAACATCAAAAAATTCAATTAATAATTCTTCGAGATCAATTAAATCTTTAAAAATATTATTATCTAAAGTCTCAGCATCACGACCGTTTCTAAGATCTAACTTTTTTAAGCTTTTTAAGCCGGAAAATGCTTCTTTTTCAATTGATCTAACACGTGATTCATCGATTAACAATGTTTCTAATTCAAGCAAATTAGAAAATGCATTCGATGGAATAAATTCAAGATTAGCATCATAAATTTCTAAATTTTTTAAACATGGAAAATATCCAAAAAAATTTGGAAATGGATACATTTTAGAAATTGTCGTTTTTAAAGGCACCGTATTATTTTAGCAAGGTAAAAAATAGCCAGGTTAATTGGGCAATATTAAATTAGCAGTTTTTATTCAGCAAAATAATAAAATTAGCAATTATATAATTATAATCAGCAGAAAAAAATCAGCAATTTACCAACAAAAAAATTAGCAATATCATTTTAGCAAAAAAAAATCAGCTGATTTTTTCTACTAATTTATCTTAAACATAATGTATTAATTAATGGTCAAAATCCTTTTTAGCCGTGTAGAAAGATATACTATTTCGTATATTATAGTTTTATTATTTAAAAAATTTTTAAAATAATCTAGACTCTAGATTATTTTAAAAGATCTCTCGAATCAGTCTAAAGATATACTTTAAAAAATGGGAGTAGTAAAATACTGAAAAATTTAGATTTTATACTGGTACTAACTATCGAGTGACTACGGTATGTATAATGATTCCATTCCGAAACATTTATTACATTAAGATAAATTTTCTATGGTTTCAGCTCGGAATGTTTTAATAAAAAATAATAGCTAGTTTTATAATTATATATATTTTTTACAAGGTAGATTTAAATGCTATATTAATACCTGCTAAATTGATACATGCCTTTTTTTTTATTGCTGATTTTAATTGATTAATTGCTAATTATTTCTTGCTTATTTGAAACTTTTTTTTATTTACCTGTGCTAATTTGACTATGCTAAAATGAAACATTTTGAATTAAACCGCTCCCGTTTTTAAACATTCAACTGACCTTATATTAATAAGAGTCTCGAGAAAATTAATATTTTCTAATCTTATTCTTTTATATCTTTTCGTGTAATCATCAAGTTCTGTTCTTATTGTTTCAAAATATTCAATTCTGAATTTGATAAATCGATAAATTATCGAAATTATTTTCAATTAATTTTTTAATCACTTCAAATTCAAGGAGATCTTTAAAAGAATCAAAATAAAAATCGTCTGGCTTTTCTTGATTATGTATGAAATTAGTTAAAATTAAAAAAATTTAATTAATGAATTAAATTAATTTTTAAAAAAATGTACTTAAAATTATCAACCAAATCTGAATCGATTAGATTACTGGGAATAAATGTTTTGCCAATTTTATTTTTGAATTTGAATTTTGGATTCATTATGTAAATATTTTTGTTTTTGAAACTTGTTATCATGTTTTCATTTGGAACACAAAAAAAAATGGCTTAAAATCGAAAATATCTAAATTTGTTATTTCGATATCTTTGATATGAATTTTAATCTTTCATGATTTATTTTTAATTTATCATCATCTAAAAGACCTTGATTCGACAAAATTTTCTCACATTGAGTATCAATTTCGTTTAAAAGACTATCGTAGTAATCAAGTATATCTTGTTTTTTTAGAAATTTGCTCATTTTTGAAAAATGAAGAATATTTTATATTTTAAAAAATTTCTAAAAAAAAAACTTTTTAAAAAATTTTACTAAAAATAAATTTTTAAATTTAATTGTCGAAACTTAATGTTTAGTAAAATAAATGTGCAGTTTTATTAAAAAAATGTCAAATCAAAAATTATTAAATAATAATAAACAAATACAGAAGTGCTTGAGGGATAGTAATCGACACAAAGGGAACATAAACAGAACATAGAGTCACACTTTAGATATATTTTATCCTTAATACCTTAAAATTTTTTAGTTGAATTTTAATTAACCGCGTTTTTTTTTAGTAGAAATTGGTTTTAAATGTTGTGTTTCATTTAATTTTTTATAAATAAAATTTTCTAGGAATAAAATTGGTGGTTTAGATTAGTAAGAGTTTTTTAGTAATTTGGTCAACTGGAGTGTCAGTTCATTTAGAAAAAAATTATTTCTAATTAAATAAACTAAAAAATTGGGAGAGATTCTCATCTAAATTTTTCAAGAACTCAACTTTTGACTATAATCTTGAATGTTATTTTTTCATTATTTCTAATCGAAAATATTTAAACTATGGTCCACAAAAATATGCGAAATGAAGGAACTGAAAAACGGTATCAGCGATTATATGCAAAAAGTAAGCGAAAACATGCTTAAATAAATAAGGCGTAAAACTAGGGTTGTTAAAAATCAAAAAATATGTCTTTTGAAGTTTCAAATATTTTTTTTGAAATAAAATATTTTTACTCATTTCTTATATTTTGAAAAAATTAAATTTTTTTTCAAATTTTTTTTTTGAAACGAAAAATTTAATAAAAATTTTAATTTGAAGGTTTTCAAATTCATAAAAATTTGATCAAAAAAATCAAAATGATTTTGAATAACACAGACTCAAAATTTTCGATTTCATACCATAAAATTAGAAATAAAAAAAAAAAGCCACTTAAATTCAAGGAAAAGTTTGAAAAAATGGGGTCTTGTCATTTAATTTGTCATGTGATTAATTTCTTTTTTGATTTAAAAACTCTTAAGCTGTTAATAAAAGTTTATATCATGAAAAAAATTCAAAAAATAAATAAGATTCATAAAAATTGACACTTAATTTTTGTAGATACCAACAATTTTTTTAAAAAAATATCAATTAAAAGCTTAATTTTAAAAATTTTTCAAAAAAAATTTTAATTAAAATCTTATTTATGATTTTAATTTTGATTTTTTTGAACTTTTTAATTCTAAGATCAATAAAAACAGATTGAAAAAAAAATTAAGGAAATTTTTATCGATCCATTTTAAAATAAGAAATAATTTTTATCTAATTTTTTTAAACAAAAATTTTATCGTTCAAAATTTATTTCAGTCAAAATTTTCGAAATTTCAAACTTCAATTAACAACCCTACATAAAACAGGTAAAAAGTTTATTTTTAGAAAAAAAAATTAAATGGTCTTTTTACCTTTTACAAAATATATTCTAACTTTCCACCTCCTATATGTATCGCTTTTAAAAACATGCAATAATTATAAGTAAAAATAGTATTTACATGAGAAAAAATTATAGAGATAATTCTATAAAAAATAAACAACTAAGGAATATTGTGTAAATCTTTTTGTGTGGTTTTAGATATAAAGACGAATGTAAAGATGATATTTTAGTTCAAATCATCCAGAAAAAAAATAAATATTTATTAAATTATTCGTTAGATGTGGAAAATGCAAATGCATATTTTGGTTGACCTTGATCATAAGTAACAGTTTTGAAAGAATAGTAAACACTTGAGATAGTTTAAAAAATGAATTGAATTTAAAATAGCAAAACTCAAGAAAAATCTTAAGCCTAATTTACTTCCTAAAGAAAAATATATTAAGTTTAGTTTGAAATACATTAATTGAATTTGAATAAAGAAATATTATTTTAAACAGTAAACTAATAGATAGAATTGAATTTTTCGATTTTTAAATATGACGGTTTGCGTTACATTAGAACCAATGTAAAAACATGCGAATTATTCAATCAAAACTTATTTTTCATCATCTAATAATTCTACCATATTCGTAAGGATAGAGTGCAGCATAAATGTAACAAAAAATTATTTTCTTAGTTTAATAATTCTGTTAGAATACGTTAGGAATATGGTTCGGTACGATCAAAATCGGGACGGTACTTTATCGGACCGAAGGCAAAATTTTTGTTGTTTAAAAGCAATACTGATAAAGTATTAAAATTAAGTTTGAACCGAAGAATAAATTTTTGTCAGGATTTTTTAAAGAAAAATGAAGTGCAAAGGGTAACCCGAAATTTTTAAATTTAAATTAGACCATAACGAAGCAAGCATCGTTTTCTGTAAAACCATCCTTTCTTTAGTATATTTTCGAATTTCAAGTTATTGATTTAATTTAAAAAATAAGGTAAAAAGTAAATAAAATTTTTAAATTTGAATACAAAAAAAGGGTGGAATCTGTTTAATAATAATTTATCGAAGAGTTTAAAGACCACTATTGCTAAATGTGTAAAAGATTACGGACATACCTGAATATAACGTTTTCTAATCTTAAATAAAAAAATCGATATTTGTTTAGTAATAAAGATTTTTTTTATTTTTTTTATCTTTTTTTAATTTAAGTTTATTAAAAAATCTGATTATTTAGAATTTTCAAAAAAATTCAATTTTTCTTAAAATGTTGATAAAAAAACTTTTATTTTAAATTTCAATTGGTTAATTTGAATTTGAAATTAAAATCTTAAAAAAGACTGAAGCCTGTTTAAGATTTTTATTTTGATATTTATTAAAAATTAATTTTTGAAATTTAACAATCAAATTAATACGATCTATATTTAAGGATTTCGATTTTTGTCTCGTCAGATAGACCAGAATAAATATCAATTTCAGTGTCTTGATTGAAAGCCTTAATTTAAATTTATATTAAGAAAAATTTTAATAAAACATATTTTAAATAATTACAGTCGAAAATCCCATATAACTCTTTTCTATATTCTTTTTTTTATCAAACAACTGTAGGAAGTATTCTGCTGTTCCTCGATCTATATCATTAGTTCCTAAATAGTCCAAATTTTCTAAGCTTTTAAAAGTCGAAACAGAACAATTAAGATTTCTTCTACCAAGGAAATAAAGTATCAAATTTTTAAGACCATTTAATTTATTAAAACAACCGGATTCTAATTTTTGCAATGAGTCAATTTTCAAAATTGTTCTCTAGCACTTGAACATGTTTACATGACATGCATAAATATTTTAAACTCGGTAATTTAACTTGATTGAAACAATTAAATAAATTGTCATTTACTGTAACTTTGAGATATTCTAAATTATTCAAAGGCTTCAAGAACTCGTAGTCTATTAATAATTGTTCATCATTTGATAAACACTTCTCATTACAGACATTCAAATACTTTAGACATTTAATAGATTGAAAAATATCAGATGGAATTTGGTTTGTATAAGAATCTTCTAAATTAATAACTGTCAAATTAGAACAATTCTTAAGAAAATGTGAATCTAAAACTAAACGATTGCGTCTCCACTTTAAATATAAATGTCTTAATCTTGTTAAATACTTGATTTCTAATCCTTCTATTTTACATCCTTTAAAAAAAAAAGCTGACTTGAATCATTCAAAAAAAAACTTTATCAAAATCGTTCTATTAATTATGGTTAATTCCTCAAGACTCTCTAGATATTCAAACATATTAGGATAAAATATTTGAATTAAGCTATTTATTATGCTTAAGTTTTTTAAATTGTTCAAACCTTTGAACGTATCGTTTTCAATTTTATGTAGATTCGTATTCTCAAGTATTAACGTTTCTAAATGTTTTAAACATGAAAAACATTGAGATGGTAAATATTTCCAATCGGCTTTTATAATTTCTAGAGTTTTTAGACATGGGAAAAAATTCAAGTAATCGTGAAATGGAAACATTTCATCTATTTTAGTCTTTAAAATCTCAACTGAACTTGGATTGATAAATAATTGAAGAAATTTAATATTTTTCAATTTTATTCTCTTGAATCTATCTGAATCATCAGAAAGTTCTAACTTTTTTAACAAATTTGTTTCGGACTTTGATAAATCAACGATTAAATCATAGAATTTATTTTCGACTAAGTCTAGAATTACATGATACTTTAAGAGCTCTGTAAATGAATCAAAAAAATAAGTTTGTATTTGTCTCGTTTTATTTATGTTTTGTCTAAAAAAGTTAAATCGCTAATTTATTTTCAAATAGTTTTTAAAAAAAATTAGCTAAATTACTTTATTTCTTCAATTAGGTCTTCATCGATTTGAGTTTTAAGTAAAATCAATTTACCAATTTCATTTAGAAAAGGAAATCTAGATGTATAATTTTTTTCTGTTTCTTGAAGTGAATAATTAGGAACGAAAAAGCAAAAGGGTTCAAAATTTAAACAAGACAAATTAAGTTTTTCTATTTCTTTAATTTTTGAAATAAATATTTCTCGTTCATGGTTAATGCTTAATTTTTCATTGCTTGTACAAAGTACATTTGATAATAATTCCTCGGAATAATTATCTATTTGGTTAATTAAATCATCGTAATAATTAAGAATTTCATCTCTTTTTATTTTATTATTAATTTTTGATAGTAAAATAAAAAAAAAATTAATTAATTTGAAAACATTGGTTATAAATAGGTTCCTAAAAGGGTTGGTTAAATAAAAATAAACAAAAAAGCTTTTTTATTAATAAAACAATTTTAAAGATAATTTTAGATTTTAAAGCCAATTTTTCTAAAAATTCTGTCGTTGCTCATTGTCTTTGCTCATTGTGCGAATGATGTTTTTAAGTGTTCTTTTTAACACAATTTTTCAAGTTAGTTATGTAATTTTGGGGCTGTGAATTTCATGTCAATTCGCTCATTTCAATTCGCTATTTTTTCTTTAACTTTTTTTCCAAACATTAAAAATTAGTTCTGCAAAATGTTACAATACGTAGCAAATTTGCTACATAAATTTTCTAACTGTGCTAAATCTCTGCAAAATATGTGCAAATACATATACTGAGTTTTTAATAATTTTTTTCTGCATTTTGGCTGCACACATTTTGCAGATTAATAATGGGAATGTAGCAAATTTGCTACATCTTGTAACATTTTGCAGAACTATTTTTTTAATGTTTCGAAAAAAAGTTATAGAAAAAATAGCGAATTGAAATGAGCGAATTGACATGAACTTCACAGCCCCTGTAATTTTTTATATTTATGCATTAAAATTATAAACATAATTTTTGAAGAGCTTGCTCATTTGGATGTCTATGCGTATGAATGAACTTAAAAAATTTAAGACTCCATTCGACTTCTTTCTTAATTCGTAACGAAAGACTCAGAAATTTTATTTTTATTATTTTTATCCCACAATGTGTAAATACTCAATAATTTTCGAACTTTTACAATTTTATCCTTTAGATCTTTTTATTTTTATCTTTTTTATCATAAATTTTTTTTTTTTCTAAACAACTTCAATCACAAGCTGGCTGAAAAGAAGGCAACTGCTTTCTGAACTGCCTGAGGACTGAGGTCCTCGAACTATTATTTAAATAAAAAAATAAATAAAAATTAAAAACATAATTTTTAAAGAGCTTGCTCAATTGGATGTCTATGCGTATGGGTTTAAAATTTTTTGAAAATATTTGGCAGCAAACGGGACCGATTCCAGACTCTTGCATCTCGAAGACGAGTGAATAATTTTGTACTAAATTTAAATAAAGCTGCTTCCTTCTTCGGTTTAAACTTTTTGTAGCAAAAAAAATATGCAACTAAGCAAAATTGATTATTCTCTATTAATTGGTGATTTTATTCCGTGATTACTAATCTCCTTTTCTTGTGCACGGACCTAAAACATGGGTTTGAAAGTTTTTAAAATTTACCATATCCAACTCAATCAATTTTAGATAGTAATATAAACCTAATTTGTAAAAATAGAAAATTTAAATGCTGAAGCCACAAGTAGATGCTTTTTCGAAATATCTGAGCTAGAGTTTTTTATGAATTCTTGTAAATTTAATATGATTTAAAAGATGCTAGTGATCAGCTAAAAAATAATTGTCTAATTTCATTACAAAAAGATATTGAATCTCAAGATAGAGTCTTAATAATGGAAGATTTTTTTGTAAAAATTAGATAAGATTCAAAATGGATAAATAAAATCAAAATTTAAATGGGAAATTTAAGCCTAATAAAAATTTGAAATAAGAATGACAATTTAAAATGATTATTTTTTGATTTTGTTTTTCAAATTTAATTTAAACCAGTTTCATTTTATTTGAGGTTCACAAGACCCAGAAAAAGTCGAAATGCCCTTTTTATCTGAATTTTAAATGCCTGTACGAAAATTTGCTAAGCTAAAAGAGTAAAAAATGTGTTAATTTTAATTTTATTCTCATAAATTTTTTATCAAACCTAATGATTAAAAGATTTACTTAAAAATGTAAAATCAATTTTTCAAAAAATTTTTTGATAAAAATATATGATAAAACTTTTTGAACAATTTTTTAAAAATGCCGTCAATAATTTCCAAGTTGATATTTGCTTGTTTTTTTATCATTATTCGGGCCGATGATTTGAGAGAGAACAAATTAGAGAAATATAATGAAATTTTAGAAAATACTTCCAGAATTTTTAATGGTAATCTTTACAAAACAATAACTGGTAATAGTCGAATTTACACTTTAGCCACTAGTAATTACTTTGGTGAATTTGCTGTTGGATTTAACAATGGATCAATTACTATTTTTGATAATTTTGGACGATATAAACGTTCATTTATTGTTGTATCATCAATTGAACCATCGTACCTTGAAATTTATGGGATTAGATATTTTTTAAATGGAGATATTGGAACTACAGGTAAATTTGGAACAAAAATTTTCTCAAATAGTGGAATACAAAAAATGTATTTTGACAGTTGTTGCCATAGTGCTATTTCAGTGTTGACAAATGGAGAAGTTGCATATGGTTTAAGTAGTTTTAGAGGAGGTCGAATTTATATTCAAAATCCATCATTAGCTTCTCCTCGATTAATTTTATCTCATAGTCAATATTATGGTGATACAATTAGATCTTTATTAGCTTTAGCAAATGGTGATCTAGTAAGTGGTTCGTTTGGAAGTGCTGATATTAAAATTTGGAATACTTTAGATGGATCTTTGAAACAGAGCTTATTAGGTCATACAAGGGGTATTTGCTCATTAATTCTACTTGAAAATGATTCTATTGCAAGTGGTTCCTATGATAGAACAATTAGAATTTGGAATATAAATACTGGAACAGCAATTAAAGTTATTCCAGCTGATATTGGAGATTATTCTTTTAATTTAATGTCTCTACTTCCAAGTGAAAATATAGCGATTGCTTCTCTAGATCGAACGATTAAAATATGGGATAAAGATAATGAAATTTTGATTAAAACACTCTATGGACACACAGACTATGTTACAAGTTTAGCGGTTAATTCGAATAATTTTTTAGTTAGTGTATCATTAGATAAAACTATAAAAATTTGGAATTAAAATTATTTTAAAGAGTAATGCAAATAAACTTCACAGTCCCTCTTTTTTTCTTCACTCTTAAAAAATAATTATTTTATTGCAGATCAAAAAAAAAATGTTAATAATAAATCTTTGTTGACGTAAAATCAATCGCCTATTAGAAATTCAATTTTTTTAACTGAATTTCTAATCCATATATTAAATTGTTAGTTTCGATCATTAAGCATTAAACATTTTGGCGATTTGAAGATAAGACTCAATTCAGCATTTTTATAAATGAGAAACTATTCTACATTGGTTTACATGTTTTTTGAAAAAATAAATATTTAATAAAAACGAATTTATGGTGCATTGGTATTAAACGCAGATCGCTGTTTTTTTTTTAAAGAGATTTAATACCGACAGCTCTAAACATCTCTTTTGGATGGATCTATAGTAAAACATAGAAAAGAAAAAATATCGAATGATACGAAATATAGAAAAAATTAACATAGAAAACTCAAAATATAGAAATTTAAAATATCGAAAGACCAAAAAATATAGAAAATCGTTAAATGAAATGACAACGAACATAATTTAAAAGTAGAGAATATTACCTTTAAGTGGAAACCACAATAAAGTGAAGTAAAAACCACTTTTAAGTCAGTTTCACGGAAACACTCTAAAGTGACAAAAAAACACTCAAAATATTTACAGTATCGTCATTTTTTACAACTATCAGAGGTGGCTACAATTTTCAATAAATTATCCAAAATTTACCTTTTATAACGTTTTTTGGCATAAGTGAAGAATAACGCGGAAACGGTCTTTTTTTCAGATACTGGATACATTCTATATATATTCTGAATCCTCTCGACGAGCTGAGTGCGAATATCATGTCGGTTAAAACATGACTCCGTCCAAAGCAAATTTTGCTTCAGCTTTCAACAATTTTTTTGTCACCAAAAGTCCTTTTAAGTGTTTCGCAGTGCTATTTTTGTTGGTCAAAAAATTGAAAAAAAGAAAATTGACAAAAAACTTTAACATGCCAAAATTTTTTTATAATTAGGTTTTTCCACTGAAATAAGACCTCATCTAGCATGGTTTAATGTTTTAAATTTTTTTTTTCACAAAATCACTAAAAAACA
>NTPY01000204.1:190276-208048 GCA_002922825.1 Brachionus calyciflorus
TATTTACATTTTTACAGCTATAAGAGTTGGCTACAATTTTCAATAAATTATCCAAAATTTACCTTTTATAACGTTTTTTGGCATAAGTGAAGAATAACGCGGAAACGGTCTTTTTTTCAGATACTGGATACATTCTATATATACTCTGAATCCTCTCGACGAGCTGAGTACGAATATACTGGTGGCCCGTAACATGCAGCGCGACGTAATATGACGTAATATTACGTCATGTTACGTAATATTACGTAATGTCACTCGTTGTGACACACCCGTCTCATCACGTCTCATTGCGTATCGGACGCAATGTGACGTCATATTACGTAATGCGACGTAAAATGACGTAACATGACGTCAAGTTACTCTGAACGTAACATAACGTAACATTATGTTCTTAGTGTAATCCTGCGTAACTTAACGTCACAGAAAGTAACTTTGCGTAACAATTAGTAAATTAAGTATAGAAAATTTTTTTTATGTAAAAATTATCTATTTTTAAGTGAAACAGATAAAGGATCCATACAGGGATTACCAATATGCTTCAAACCTTAAGTTAAACATGTAAATCTTTCTAAAAATAAGGTTCTTTATGAAATAATAATAAACTAACTAATTTCTTAACAACATACTAAATGCTGGTAACCCCTGTACGGATCACTTCTCTCTGTTAAAATTAATTTTGTACATTAAAAAATTTTCTATACTTAATTTACTACTTGTTACGCAAAGTTACTTTCTGTGACGTTAAGTTACGCAGGATTACACTAAGAACATAATGTTACGTTATGTTACGGAATGTTACGCAATGTTACGCGATTTTTTTTAAAATCCAGTTTTTCTGCACAAAAAAATTAATTACGTCTTTCCTCGTAACATGACGTAATATTACGTAACATTACGTAACCGATAACCGTAACATTGTGTAATTTTGTGTAATATTACGTAATAGTGCGTAATATTACGTCTTGTGACATTATGTTACGAAATGTTACGTTCAGAGTAACTTGACGTCATGTTACGTCATTTTACGTCGCATTACGTCGACATTACGTAATATTACGTAACATGACGTAATATTACGTCATATTACGTCGCGCTGCATGTTACGGGCCACCAGTATATCATGTCGGTTAAAACATGACTCCGTCCAAAGCAAATTTTGCTTCAGCTTTCAACAATTTTTTTGTCACCAAAAGTCCTTATAAGTGTTTTGCAGTGCTATTTTTGTTGGGCAAAAAATTGAAAAAAAGAAAATTGACAAAAAACTTTAACATGCCAAAATTTTTTTATAATTAGGTTTTTCCACTGAAATAAGACCTCATCTAGCATGGTTTAATGTTTTAAATTTTTTTTTTCACAAAATCACTAAAAAACAATGTAACGGGTGTCCCCATAATGGCTAAGGTTTACTTGTTTTTTTATTAAGCGACTTTTATTTTTATAAAATAAGAAATCTTATAAAAAAAATCAGCACCGACGAGAAGAACAGATTTTTAAACTAATTTTAAATTTTCACAAAAAATTTTTAAGAAGAAAATTTTAGATTCAAATCTTTATTAAAAATAAAAGTTTTGCACCTACTTTTTTGGTAGCAAAATTTGTTCCAACTTCATTCAGAAGTATTAAATTTTCTTTAAAAATTTATTTGAATTCAATTATATTTATTCTTTTAAAAAGAGAAAGAAAAAATTTTTCTTCAAAATTATACATATGTGACAATAAATGTATTAAAGTATCAATCTGACTTCTTTTGAAATCTTATAAAAGCTTTAAAATTTTTATTTAAATTTAAAACATGAGGTTTTAAGAATTTGAAATTAATTCTTATATAAATAATATTTAAAAAAGATTTTTTTAATAAAACTTGATAAAATGAAATATAAAAAGATAATCGAAAAGTTTATTTTAGTTTTAATAATTCATATTTTAATCTTCGAATCAATTGATTCAAGATGTCTATACTTAAGAAGCGGAAGAATAGATTGTTCGCTTAAGGAAGACTGTGAATTAAATGAGATAATTTGCCCTAAAGGAATCCTTGGAAATGGAGGTTGTTACTCAAACAGTTCGAAGTACTGCTTTGATGGTCTTATTTGTAATCTAAATGAGAAGATTTGTTCAAAAGGAAGCTTAGGACTTGGAGGTTGTTTAACTAATTCTGATGTTTGTCATGATGGACTAGTGTGCAAATCGGATGCGAAAATATGTCCTAAAGGCGTTTCTGGTGATGGTGGTTGCTTGAAAAATAGTACTGATATTTGCTATAATGGAGCGATTTGCAGTTCAAATGAGAAAGTTTGTGAGAAAGGAACTCTTGGAAGCGGTGGTTGTTACGATGAAAATACTGATAAATGCTATAATGGTATAATTTGTCGTTCGCTTCAGACACTTTGTCCTAAAGGCAATCGTGGGAATGGTGGTTGTTATATAGCCCGTTCTCATAGATGCTTTGAAGGGTCAATAAGCAGATTAATTGGCAAGTAAAATTAAAGCTAGACAACCTGTGAAATTCAAATTATAAATCAAATTTGAATTAAAATTAACATTTATTCTATTTTCGCCTTTTAAAAATTTAATTTTAAATAAAGTCAAATCTTAATTTAAAAATAAAATCGATTTTTTTTTATTTATCTTTATAAAAGTAAAATCATTTAAAAATTAGTGCAAAAAAGTCGATTTCTCATTAAATTATATTTCGTAAACTTATGACTTAACAACTTTAAGTCATAAGTTTACATTGTCGAAAAAGCCCGATCCTTTAAGGTCATATCTAGACTTTTTAATTTTTTTTAAGATAATTTTAATTGAAATGTATTTCGAAGAAAAAGTTCCTTTTAAATGATAATATAAAGAATAAATTAAGCTTATCTTGATATAGCATTTCTTGAAAAATTAATTGCCTCTTTGGTTTCATTGGTTAGTCCAGAATATATGTCGATTTCAACATTTTCATTTGAGACCTTAAAATAAAATTTTGCAACAATCGAAAAAAATTTCAAAATTATTTTAAAACTACTTCAGCATAAGAGTCTCTTATATCTTTGTTCAATTTCTTTCCTTTATCAAACATTTGTAGAAAACTATCGAATTTATCCAGACCAATTGGTCTACCTGACCAAGACCTTGCCTTTAAATAATCCAAATTATCCAAAGTGGCAAAATATTTTGAATCAATGTAATCAACTCTCTTTTCATTATGGAAAATTAATAACAAATTTTTGATTCCTTTTAACTTATCAAAACAACCAGGCTCTAATTTTTCCAGCATTTTTATCTCTAATGTAACTAAATTTTCAAAATTGTTTTCTAAAACTTTAAAAATTCTACATTTAATGCTTAAAAATTTTACACACGGTAATTTTATTTGATTAAAATTGGAATACAAATCTTCACTTAATGCCAAACGTAGATATTCTAATTTATTTAATGGTTTCAAAAAATCAAAATTTGTCATTATTTTATCATCATTTGAAATAATTCTCCGATCGCAAATGCTTAAATATTTTAAACATTTTAATTCTATAAAAATATCAGCTGGAAGTTGGCAATAAATCGAATCTTCTAAATCAATTACAGTCACATTAAGACGATTCTTAAAAAAATTTGAATCAAAAACTAATTTATTTTTTCCACCTTTAAAATAGAAATGTTTTAATGAATTTAAACCATTTAGATCGATTTTTTCGATTTTATTAGAATCTATAAAGAGTGTAGTTAATTTTTTTAAGTACTCGAATGTATTTGGTTCTACCGAAGTGACGTTATACGTGTCAATTATTAATTCTTCAAGATTATTAAGTTCTTTAAATGTATCATTTTCTAATTTTACATTAAAAACTCCGATTACATATAACTTTTTCAAACTGTCCAAACCTCTAAATGCATTATTTGATATAAATCCTGATGGTTTGATGCTCAATACTTCCAATTGTTTCAAGCATGAAAATCCATTTCCAGGAATTCGCTCAAATCCAGCATAATTTATTTCAAAATTTTTTAAATTAGGAAAAAGTTCTAAATAATCTGGAAATGGATACATTATAGAAATTGTCGTTTTTAAATATTCAACTGATCTCAAATTAATTAAATTTTGTAAAAATTTTAAGCTTTTCAATCTTATTCTTTTAAAAGTGTTCGTGCAATCAATGAATTCTATTTGTTTCAAATTGTTAAATTCTGGATTTGATAAATCGATTATTAAATTATCATTTTTTACATGAATTAAATTGTAAATGATATCAAATTCAAGTATGTCTTTGTAAGATTCAAAATAATAATAGTCTGGATATAATTTTCGATCTACATATTTACTTGAAAATTTAAAATTTAAAACTTATTTTTTTGAATAGCTTGTTTTTTTCAAAAATAAATACTTTATATTTTCAATAAGATCTTCATCGATTTGATAGCTTAAAATAACCAATCTACCTATTCGACCATTAAAAGGCAAACCAAATTCATTTACATAACTCTCTTTCTTTGTATATATATTTGGCATAAAAAAACAAAATGGTTCGAATTTTAAACATTCTAAATTAGCCTTTTGAATTTCTTTAATCTTTGAAATAATTATTGATCTTTCATTATTAAATCTTAATTTTACGTCCTCTAAAAGAACTTGTTCAGATAAAATCTCCTCTGAATAAGTATCTATTTTGTTTATTAGATTATCGTAATAATCTATTGTATCACTCTTTGTCAATTCTCTATTCATGATTTTTTCAAAATATTTTTTTAAAATTTCAAGTGTCGACTTTATTTTTAAGCTAATTTTTTTTAAAAAAAGTTTAAAATAGGAATTTTATTTATAAAAAAAAAGCAAGGATAAGTTTATGTACAGCCTACAATTTAATTATTTTAGATACTAGATTTGATTTTTATGCACATTTAAGTGATTTTGAAAAAAATAATTCATTAATTTTTTTTTTCTATTTTTAGTTTTAAATCCAAGGACATCATCTTAATTTTATTAATTACAAAGTAAGCGCTTTACTTTACTTCAATTAGTATTTCAAAATTATTTTACAGACGAACCTAACCTTTAGAAATGAATCTTGTATTTGTTATTTTTTGAAGATTAAATTTAATTCCCGCTTCTAATTTATGCTTTTAAAGACAAGACTCGTGGAACCATTAATTTAAAGTTTTAGAGGCATAAAACTAATTTTTCCCTAATATTGAAATTATTATGTAAGTATTTAATATCGAGTAATTTTGAAATTATTTCAAATTTCGAAATGCCAACTTTCGGCACATGTTTTCTTAAGTATTTATTTTTTTTAAACACGTTTAAACAAAAAAAAAATTTTAATTTAAAAAAAAATGATCGATTCGAATAACGATTTGGCTGAATTTGAAGATCAATGTCCAAGTTGCTTTAAATTTTGTAAAACTAATATGAAGCCAACTGAAATACCCTATTTTAAATCTGTTATTATAATGTGTACTGTATGTGATTTTTGTGGTTTTAAGTCATCTGAAGTTAAATCTGGATCAGGTATATCAGAAAAAGGTATTCGTTATGTTTTAAAAATAACTGAACCATCTGAAATGAGCAGAGACTTGTTGAAGTCAGAAGATGCTTCTTTTGAAATACCAGAACTAGATTTCTTTATGAATTCAGGTACTTTGGGTGGTAAATTTACGACTATTGAAGGCATTATAAAAAATGCTTGTGAACAATTAGAAAATTGGTGTCTTTCTTCTTTTAAAAATGATTTGGAGTCTCAAGATAAAGCAAACTTTATGGAAGATTTAATACAAAAGTTAATAATGATTCAAAATGGAAAAATGTTTGATGTGCACATAATTTTAGATGATCCAAGCGGAAATTCTTACATTCAAGTAGATAATTATTTTGAACAATTAAATTAAAATTTTGTCTAATTTCTCTTTTTTTTTTCTTAAGAATTCATATTCGCCTGATAATGACCCCAATATGAAAATTGAGTATTATGAGCGAGATTATTATCAAAATGATCTTTTGGGTTTGAACGATATCAAAAAGGAAAATTATTAAATATGGCAATTTTTTGGGGCTGTGAAGTTCAAGTCAATTCGCTCATTTCAATTCGCTATTTTTGCTATAACTTTTTTTCGAAACATTAAAAAATAGTTCTGCAAAATGTTACACGATGTAGCAAATTTGCTACATTCCGATTATTAATCTGCAAAATGTGTGCACCCAAAATGCAGAAAAAAATTATTAAAAACTCAGTATATATGTATTTGCACATATTTTGCAGAGATTTAGCACAGTAAGAAAATTTATGTAGCAAATTTGCTACGTATTGTAACATTTTGCAGAACTAATTTTTAATGTTGGGAAAAAAAGTTAAAGAAAAAATAGCGAATTGACATGAAATTCACAGCCCCCAATTTTTTTTTCTCTTTTAAAAGAATAAAATAAAGATAAAATTAAAAAGCCCAAGGGATAATAATCAAAAATATAATTTTTATAGCAAAATTTAGGTCTAAAAGTTTTTTTTTAGAATAAAGAATCGCATTTTTTTTAAATAAATCACTTTTCCATAACTTTGGAAATAGAATTCTTGGAAAAATAATTTCTCTATTTTGATGCTTAAAGTTTAATAAAAATAACTAAGCGAATAGTGAATTGGTTTCATTTAATTTATTTTTGATTTGAATTTTTGCATTTGAATTTTTGATAAAAATCGATCAAATTTTTTTAATTAAAATTTCAATAAATGAACTTTAAATCAAAATACATGTCACTCCATGAAATAAAGTGCGAGGAATCTAATGGTTCTAATAGCTAGAATCACTTAAGATTTTTAATCTTATCGCGAGATAAATGGCTTCAAAAAAGTGCATAAGTTGTTTTTCAAAAGGCTACCATAAGCTGTGTAATATTAATCTTTTCATTTTTTTTACCATAGATTTTGACGAGAAATTCAAAATTTTATAAATTTTTTATTACCAGGTAAATTTTTTCGTGACCATTAAATTTTTTACCTGGTCACATGATGAACCTGATGAACATATATCCAAAACCTAGAATTTAAGCACCATTATAAGCTACTTTATAACAAATTTATAAAAGTAGAGTTGTACAAGAAAAAATATTTTTTTCTTCAAGAATTATTTATAAGAGAAAAAAGTAATAAAACTCCAAATTTATTTTTTGGTCTTAATCATTTAATAAATTGATAAAGCTAATTTCACTGTTTCGATTGCATTTTTAACTTCATCGCAAAGACCAAAATAAACGTCAATTACAGCTTCTTCATTTGAGATCTTAAAAGAGTTTTATAAGACATAACCTTTAAATAAAAAATAATAAACTGAAAAATTACTTCAACTAATGGGTCAATTTTCTTGTTTAATTTTTTCCGTTTATCAAACAACTCGGCAAAGCATTCACCTGTCTTTAAATTAATACCACCGATTGAAGAATAACTGTGACTTCTAACATTTAAATAATCCAAATTATCCAAAGTATTAAAAAATGTTGAATCTATATAGCCAAGTTTTCTATTATCATCAAAAATTAGTAATAAATTTTTTATTCCTTTTTGTTTGTTAAGGCATCCAGGTGTTAATTTTTCACGAAGGTCAATTTTTAAAGTAACTAAATTTTCAAAATTGTCTTCCAATAATGGTATAGTTCTGCATTTTATGCTTAAATATTTCAAATTGGGTAATTTAACTTGGCTGAAACTCTCAAATAAATTTTCGTTCAATGTCAGATGTAAATATTCTAGCTTATTTAATGGTTTCAAAAAATCCAAGTTTGTTAGTATTTTAATATTTGAATTTGTACCACCAAATTCTAAATATTTAAGGCATTGTAGCGAATTAAAAATATCAGCTGGAAGTTGAGATTTAAATGAATTTTCTAAATAAATAACTGTCAAGTTTGGACAATACTTAAAAAAATTTGAATTATATTCTAATTTATTACGTTCTCCGATTAAATAAAAATGTTTCAATGAAGTTAAACCGTTTAAGGTCATTTGTTCGATTTTGTTTTTGCTTAGAAACAGAGTTTGTAACTTTTTTAAATTCTTGAAAGCATTCTGTTCGATTGTACTGACATCAAATGATTCAATAAATAATTCTTCGAGATTAATTAGATCTTTAAAAATATCATTATTTAAAGTCTCAGCATCACGACCGTATCTAAGATCTAATTTTTTTAAGCTTTTTAAGCCGGAAAATGCATCTTTTTCAATTGATCTAACACGTGATTCATAGATTAACAATTTTTCTAACTCAAGCAAATTAGAAAATGCATTCGATGGAATAAACTCAAGATTAGCATCATAAATTTCTAAATTTTTTAAACATGGAAAATATCCAAAAAAATTTGGAAATGGATACATTTTAGAAATTGTCGTTTTTAAACATTCAACTGATCTTATATTAATAAGAGTCTCGAGAAAATTAATATTTTCTAATCTTATTCTTTTAAATCTTTTCGTGTAATCATCAAGTTCTAATTGTTTCAAAATGTTCAAATCTGAATTTGATAAATCGATTATTAAATTATTGAAATTATTTTCAATTAATTTGTTAGTCACTGTGAATTCAAGAACATCTTTGAAAGAATCAAAATAAAAATCGTCTGGTATTTTCCCATGATTTATAAAATTACTTAAAAATTTAGAATGAAATAAAGAAATTTTTAAATATTGCTTTTGTTCTTTTAATTTACCTAATTTTTTCAGCAAGATCTGAATCAATTTGATTGTTGAGAATAATTAATTTTCCAATTTCATTTTTGAATTCGTATTTAGTTCTGTGAGCAATTTTGTTCGTGAGAATTTTTTCATTTGGAACAAAAAAACAAAACGGTTGAAAATAGAAACTATCTAAATTAATCTTTTCAATATGTTTAATCTTTGACATGATTTTTGATCGTTCTTGATTTATTGTACTACGACCATCCTCTGAAAGACCTTGTTTAGATAGAATTTTCTCTGATTGTGTATCAATTTTATTCAAGAGATCATCGTAATAGTCAAGTATATCTTGTTTTTTAATCGTTTTACTCATTTTTAATTTTTGAATTTATAAAATTTTTATTTGCTTTCAAAAAATTCTAATTTAAAATGAACGAAACAAATAACTAAAAATAATTTTTTATTTTAAAAATAAAATTGGAATGGAATGTTTAATTTCATTACTTTTATGGTTTATTATTAGAAATAAAAATGATTTGTATCAAAACAATTAGTTTTCTTTTAGTTTTAAGATTCGAGTGGCATCAATTTAAAGTTTGAGTAGTGATCCTTTTAAAAAAAAATTATTGACAGGTTGTTGGCCATAGCTTAATTGAAGACATCGTATCTAAACTTTTATCACTGCAAAATTGTTGGATTTTTGAAAATTTTAAGTCTAATTCTTCATTAGAAAGTAAACGGTTGATAGGCATTGAGACACTGCTTATTCCATTTTAATATATTAGATTTACAATTGCGCACATAATGGACAAGACTCAGGATTTGTTCAAAACATTAATTAGGTCTACGTTTTCAACACAACAAAAAAAAATATTCAACACAAACTCAAACGTTATATAAATGTAGCTTTATATAATTCAAATAATAAGTATTATTTATAAGTTAGATAAATTCTAGAGATTCTCTAAAAAATATCTAAAAATTGATTGACTGGGTAATGAATAGTCTCAGTAAAATCGGTTCAACAGAAGAGCTTTCAAAATCTGTAATGGTTGCTGAATATAGTACAAATAAATAATGAAAAAAAAAATCATGGCTCTGTTCGTGTGCAGTTCACACGATGAAGCGTTATGCTGATGCATTAAAAAAAAAACTTAGACTTAGTCCCGAAATGAATTAATTTTTTTTCTACGCTTTCAGCTTACTCCTTAATTCAAAAACTTTAGACGATCTTAAGAAATACTTTCGCTCAATCGTTATAGTTTCAATTTCACAATCAAAAAATTCTTGCATGAAAAGTGAATTTGAAAAAATACATTTGGCTACTAAAGAAAGAAATAACTCAGAGCTAGAAAAGACAATTGACAATCAATCAGAAATTACTGAGGATGATATTGAAAAGAATGAAGTTGTTGAATTTGTTTCAAATACTTTAAAAGACAAGTCCCCTTTTACAAATATTTTTATGGAAATCTTAAAAACTTCAAAAAAAACAATTAGTGAATTAGAAGCGACAAGCGAGGCTTCAATCGAAAGTAACGAGTTTTATGATCCAGATGTTGCACATTTCTTACAAGAACGATTTATGCCATATTGTTTAATTTGGTCTAGTTTAACGTTGTCAGACTTGCCTTAAACCAGAGAAACAAATGGAGTAATTGAGAAATATAACCAATATAAAAAAAATAGTGTCCCAAAAGATGTTCTACCGCATAAATACGTTTATGAAACTTATAAAAGTGTAATCGGTAATTAAAAAGTTTAAAATTTTTTTTTTTCATAAATAATTAAAATCTTTTTATCAATAAAAAAAAGGAAATTGCAAAGACTTTATTTCCAAAAAACAAAATAAACCGATAGTCTTGCAACAAAAAAAAGGCAAGCCGAAAGTCCGATTTTCAAAGTATTTCGAGATCAGAAGAATTATGGAATAAAAAACAAAAAATTAAACCACCAAAAATTATCAGCTATCAATCAAAAATAGATCTTTTAAATTTAAAAAAAAACAAGCAATTAAAAGACTTAATTCAAGCAAGCTCAAAAAAAATAAGAAAACGCCTTGTTTGGATGTAAAAAAGCCGTCAAAATCAGAATCTTTTTCGCAAAAAAAAGAACAAGAATCAGTTGAAGATGAGATTAAATCCGATTCAGTAGATTATTCGGATGAAATAAATAGCCAAAATGAGACTAACTTAAAGTTTCAAGTTAATAAGTATGATTTGACAAAAAAAATGATCGATGATTTATTAAATGATCAATGGCTTTCTGCATCAGTAAATTTATTTTTTGTTTGTTGAACCATGCGTGCATTAAAACCCAAATTAACATAAGAGGCACATGCACCTAAATAGACCTCTGCCATGTTATAAAAAAAGTATTACAAGTTCGACGCACTTCATGTGTAATTTTGGGTATTAGCAACGCACTTAAAACTGAGATTTAATCTTTAACGTCGAATTAATATTTAGAATTTCTGATTAAAGCCCGGTCCTATAATCAAAATGAAAAAAAATTTAAAAAAAAGTATTTGAAAAAATATTAAAAATTTTCGACTACTGATGCGTCCTTAAAAATTAATATTAATTAATGTATTTAAGTATTAAAAAATATTAAAATTTTTCGACTACTGATGCGTCCTTAAAAATTAATGTTAATTAATGTATTTAAGTATTAAAAAAAATTAAAAAACTTACATTTCGATTAAAAGCGCGGCATTAAAAATCAGTTCTCAAATATTAAAATTCAAAATTAGTGCTTCTGTGAAATTTATGATTGAGATTAAAATGGATTCGAATAAAGGAAGCCTAATCAATAAAGCTTATTAAAGAATATATGGCAAGTTTTTTTGAATTTTTATATTTGAGAACTGATTTTTAATGCCGGGCTTTTAATCGAAATGTAAGTTTTTTAATATTTTTTAATACTTAAATACATTAATTAATACTAATTTTTAGGGATTTCGTTTTTTTAGAGTCTAAGACCGTTTTGATAAATGGAACTTTATTTTTAACCATAAAAAATATTTAGTTATTTTTGCCGTGAATTAAAATAGTTAATAAAAGTTATTTTTTAAAATTTCTTCTTTGGTTTCATCAGAAAGCCCTGAATAAAGATCGATTTTAGCATCCTTATTGAACACCTTAAAATTATTTCAAAATAAAATTTTAACAATATTTAAATCGAAATTTAAAAAGAAACCTTACTCTTAAAAAAACTCCCTGATCTATTTTTAATTTCTTTTTTTCATCAAACATTTGTATAAAATATTCACTTTTTTCTTGAGCATAATTATAAGTAGACATACAATGACACTTTGTCTCTAAAAAATCTAAATTATCTAATCTTTTAAAATATTTTGAATCTAGGCTGATCAGACTTCTTGTTTCAGAGAAATTAATCATCAAATTCTTAAGACCATTTAATTTATTAAAACAACCAGGTTCTAATTTTTCCAATTCATCAATTTTTATAGTAACTAAATTTTCAAAATTATTCTCTAGAACTTGAGCATGTTTGCATGAAATGCATAAAAACTTTAAGCTCGGTAATTTAACTTGATTAAAACAATTAAACAAATTTTCATTTACTGTAACTTTGAGGTATTCTAAATTATTCAAAGGCTTCAAGAAATCGTAGTCTATTAATAATTGTTCATCATTTGATAAACATTTCTCATTACTGACATTCAAATACTTTAGACATTTTATGCTTTGAAAAATATCAGCTGGAATTTGATTAATAAACGAATCTTCTAAATTAATAACTGTCAAATTACAACAATTCTTTAAAAAATTTGAATCTAAAACTAAACGATTGTGTCTTCCATTCAAATTTATATGTTTTAAAGACATTAAACAATTAATATTTAATCCTTCCATTTTGTTTCCTTTTATAGAAAAAATTACTTAAAAAATTTAAAATTAATTTAATTTATCAAAATCATACTATTCATTATGGTCAATTCTTCAAGACTTTCTAAATGTTCAAACATTTTAGGATAAAAAGTCTCAATAGAGCTACCTTTTATGCTTAAATTTTTTAAATAATTTAATCCTTTAAATGCATCGTTTTCAATAGACTTAAGCTTAGTATTTTCAAGTATTAATGTTTCTAATTGTATTAAACTTAAAAAGCCATTTGATGGTAAACATTTCAAATCGGCGTTATAAATTTCCAAAGTTTTTAGCCTTGGAAACAAACTGAAATAGTCAGGAAACGGAGTCATTTCATCAATCTTTGTTATCAAAGTCTCTACTGAATTTGGATTTATAATTGATTGAATAAACTCAATATTTTTCAATCTTATTCGCTTAAATCTACCTGAATAGTCGTAAAATACAATCTTTTTTATTGAATTTGTTTCAAGGTTTGATAAATCAATAATTAAATCATTGAATTTATTTTCGATTAATTCTAAAATTACATGATACTTTAAGACTTCGGTAAATGAATCGAAAAAAAAGAATTCTGGTTTTTTAGTTTTGGTTATGAATTTTCTGTAAATTTAAAGAAATTAATAAAAATTTGATTTATCCTCATATAAAAAAAATGTATCAATTACTTTATTTCTTCGACAAGGTCTTGACTAATCAAAATTTTAAGAATTATTAATTTTCCAATTTGATTGTGAAATGTAAATTTTGAATCTTTCATTAACATGTCCGATTCATTTTTAATTAAATGATTAGGGACAAAGAAGCAAAAGGGTTCAAAATTTAAACAAGATAAATTTAGTTTTTCTATTTCTTTAATTTTTGTTATAACTAATTCTCGTTCTTGATCAATGCTTAATTTTAAATTGTCCGAGATGAATTGTTTTGTTAAAATCTGCTCGGTATGAGTTTCGATTTCGTTTATTAGTTTCTCGTAATAATTTTCAATATTATCTTTACTAATTTTATGGTTCATTTTTCTTTTTTGTAAACAATTTCGAATTTTTTTTGAATTAAGGCATAAATAAAAAAAATAAAATACAAAGTTTTAAAATAAGATTAAAATAACTTTGGCTATAAATAAATAATTTTAAAGATTCTCTCTTGAAAATAAAATTATTTAAAAATATTCTTTTTGTTCCATTTAAATAATTGTTTATAGTCTTTTTACTCTAAAGGCCTAAAAATAGAAGTTAGAAAGCTTTTGCCTTACTGCCTTGTTATTTATGGCGTTGCATTTTTATAAAACAAGTTGGAAATAAGCGCGGTATCAAACACGTATTTATTACTTTTTAGAAAAAAGATTTAATGCTACTTCTAAAGTCAAAAGTCATAAATAATTCTCTCCTTTATTATTGCAGAATTTTTTATTCTAATTTTAATTGCTGCATTTATTATTAACGAGTTAAAAATAATTTTTTCATTGAAAGTTAACCAGTTAGCTTCCGATGTAGCATCTAAGTATTTCTATGAAATTATAATACGCCTTTGATACATGCTTTTAATTTCAACTCATTAATAGCAAATGCGGCATCGAGAGACACGGCAGTAAGGTAAATTCAATAATTTTTCTATGCTGAAATATTTGTGATGTAAGGGGTGTTCAAAAAAGAATGTTCAGAACTTTTGTTAATATGTTCCAAAATTTACAAAAATCGAGTTAAATGTTCATAAGACTTCCACAGTTAAGTCATTTTATTAATGATGTATGAAACAAAATTCTAATTTCTTTTTAAATTTAATTTTATCTCAAATAAACAAAACAAAAACGAAATAAAAGATTGTAAGTAAATTATAAGTGGCCGGTTTTCGTTGTGAAAAATAATAATTGACTAAATTATGTGATTTATTTCATGTGTGTCTTTTGCTTAAAAAAGAATAGAAGCTGAGTTTTTGAACTTTTTTTGACTTTTTTTTAAATTCAATGAAAAGCGATGTCAAAATGACAAATACGCATAACATCTGTTTTTAGTTAAACAGTTTTTTAAGATCTCAAAATTTAAAAAAGAAATAGAATAAAAAAAAACTTTTTATTTGATTAAATTTTAAAACTAATAAATGCTTATGGATCAGTTATTTTTTTTGTTCAGATTGTTCAATTTCTTTTAATTGTTCAATTAGAGATCCTATTGGATCTTTAGGTTTTTTCAAGACTAAATTAGCAGTCAAATACTAAATTAAAAAAATAAATATTAGTCTAAAAAAGTTCTTAAGTTATTTAAAGAAAAAAAAGACAAATACTTTGAATAATTCGTAAACATCTTTTTTGCATAAATATTTATTTGCTTCATCCAAAGGATCCTTGTGCATTTTTGTCTCAAAGTCATGTAAAGTTGATAATTTCATTTTTTCATTTACATTTTTATCAATTCTCTCAGCTATTTCACTTATCTTTTCCGTATCCATTTTTGACTAACGACCATTCGGTTTATTTATTCATAGATTTATTTAATTTAGCGTAGAAAAAATGATCAAAAAATAAAAAAGGTTAATCATCAAATATTACTATGGTTACAAGCAATTAAAATTAAATTATTATGCAATTTTTTTTTGTTGTTGATCAAAATCCTTTCAAATCGTCAAAGAGTATTTTAAAATTTAAATTAACTTTATGACAGTCCAGTGTATTAAAATTTTAGATTTTGGTTTAAAAGCTTGTGTAAAAAGCGAGCAGATGTTGTAGCAAAAAAATTTCATTATTGGGGCAAAATGTAATTTATTGCACATTTTTATATTTTTACATTTTTACATTTTTGAGAGAAAAAATAAAAATCTCAAAATATAAAAATTTATAAAATTTTTCATTCAAAAAATAATAATAAATGCGCAATTAGTTAAAAAGGAGTTTTAAAGAATTATCCTTTGTTTTTACAATTTTAACTTATTTAAAACTCCTTTTTAACTAATTGCGCATTTATTATTATTTTTTGAATGAAAAATTTTATAAATTTTTATATTTTGAGATTTTTATTTTTTCTCTCAAAAATGTAAAAATGTGCAATAAATTACATTTTGCCATTATTGGGAAATTAATTTTAGAAAATAAAGAAGGTTTTTTTTTTAAATTAAAAAAAAATCTGATATTATTATAATTTGATTATGTTATTAATTTCACAATCGAAAGAAACTTTTTTTTTTCGCTAAGGTAAGGATATAAATAAGAGAGAAAAAAATGAAAAGTTTTCATCTACGGAGCTCATTTTTCAAAAATAACATCTTAATTTGAAAAATGTTGAATTGGAAAGAGATCCTCGGATTGGAAAAATAACATTTACTCTAAAAGTGCTTTCTTCGTAGCTTCTCAGTTTTTCAAAATTGAGAATAAACAGGCTTTTGTGAAACCATTTCAATAGCGGCTCAGCGATCCACTTGAAACAAAAATGGCAATGAGTTTGAAATGGAAGTACCAAAGGCCACAATTTTTAAAACATTATATTTAAATGATTTTTTTTAATTAAATTTATCATTTTATAATAATGTTAAAATTGTGTATTTGGTCCATAACAACTATCAGAAAAGCTTGTTTAAAAAATTAATTTTGAAAAACGGTGTATGAGTTATAAATTTAAGCTCTTAGATTTAATTTTTCCAAAACGAATTTATTTCTTTTTTCAATTAGAATTTTTCTTTATATGGCAAGTTTTTTTTAATAGATTTTTTTGATCTGCAATTTTACATTAAAAAAGGCCAAAGAATGAAAGTCATGTGCTTTAACAAATTTTCCAAATTTCTAATTTAGGAGACAAAATGCTAACATCGCTATGTTACATAATTTATGTAAACACACATAACTTGTCTTCTAAATTAGATAAAAAACAAAAATTTTTTGAACAAGATTTACAATGAATTAAGCCAAAAATTTAGGTAAACTAAAAAAGATAAACAGTTTTATTCGTCAAATTCAACTAAAGGATTTATTCAGGCCTGATTTGTGGCTGATTTCTTAAAGCACATAACTTTCATTCTTTGGTCTTATTTATGTAAAATTGCAAATCAAAAAAATCTAATTAAAAAAAAAAACTTGCCTTATAAAGAATTTAAAAAAATAGAAAGTTAAAAAGCAGTTTTAAAATAAGTTATTCGAAATAGAAGCTTCATAATAGTGTTAAGTCTCGAATTTGACTTTAATAGTAAAAATAAAAACAACAAGTTTAAGTTTAAGAGTTTTTTTTGGAATCCGAATTGTTTAATAAAGTTTAGTGGTTTAAATAGAATAAATTGTGAAACCTTAACAAAATTGAGAACTAGTGAGAATGGTGAGAGATGTCAAGACTTGGGTTTTAACGATAATTTTGTTCAAATAGTTTTCAATGCTTTTCTTTTATTCGTAAACAACCTGTCATACCAAGCTCTCAGCCAACCCTCGTTTATGCGACACTAAGTAGGGAAGATTCTGCGATAAACGAAAGTCTGACTTTTACTTTGAATTTAAGTGCAAGAAAGAAATGTATTTATCTTTTATTCAAACAAACCAAAGATAAAATGATGAGAAAAAATTAATCTGAAATATAATTTAATAATTCTTCTTTTGTTTCATCAGATAGACCAGAATAAAGATCCATTTCAATATCCTTATTTGACACCTTTAAATTAAATTTTTAATAGGTTTTACAAAAAAATTAAACTTAATTAATTACGGTCAAAAAATAAGTTCCATAATCCTTTTCTAATATCTTGCTTTTATCGAACATTTGCATGAAATAATCATCTTTTTCTTTAATATAATTATAAAAAGCCCTATAGTGACCTTTTGTTTTTAAATAATCCAAATTATCTAAACAAGTAAAATATTTTGAATCAATATCAACAAGATTTTCTGTTACACGGAAATAAAGTATCAAATTCTTAAGACCATTTAATTTATTAAAACAACCAGTATCCAACTTTTCAATACCATCAATTTTTAAAGTAACTAAATTTTCAAAATTGTTCTCAAGCACTTGAACAAGTTTACAAGACATCCATAAAAACTTTAAGCTCGGTAATTTAACTTGATTAAAACAATTAAACAAATTGTCATTTACTGTAACTTTGAGGTATTCTAAATTATTCAAAGGCTTCAAGAACTCGTAGTCTATTAATAATTGTTCATCATTCGATAAACACTTCTCATTACTGACATTCAAATACTTTAGACATTTTATACTTTGAAAAATATCAGATGGAATATGATTAATAAACGAATCTTCTAGATTAAT
>NTPY01000204.1:213934-227746 GCA_002922825.1 Brachionus calyciflorus
ACATAAAAAAAAACTTTATACAAAAAAACTTTTAAAAAAAATGTATTATACGTCAAAATTTTCATAAATGAACATTATTTTTTCGAAATTAGATTTCGAAAGTCTGTTTCTTCGATCCCATAGTTGGTAACCGGCGTGTCAGAAAAGCCTTTCACTTGGAACACTGGTAGCTGGCGCAGCAAGAATAACACTCGCAAGAGTTGACAAAATTGGAAATTCATGTTGATTTTTCTCCCAATAAATAAGGGCATCATCATTGCTTGGATCTGTTAGATAATTTTTCAATTCTCTCTTTATATCGAATACATCTATATCATCTCCATCGGATTCAGATTCTGATTCAAAGTTTAATTTTTTTCTTAAATTATCTTCTTTGTTTTTTTTTACCTTACTAATTTTTGTTATCTGCTCATCAAATCTTTTTGTTTTGAATAAATCAATCAAAAATCCTTTAGCTACTTTTAAAAAGTCACTACGACGATACGAAGGTGTAACAAATTGGAAATTTTTATAAAAAGGATTTAAAAAAGATGCTGCCAATAATAAAGGATTTTTTTCTAAGTCATAATTCTCCGAATATTCATCGAATATTTCCTTAATAATTTTTTTCATATTTTTCACTAAATCAGAATCTTTCTCTTCTATTTTTAATTTTTTTTCAATATACTTGAACCCCGGAATAATTAATGAACTAGTCACATATGTTTCCCCTGACAATGTTTCACTAATTTTATTAAAAGGACTCAATAAATCAATTAACTCTCTTAATTCAATTAATTCATCATTTTCTAATAAATTTATTTTTAAATTTTTATACTCTTGACGATGGAAAATAGTCTCTATAAATGAATGTAATTTATGTATTCTCTTAATCATTAAAAGTGTTGAATGCCAACGTGTTTTAACATCTTGAACAAGTCCTAAAACTTTTTCTTCATCTTTTTGTTGTTCATCTAATAATTCTTTTAAATTAGAAGAATGATTAAAAGAACACACAATTTTACGACATTTGGATAAAATATATCCTATCTCAAACATGTTTTTTTCATAATTATCGAAAATTTCGTCTTTTTTATTATTTTTTTCTATTTCTTCACATTTTTCTATAAATTTTTTAACAATCAAATGAAGAACATGCCCTATACATCTAATTGGTTCATGATCTAAATTAATATCTAAGACTGTTCTCCTAATATTGGCAGCATTGTCTGTAACTATTGAAAAAATTTTATTTTTTAAACCAAATTGTTCTAAAACTTCAAGAATATGAAATTCTAAATTCTCAGAAGTATGGCCTCCCACTAAATTTTTTAAACCTAATGAGAAAGATTTAAATTTAAAATTATCCAAATAATGGCAAGTAAAGCTTAAATAACTAAAATTTTGACAAGAAGTCCAACTATCAGTAGTAAGACTCAAAAAGTCGATTCTTTGAAGCCTGTTAATTAATTCCTGTTTTTTCTGATTATATATCTCATTTAATAGGAGTCTTAATTTTTTTCGACTGGGTACTTTATAATCCTTATTTAAACTATAAACAAAATCCTTAAAATAACTGCTTTCGACTATAGAAAATGGCAAAAAACAGAAAATTATAAAAAAAAGGAACAAACTTAAAATTTTTTCATGGTCTAAATTATTTATTTGAATTATTTTCCTGACTTTTTTAGATATTTTTATATTATGTTTTGTCTCAAGATGATAATCTAAATTAGTTTTACCAGTTGAAAGTTGATAGTATTTGATCAAGTTTTCTTTTTTGCATTGTAACATTTCGATTTCTTGATTCGAGTTATTTAAAACATTTACTTTTTCGAAATAGATATCTTCACTTTCGTTAGTTGAAATTTCAGCTTGATCTTGGTCATCATTTAAAGGTTGGCTGTTAAATGATGAACTTTCGATTTGCTGATTTCCGTTTTCGCTTGAACTCGTTTCTAGGAAGTTTAAATTTGACGAATTTAAAGTGCTGCTAACTTGCTGATCACCTCTTCCTGATAAAACTGTTGAGGCGACAGAGGATCTCTTTCTTTTATTTGAGTTATTCATTATTTTTAATTTATATAAATTAAGAAAAAAATTCAAATTATTTATAGGAATTTTTTAAAGACCGTTAAAATACGAAAATCAATTATATTCAGGCTATCCCTTTTACTCAGATTCAATTCAAAATTAAATTTTTTTAGTAAAATGTTCTCAAGAAAACTCCTCTTTTTCAAATTCAATTTAAAAAAATTAAAATCAAAATTTATTTGGTGCAGTTAATTAGCAGATGTTTTTCCAAAAATAAAACATTTTTAAGAAAAAAAAATTTTTTTTCGTTAAGTTGGCTAAATTTTAGCTAACTAAAAAGTAGCTAACTAAAAATAAGCTTGCTAAAAATTAGTTAACTAAAAATTAGCTAGCTAAAAATAAGCTAACTAAAAATAAGCTAACTAAAAATAAGCTTGCTAATTTTTAGCTAGCTAATTTTAAGTTAGCTAAATTTTAGCTAGCTAATTTTTAGCAAGCTTATTTTTAGTTAGCTAAATTTTAGTTAGCTAAAAATTAGCTAACTAAAAACTAAAAAAAACTCCCATCACTAATTACTATCTTCAATCAAATTAATTAATTTAAAGAAAAGACCATCTCTACACATTTTATCAAAGGCTTTACTTGCATCTAGACTCGCAATTTAAAATTTAGTTTTACGCTCTCTGTAATAATTAAGAGTCTCATTTACTACATAATATGCATGTTTGCACGATGTTTTTTTCTTATATCCAAATTGGTTTGGATGAATTTTATTTATAAAATTCCTTTTTAATAATAAAAGAGATTCGAATAGGATACTTAGGACGTTAGAAACCGAGATAGGCCTGAAGTCCGATGGAACACACGCTTTACCTTCTTTAGGAATTGGTGTTACCAGTGATACATTAAAATTCTCGGGTAGATAACCTATTTTTATAGCAGTATTAAAAAACCACGTTAATATCACTATAAATTATTCTATTCTAAAATAAAGCTAAAATAATCACTTGCTTCAAAAGAAAAATGGAATTGTTTAATATTAAAGCACTTGAATATCCGTTTAACGGTAATATTACGCTATGTATCATAAATTTGAGTTCTAAATTTAGTTGAATTTTCCGCTTTTTTTTTGCTTTTGAAACTATGATTTTTTATTTATATTTACCCCAAATTGCAGATATTGTGCAGACTTTAGTATAAAGTGACATGGGCTATTAATAATTGTATCCAATTATTGAAGCTTTGGTCAACCACTAAGAATATGCTAAAATATCCTAAGCTTCGGATAATCGAATATCTGTTATTGATTAAAAATATTTTTCAGGATTAAAGCCCAAAATACGGCATGTTAAAGTTTTCTGTTTTTTGCTTTGTTTTTTTTTTTTGAACGAAAAAATCACTCTGCAAAGCTTTTTAAAATACTTTTGGCTATAAAAAAAATTTTCTGAACCTGTTGGTTAAGTCTGCAATAAATATTACAAAATTGGGTATTTAATTTATGTTTTTTTAATGCTGTGCGAAATTGCAGAAAAAAATTTTTAATTGCAAAATCGCAAAAATCACAAAAAATATGCAAACTTTCTAAAAGAGCCTTTAATGTAAATACGCAATTAAAATCGGCGGCCGATATTTGGATGGGCCGTCGACGGCGTTTACCATTAAATTTAATTAAAAATTTTTTTTGCAAAAAAATTTCCTAAATGTCGATTCCGTATAATGCTGATCCAATATTAGAAGCTTCGGATTTTGCAAAACCCGATATCCTATTAATGAATAGCAGATATCCGAAGCTTCTCCCGATATTCTAATATCCAAAACTAAAAATATTCGAAAAAATATAATTAACGATATTCGATTAATGAATACCCTATATCCGAGGCAGAATCTGACAAATAAATTATTTATTTAAAAAAAAATTCATAGATTTAGTTTTATAATTTAGAATCAGAATGAATGGCTATTACTGGATCTTCACTATAATATGGAATATTAACCTTCGTAGTACCATCACCATTAACTGTAATTACTTTACCAGTACATGATCCATTAACTTTATTACCACTGATTATATCACAATATTGACCAGCTGGCATACTTGTTTGTAAAGTAACATCCATACCATAGTTTTCATTATTAATTGCAATAAAAGCTTTATCACCACGTGAAAAGGCTATTTGATGACCACCGTTATCCGACCAGTTTCGTACTGGTTGACCATTAGCTACATTTCTAAATCCAGCCATATTGTAAATTTGTCTCCAACGATGTTCACAAATCCATCCGTTACCACAACTATCATCTCTTTATAAACACAAGAATAAAACTAATATAAAAAAATAAAAAATTTCATGAGCTTACGAATTAACAATGACATCTTTAGTATCACCACCACCATTAGTTGGTGGACCAAGCCAATCTTGTGACAATGGAAAATCATAACTGCTCATTATTTGAACAAAAGCATAAGGCCAAGCCATCATGAAAGCGTTAGCCATTTTATAACCTCTAGATTTTTTGTATGTTAATATTTCACCACCACCACCATGACCACGTTGATTATCGTGATTATCAATAAAAGCCAATGAATCATAATCCGAAATAAAACCCCAACCAGTACCGAAATTTTTCAAATAAGCCATTTTTTGATTATTACGTTTCATGATAACATCACTCAAATGCATACCAAATTTGAATTCAGTAACTCTAGCCAATTGAGTATAGTCTGTATTTTTAATTGGTTCACCGCCCAAATCAATTACTTCTTGATAAATAAATGGTCTTTTATTTGGACCAAATATACTTTAAAAAAAATTAAATTAAAATTTTTTTTGTAATTTAATTTTTTTTATATAATATAAAATCTTACTCTTGTCTGGCATTTTTCAATTTGCCATAAATAAGTTGTAAATCACCCGGCCACATGTGTTTAACAGCATCAATACGAAAACCAGCAACACCAATATCCAATAAACGATTCAATTAATCGGCTATTTTGTTTCTAACATATTCATTGGCTGTATTCAAGTCTGGCATACCCACCAATTTACAATCTCTTACTTGATATGGATCATTGTAATTTTCAATGTTACCACTTGATGTTCTACATTTGTAATCATTGAAATCATTTGGACCATATGGTACACCTGGATAATATTTAGTACCAGGATTTTGATCAGTACCACCTGAGCCTAGACCACCAACGGCTGACATGTGATTAATGACAGCATCAACATAAATTCTAACACCAACGGCATTACATCTATTAACCATGTCTACAAATTGTTGTTCATTACCACTACGACTTATTAGTTTATAACTGACTGGTTGGTATCTTTGATACCACGGTCTATAAGGATTGTTTATTAGAGCATGTTCACTTGGTGGTGAAACTTGAACAGCAGCATAGCCCTTTGGACCTAAGAATCTTTCACATTCAGCAGCAATGTCTGTCCATTTCCATTCGAATAAATGGATCATAACTGTTCGATTGGGTAGAGTCAATGGATCTTTGTGAGCACTACATCCAAGGTCTAGTGCTGCCAAAACACCAATTAAACGTATAATAATTTTCATTATTTTTTTTTTATTTTTGCTTTGAAAAAGTTCAATTAATTTATATTGATTTCAAGCCAAAGTTTTTTATAAATTTTTTTCATGTTTAAAAAGGAGTGCCCAATGATTTGAAGGAAATTTTTTTTATTGATCACAAATGTTCGATTCTCGTAATTATCAAATAAATTTTTAAATCAGTTTATATTTGATTTATATAAAATGAGATGGAGGCTTTTATTGTGTAAGTTTTTAATTGTTTTTTAACTTAAATACAAATCATCGAAATCTAAGTCTTTATCTTTCGTAATCAAGATAAGAAACTAGGTTATATGTGAATGTTTTTAAAAACAATATGTTCTTTATAGACATTTAATCACAATTTTTTTTATTAAAATCTTTTTCATTTATTTATAAAAGTAAGTATTGTGAAGCATTGAAAATATTATGCCAATGTCTGAGAGAACATCAAAAAAATAATAGAAAAAAATAGAAAACTTGAATAAGAAAGTGCTGAAATTTTTCAAAAATTAGAATTACTTAAATTGAAAATACTTAAGTTTTTCAATAATGATTGGTTGAGGTTTTGTCAACGATTTATTTATCTTTTCTCCAGCAAAACTCAATTATCCGTAAATAAATGAAAAAGATTGATAATGGTGGGACTGTGAAGTTCATTTCTATTCACTCATTCCAATTCAGCATTTTAAGTGCTATTTTTTTACGGAATAATTTTTTTTCTTAAGTCTATATAAAAATTGTACGAAATGAAATGAGTTACTTCTGCAAAATTATTATGCATTTTGCAGAATAGTTTCAAATTTTTTTTGGACAATATATCTACACTGTTAACTAGATATGTAAGAAATCAACAAGAATTGCCAAGCTACAGGTTAGTTTTTATTTTTTTTTCTGTACGTATACAAATATCATCTTACATTAAAGTTGGCAATTCTTTTTAATTTCTTACATATCTTATTAACAGTGTAATGTTAAAAATTATTCTGAGAATTTTCTGCAAAATGCACATATGCATATACAATAATTTTGCAGAAGTAAAATTTAGATGATACAAATTTTGTATCATTTGTTACAATTAACAGAATTAATTTTTAACATCCAGAAAAAAAAGTAATTTAACTTAGTTTATTATTGTTCTGTACTTTTGTATCAAAAATTCCCATTCACTAGTTAAGCAATTTTTTCCTGAAAATATGTAAAAGAGCTCTACCGGTTTTGCATTAAAATTTTTGCCCAATTACATTTTCCGAACCAATATGCCGATTTTCTTCTTATAAAAAAATTATTAAAAATTATCTGATATAAATTAACTTCCTAAAAAAAATTAAAAAAAAAANNATATTAAAGTTAAAATTTAGAGTATAATTTAATAATAAATGACTTTTTTTCTAAAAAAAAATATTTAAAAAATCGTATGATTCTTTTTCATTACTTTTATTTAAAAAAGTTCAAAAAAAGTTTTATCTTTTTATGTAAAAAAATTAAATGTTCTTTTTCTAAATATTTAAATATTAAAAATCGAATGATACTATTATTATTATAATTTGGTTATTTTCTTAATTTCACAATAAAAAGAAATTTATTTCTTAGCAAAGGCAAGGATATAAGTAAGAGAGAAATAAAATGAAAATATTTCATCTACGGAGCTCATTTTTCAAAAACAACATCTTGTTTGAAAAATGTTGAATTGGAAAGAGATCCTCGGATTGGCAAAGATAAAATCTTTTTAAAAAGTGCTTACTTCGTAGCTTCTCAGTTTTTCAAAATTGAGAATAAACAGGCTTTTGTGAAACCATTTCAATAGCGGCTCAGCGATCCACTTGAAAAAAAAAATGGCAATGAGTTTGAAATGGAAGTACCAAAGGCCACAATTTATAGAAACATTATATTTAAATGATTTTTATAATTAAACTTATCATTTTATAATAATGTTAAAATTGTGTATTTGGTCTATAACAACAATCTCAAAAGCTTGTTTAAAAATTAATTTTGAAAAACTGTGTATGAGTTATGAATTAAAGCTCTTAGATTTCATTTTTCCAAAACGAATTAATTTTTTTTCAAATCAGCATTTTTCTCTTATAGTGGTTTCTTTTTTTAAGAAATTTTCTTATAAGTATATTATATTTTATCTAAAAGATTCATTTACAACTCGAAAAAGTTCTAAAAAAGACCAAAATTTCGACTTTTTCGGGTAAACTGAACTTTTTGATCAAATCGCGCGATTCGCTCAATTCAAATATTTTAAATTTTTATGCAATTAAAAATTAAATTTTTTTATATACATGTACTCAATTGTTATATATAAAAATAGTTTTGTCTTTTTGTTTAGTTTTGTATTGAGCGAATTCAACAAAAACTTCAGTTAAACCTTTTTCGAGGATTTTCAATTTAATGAATTATTAAGAAAAGGACAATTTTCTAAATAAAAATTTTACGAATTTTTACGTAATTTTCTATAAATTTTAGTAAAATTTCAGCAAAATAGTAAAAATCTGTAAAATTTTTTTTAGAAGGATTTGAGCGTTAGAGGGACATAACTCAAACCTAAAAGTCAAAACCTAAAAATTTGAACGAAACAAACTTGATTTTTTATGGAAAACTTATCAACACTTTATAGAAATTACTTTTTTGAAGTATATCATAATAATTTTTAACTTTTATAAAAATTACTAAAAATTATATAAAAAAATTCATTTCAATTATTATAATGTTTAAAGTGAAACTTAATTACACAATGAAAAGCAAGTCTCTTTATTTCCAGATTATTCCAGATTATTTAAAGGGTTTATACTGTTTTATGATCTTTATAATAAATTTACAAATAAAAAAAAATTTAATTTTAGCCACACTTACTCCATGTACATATTGAAGTATGCGGAGTGAAGAAAATAAAACTAAGGACATGAGATACAAGTAGTGATGGGTCTAAACTAAACTAAACTAAACTAAATTAGTCTAGTCGACTAAAAAATAGTTAACTTATTTTTAGTTGACTAACTTAGTCGACTAAAAATAAAAATAAAGGATTTAACTGGCCAGTAAAATATGTTAGATCTTTTGGACTTTGAAGAGAAAATAAATTTTTTTTTGTTTTTTAAATTTTATTTATAAGAAAGTCTCGGAAAAATGACAAATTTATACAATATTTACAATTAACACAATAAAAAAAAATATTTACAAATCTTTATTTTCAAAAATAAACATTATCATTTCAAAATTAGACTTTGAAAGTCTATTGCGTCTATCCCACAACTGATAGCCAGCATCAGAAAAGTGTCGCTCGCTTGGGGTACTGGTAGCTGGTGCTGCTAAAATTACACTGGCCAATGTTGATAATATAGGATATTGATGTTGCCTTTTTTCCCAGTAAACTAATGCTTCTTCATTTATAATATCATCCATGTAAATTTTTATCTCTTTTTTTATATCCAATAATTCAGTATCTTCTTCTTCCGAATCTGATTCAGATTCAAAATTTAATTTTTTTCTTAAATTCTCCTCTTTATCCTTGCTTTCTTTTCTTAATTTTAAAATTTGTTGATCAAACCTCTTTGATTTAAACGGCAAAGTAAAATTTTTGCTCATTTTTCAATTTTCATTTTTGCTCAAAAAATTCAAATACGCAATTACTTGCACCCTGAATTTCTAAAGAGCCAATCCTTTTTTAAACACATTAAAAAATATTGTTTGAAAGCTTTTAATAAAAAGGATTGGCTCTTTAAAAATTCAGCGTGCAAGTAATTGCGTATTTGAATTTTTTGAGCAAAAATGAAAATTGAAAAATGAGCAAAAATTTTACTTAGCCGATTTAAACAAGTTTATTAAGAAATATTTTGCAATCTTAATGTAAGTTTTTCTAGTAGTTGGTGTTAAGATAAATTGAAAATTTTTATAGAAAGGATGAAGAAAAGAAGAGGCCAAAAGAAAAGGATTTCCTTCTAATTCGTAATTTTCTGAATATTCATTAAAACACTCATTAAGTAACTTTTTCAAGCTTTTCAAAAAATCAGAGTCCTTATTTTGAACTTTAATTTTTTTTTCAATATAATTAAACCCGGGAAGAATCATAGAACTTGTAACATAAGACTCTCCTGAAAGATTTTCACTTATTTTATTAAATGGGCCTAACATATTTATTAATTCTCCTAACTTATTTAATTCATCTTGGTTTAATAAATTCGGCTTTAAATTTTTATATTCCTGACGGTGAAAAATACTTTCTATAAATGGATGTAATTGTTTAATTCTTTTAATCAAATAAAAAAAGTGGAGTGCCACCTGGTTTTTACATCTTGAATAAGGTTTAATTTTTGATCTTGTTCCTTTTGTTGTTCTTCAAGTAACTCTTTTAATTGAGAGGAGTGATTAAACGAACAAACAATTTGCCTACACTTACTTAATATTTTGCCAATATCAAAATAGAAAATCTCGTTCTGATCTATCAAAATTTCCCTTTCAATTTTGGCGATTTCTTCACATTTTGAAATAAATTTTTTAACTATTAATTGTAAGACATGGCCTATGCATCTTATCGGCTAGTGCTGTAAATCAATATCTAATACTGTTCGCCTTATGTTAGCTGAATTATCCGTTACAATAGAAAAAATTTTATTTTGAATATTAAACTGTTCTAAAAATTCAAGAATAGTAAATTCTAAATTCTCAGAAGTATGTCCACCTACTAAATTTTTTAAACCCAAAGAAAAAGATTTTAGCTTAAAACCCTCTAAATAATGACCAGTTATCCCTAAGTAACAATAGTTTTGACAAGATGTCCAGCTTTCAGTCGTTAAACTTATAAAATTAATTGAAGTTAATTTTTTAATTAATTCTCTTTTTTTTTGATTATAGATCTCAGTTAACAACAATCTTAATCTTTTTCTACTTGGAACTTTATATTCTTTATTAAGACTAAAAATAAATTCTTTAAAATATTTGCTCTAGACAATTGAGAATGGCAAAAAACAGAAAATCAAAAAAAACAACAATAGCCTATCAATTTTTTCCCTATCTATCCCTTCGGCTGAAAAAGTTCTTCTAATTTTTTTTGAAATTTTTATATTATGATTAATTTCAAGATGATAATTTAAATTCGTTTTAGCTGTTGTTAATTGATAGTATTTAATTATACTGTCTTTTTTGCATTCCAGACATTGTAACATTTCGATATCTCCATTTGTTCTTGTACTAACTTTGACTTTTTCGAAAAAGTTTATTTCAACCTCTTGAGAATTTGTATTAGATCCTATTTGAGATTCTTGAGAAGTATTTAAACTATTTTGAGTTTGCGAAACGTCGTGTTGAACAGTAATTACATCACTCTGACTTGTTAAATTAGATTCAGTTGAAAGATTTCTAGTAGACTCAGAACCAAGAGACCTTAGAACAGATGCTCTTCTTTTTAAATTATTATTTGAACTCATAATAAAAAAAATTTTATTTTTGCCAAGATAAATTAAATGACTTTTAATTTATAATATAAGAAACAGCAACAAAAAAAATTTTAAAAACCTATCCTTTTTAAAAATTGAATCTATTTTATTTATTTTATATTCCTTAAAATTGAGAATAAAAAAATCAATCAAGAATAAAAAACTAATTTTTAGTCAACTAATTTTTAGTTGACTAAAAATTAGTTAACTAAAACTAATCAAAAACTCCCATCACTAGATACAAGGAGTTTTTAAGGTAAAAATATTTAGTTAATTTTTTCATATAGGGAAAAAAATACAAAAAAATTTCTGTAAATTTTTAATGCGTAATAAATTACGCACTTTAAATTTTTAATGCGTAATAAATTACGCATAAATGTGTAAAAAACAGTGAAAATGAGCTAAAATGCGTATTTTGGGATTTCCTCCATATAAGCGTAGCATTTCCAATATTTCTATTGGTCAATTTTATATTTTTTACGCATTTATGTTCGAATTTTTACCCATTTATGGAGGAAATCCTCATTACGCATTAAAAATTTACAGTGTGACAGTTATATGGTTCTGAAAATGACAAAAGTAATTTTTTTAATTCTCTTGGATTTTATTCTTACTAATGATTTTTTGAAATTTTTCCGACAAAAATAAAAATAAAAGAAAACTGAATTATTTCATTTTGATGACCCAAATAGCCCACTAAAAAACACAAAATAAAAGTTTGATTAAAAATTTTTGAGAAATATTCAGTTAAATTTCTTCAATAGAGATAGTAAAAAAATTAACCTATTTTGATGAATTATTTGAAACAATGCTTCATTAATTTTTTATTCTTAATTTTTGAAACATACTGTAGGTATTTTTTAGATTTGGTTTTTCACTCAAAACAATTTTCAAAGCTGCCAAACTCTTCCTTGGTCATGCATCTATTATCATGATATTTGCCAGAGATCTTATTTGATCTCATAAGATCATATTGAGAACTCATGAGAAAATCGTTATGTTATGGAGATTCTCAATGAGATTATAAAGAGATTTTGGCAAGTGGTGTTACTGTATAATTCAATGTAACACCATTTATGATTCCAAAAAAAAATAATTAATAAACATATCGCTTAACTCTTGATTGAAAAGTTCTATTGTACAAAGCTGAAATAAGTTAACTAAAAATTAGTGTAGGGCGTTCGATCCGGGAAGTTCGAACTTTTAAGAAAAAAAAGTGGTTCGAACTGGGGTCGAAACTTTAAAAAAGTTCCAACTTTTTCAGTTCGAACTTTTTTTAAAGTTCGATCTGAGTTCGAAAAGTTCGAACTTTTCAAGGAAAATTATTTATTTGAAAAATTTTTTAAAAAATCATTTTTTAACATCAAAAATTTTCGAAAAAAAATCTTTGGTCAAAAAAATTTTGAAATAATATAAAAATAAAATTTTTAGAAAAAAAATTTTAGAAAAAAAATTTTGGAAAACTAATTTTTGGAAAAAAAATTTATGAAAAAAAAAATTATTGGAAAAAAAAACTCTAGAATAAAGTTTTAAAAAAAAATTCAATGTAAAAAAATTTTTTTTCTGATTTCGTAAAAAAGTTCGAGCTCTAAAAAGTTCGAACCTGGGTCGAAAAGTTCGAACCCCCACACTACTAAAAATGTTCCAACATCGTCGTTTACTTATTAATAAAAGCGAATTTTGCTTTGAATTTTAATAAAATTTTCACTTTATCCTAAAATTAAAAATTTAAGTCCTAATAACAAATTACATTACAATTTAAGTTAAGTTAAATCATTTATTATTTAATTTAGACGATATATTAACAATTTAAATAACCCATTTTTTATGTAAATTGGGGCTGTGAAGTTCCAAGTTTATTCTTTAACAATTAATCCAACTCTACTTAAAATAAATGCCAATTTAATTATAAAAATTATTTCTTTTAAATTTTCAGAATAATCAGAATTTTTTCAAACACAGTCCACTATTTGTTTTTGTTACGCGTACACCTTTGCTTAACTACGCTCGTCACGCATACCTCGTTCTTCGCAAATTAGAAAGAGGATTTTAATGAGGAATTTAGTGATATAAGAATAAGTTAGATGCGACGTTCTTCCAAAAGTAATATTAAAAAACTTTTAACTTATTCAAAACTAGATTAAAGTTAAAAATTGAAGGAATTAGATTTTGTAGGTACATAATTTGAGCGTAATTAGCGACTTCGATCAACTCGTAAACAGTTTTAAAATTATTATTTAATTTTAAATGTCTTATATTATCAAAAATCAAAAACAGAATATATATTAAAAAATGATGAATAAATAGAAAATGCATCACGAATACATGAAAAATGCCTTAATTTAGGAAAAGATAGTTTTAATCAATTAATTCATATAATTTCATAACCCTTGTCATCTAATCAGCCGTAGTTTTTTCTTATTAATACTTTTGAACCGAACGTTCCATTTAACTCATTCTAATATCCAGATTTGTTTAAAAGTCTCAAAAAAAAGTCCCTACAAGCTCTCTTTTGGCTTCAAGTCAGACTTCATCGATTTATATTTAAGTCAAAGCCCAAAATAGTTTTTTGTTTAAGAAATAAAATTTTACAAAATAAAAATTTATGAATCAAAAACTTATAATTTAAAATTATTATTTTAAGTAAAATATATTAATATTTTATTTTGAACAAAAAATCTAGAAATAGAGCTTTGGACAAATTACATCATTTTTTCTTTATGAAAAAAAATGTTACAACTTTTCATTTGGAAATAAAAAAAAAAGTTCAAGTCTTTGACTTAAAAAGTAAAAA
>NTPY01000204.1:274671-306991 GCA_002922825.1 Brachionus calyciflorus
AATTAAAAAGTTTGATATAACAATACAATTTTTAATTTTTGAAATTTAAGAAAAAGTCTAATGAACGAACTGTGCATTTAGTGAAAAGAAACTTTTAACTGGATTTTTTGATCAATTCACTCCATTCGTTCAATTACAAAAATTTCAAAATTTTATGTAATAGAAAAACTAATTAATTTTATTGAAATTCAAGTACTTCTTTGTTTACCCTTAGACACCTACATTTCTTCTAGTTCTCATACACCAAATTGCTTAGTTTTATTTTTGTTTATTTTTTAATGATGGTTCAGGATGGTCTTTCGAAGGTTTAAATTTTTTCAAATATTTTCATACTTACTAATCAATTACTTTCAAAAATTTTAATATTTTTTACGAAATCAACAAAATTAATATTTGAAGAAAGTTGAACCTTCAAAAAGTTATGTTTATGGACTTTCATTTTTGTAAGTTAATGAGAATAAGTTAAGATTCATTACCATGCCATTAACTTCTAAATTAATTTCAAGACTATTCGACCTGTTTGAAAAGGCCAAATTAAACTGAAACTAAAAAAAAATCAACAAAAAATTAAATAAATAATTTTATTTAAAATTAATAAAAAAGTTGTCTAAAGGAATAAAATTGACTGACTGTTGATCTTTATTCGTATTCTCAAATAAAATATTTCTAGCTAGATTTTTTTCAAACGAATTCATTCCTAAGACATCAATAAAACTCTCGAATAGTCGATTAAATTCATCAAGTGATTCATTACTTAAAAATTTCTCATCACTCAAATCAAATTTTCTTTTAAAATAATTAATTAAACATGCCTTAAAATAATAGAATAAATGTTTACTATGCGAATTCATATCACTTATTAAATAATCAAATTCCTCTTTGAACTTGTCATCTTTGCCACACATTAAATTCAAATCACTCTTAAAAATATTAACTAATTTCAAAATTGATTTATAAAAACCAATTTGTCCTTTTAAAATGTATTCATTCGAAAACATTTTGTAAGCATGTACTAAATCGTGTAGCAAAAATGACAATGGATCTCTTTCGCTTAATACTAAACAATCTATTCGATCAGCTATTAAACTAACACATCGTTGTGATTGAGCTTGCATTTCAAGTACTTCTAAACTAGTCGGTATTTGATTAATAAATAATTTTAAATTAAAATTATTATTGGAATTATTGGAATACCATTTGACTAAAGTATAACGAGCTGAATGTGGTACTGAATGCAAGCTAAAACAATTGACTAAATCAAATAGACTTTGGATTTTATACTTTTTTAATTTTAAATTAATATTTTTATTTTTAAAATTAAATTTTAAACTTTCTATTGATTTTGATTTAATTTGATTTTCATGGTCGATTTGATTATAATTTTCTAAAAATTGATTTGGATAACGTTGATCTAAATAACATATTAAATAATATGAGACTATGTCTTGTGGACTCATGTATTCCGAATCTTGAATACATTCGTTGTTGATTATTTGAAATTTTTCTTTGAGTTCAATTGATTCGTTTATTAATTGACTTTGATCGATTACTAAAACAGGACGATAGCCACCTCTGGGTTTTTTGTTTATTTTTATAGTTTTGTCACGTGACTTTGTTTTTATTGCTTTAGAATCAATAGCCGATTCATCTAGCATCAGATTCGATAAATAATTAACATCATGCATTTTATGAATATTTTTTTTGTTGTTGTTTTTGAAAGAGCATGTGTTTCTTTAAAAAAAAATTTTTGTTTAAATTTGAAATAATTAAAAATATTTTTGTAATAATTTTTAATATTATTATTTTTTTTGTTGCTTTAAAATTAAAATTAACATTATTATTTAAAAAATGCTTGGAATTTCAAATTTTTATTTCAAAGTAAGTCGCCGTTTTGTGTCAACTGGTAGAAATTTAGTCAAAATAGAACAAAATGAAGAGAGTAAATTTATGACTAGAATTCTAATGGATAATGAAAAACAACGTAATTCACTTGGTATTGATATGATAAGACAATTACAACAAGCAATTGATGAAATTGATTTAGAAAAATGTAGAGTTTTAGTAATTGGTTCAAGTTGTCCTAAAGTATTTTCAGCTGGTCATAATCTAAAAGAGTTGACTAGTGATAAAGGATTTGATAGTCATCAAGTTATTTTCGATGAATTTACAAAGCTTTGTTTAAAATTGAGAGATTTACCTTGTCCAACAATAGCTGAGGTCCATGGTTTGGCAGCTGCTGCTGGTTATCAATTAGCAGCTAGTTGTGATTTGATAATAGCGTCGAATAAAGCTAGTTTTTCAACGCCAGGTGTAAAATTTGGAGTTTTTTGTTCGACACCAGGTGTTGCTTTATCTCGTAATGTAAGTCCTAAAATAAGTCTTAAAATGTTATTTACAGGAGATGCCATATCGGCAGATGAGACCTATTTACATGGTATTGTATCACAAGTTGTAAATGTTGATGAATCAAGTGAAAATTTGAGTAGAAAAGTTAAAGAAATAGCAAGTAAAATTGAGTCGAATAGTAAACATGTGGTTGCTCTTGGTAAAAAATGTTTTTATGAGCAATTCGAAAGACCAAATTTAAACGATGCGTACAAAATAGCTTGTAATGCTATGGTCGATAATTTAAAATATGAAGACACACAACTTGGTCTCAAAGCTTTTGCTTCTAAGTCTAAACCAATATGGAATCATTCTGATAAAAAAATTATCTAGAAATTTTTTTTTTTCAAATTATTTTAGTCTTTTTTCTTTTTAAAACATAGAAAAAAAATCAAAGTTTTTTTTTCAAAGATTTAAATATTATTTTTTTATATAAAATAATTTTTTTCTATTCGAATACTGAATATGATTGATCAAGTAATTTGAAAATTCAATTTAAAGAAAAAATTAGGCAAATCTAAAGCGGAACCTTATTAAAATACATTACCATTGGAAAAATTTAAAAAGTTCAAATGTCCGAGTAAAGGTATACGTTCTATTTGTGAGAAATTCATACAAAAAACACTAAAATCTGGGAAAATTTTTACCAAAGTTTCCCGAGGCAAAAAATTCACAAGTTTAATTTAATTGTTATTGTCTTTAGATAAATTAACAGATTGATAATGTTACCGATTTGAAACGAAAACTTACCGATTTGCTAAAAGAGTTTTTAAATTTTTTCTTTCGTTCGAGCTAAATTTCGTACTCTAATAGAAAATTAATAAAGTATTCAGGAAAATTTAAAGTTCCTAATCAGAGCTAACTTTTTTACTATTGATTTTTAGTCTTTTTTTCGAAGTTTTTATATGATAATTTATGATGAACTATTTTGCTTTATCCTTTACCTAATTATACAAAATAAATATTTAATTCTTTTTTATTTTCATGACTATCGATTTTATCGAAAATTTAATTCCATTCTCTAAATATTTAAAAAAAATTTTAAAAGTAAAGCAAACTGTAGTTTTAGTTATAACTAGAAATTAAATATATTCTCTAATAGAAAATAAAAAAAGTCCAAAAATTATTTTATTTAAAAAAAAAATCTCTCAAAATTAAGTTAATAAACAAATTTAATAGCAAAATTCTAACAAAAGGTTTTTCATTTTTTCCAGATTTTCCGAAGTTATAAATTTTTTAAAAATATTTCAACTTTTGGTTAGCTATCTTTTAATGGAGAACGATTTGATATAACTTTTTTATTTTTATACTTTTCTTTTAGCTTTAAATTGCTACAAAATGTAACAATACTAAAATGTAACTATAAAATATTTTTCTGTCATCTGACGCTTGGCAAATAAATAAAAAATTACACCAAACCTCATCATTTCACATCTGTTACAAAACCTTTGTCAGCACTGTACATAGAAAATTTTTTTTTCATTATTGTTGGATGTAGCAAAAATGTTATAAATTGTAGCAGTTTAAACTTAAGGAAAAATCAATTTCGTAAAAAAATGCTGAATTGAAATGAAATAAATTTCACAGACCCCTTTTAATGAATAAAAAATTTCTCTAAAAAGAAGCTTAATGGAAGCCGAACGATTTTTCCTGCAAAAATTTTTTACATTTTTTATTTTGCCTAAAAAATCGGTATTTTTGGTGTTTGGTGCCATTTAATATTCTTAAGTATTTTTAATTTTTTTTTGTGTAGAAATAAACAAATGTTGAGTCTTCTTTAAAAGTTCAAACTTTAAAGAAAATAAAAGTTTGTTTGAAACTGAGCAAAATCTTTTGGTAAAAAAAATATTTATTTAAAAATTTTAAAAAGATCACTCGCATATTTACTAAAACTGATTTTACTTTTTAGTAAAATTGAAAAAATCTCATGTTGTCTAAATAAAATCAATATTTTATTGTATTTTTTAGCTGAGTAGCACAATTTTAGCTAAACAATAAATTTTATTTGGCATGACTAAGAAAATGATGAAATTTTAACTTTAAGGTCTACAAGAATTGAATTAAATCAATTATATGAACTTAATTTTTTTCCCATTATTCCGCTTTAAAGTTCTCGAATTTTATTTTTTAGCTTTTTTGGGTGCATTAAAGAACCTACCAAAACGCCAAATCAAGAACAAGCATATAGGAGCTTGGTATTGAATATTTTATGATGCACAGACAAAAGCTTCGAAAGCTATTGACCCTTTATCAGGTGCATATATGCACTTAATAAAGAATATATGCACTTAATTAGCTCTACGAATATTTAGATTTAAGGTTTAAAGCGACCAAGATGAAAAAATTTTTATTTAAATTCAATATCAAAAAATCAGGTAATTTCAATTATCCAAAATTCATTTTTAGAAAAAGTAAATTAAATCGAATTTTCAAATTTTGCAAAAACCTCAGAAATATTGCAGACTAATCTACAGTGCTGGCAAAGGTTTTGTAACAGTTCGTCATATGATGGTTTTTCCAAAATGTCAGTCATTTCTTGATTTTTGGTCCTGCGTCATATGACGTCATTTTGGAAAAACCATCATATGACCTCATATTTCGATTTTTTCCAAGCGTTATCTGACGTCATTTGATGTGAAATGACGTAAAATGACGTAGTTTGCTGTAATTTTTTATTTTTTTGCTAAGGGTCATCTGACGTCATATGACCTCATATATTATTATTTTCAGAGGTGAAGGAAAGGAATATTATTCAAACTAGTCGCCGATCTGATGACTAATATAAAATTCTTTCTCTCTAACACTTGTAACGCTTACAACACTTATTATGTTTTACAAAAAGTAATACTTAATAAATATTTGATTTTTTTTCATTAAAATTCAAAAATAAAATGAGCATTAAAGGGAAAATAAAAATTTCGTAATTGTAAATAAAATTTGTTCATAAATAATTATTTTTAATTATGTCCCAATTCAATTATATCTCCATTTTCCTTCAGAACGAATGGGGTGACATAATCGAGCTTTGACTGTAGTATTGTACATCGAATGAATATTTTATGCAAAATTGTAAAAAAAGCTCTAGGACGGGTCTAAGTTATATAGGCTATTTGTTAAGGGTCTACCTAGTACCAACAATGAAAAAACAGTAACCCACAAATTAAAAACTGTTACCCACAACGAAGAAATTTTCACCACAAAAATGAATTTTAACAAGACAAAAACTTTATTACACAATTTTCAAAACTTTTTTTTACAATTTTTTTTATCGTTGATAAAACTTATTTGGACAAAAACATTCTAGCTTTTGAGCAGAAATTCTTAAAGTTGCAAATCATTTTTAAACACAAAAAAAATACTTGATTAAATTTAAATTATCCCTACCGACATTCCTATGGTTTTTGGAAATCAAAAAAGCACCTGAACCTAGCGCAACGGTATTAAAATTATCGGAGTCAATGTTTTGCTGGTCAAATTTTAAAAAAATTGACAAAATTTCAAAATATGTTTAGACTATTTGAAAAACTTTAAATTAGTTATTTTATTTTAAAAAGATTCTAAAAAAATTCAAATAATTTTTTTTTTAATTTATATTTTTGAGTTTTGTTTTTCGAAAATAGATAATTCCTTATTAACACAAAAAAATTGTGCTGAACAGTCATTTGTGTTTAAAAGTTTCACTTTTGTGGGTAACAATTTATCATTTGTGGATAACAGATTTTCCATTTTGGGTAAACAATTATCTTTATTTGTTAACCCAATTCTGGTTGTTCTTACTAAAAACCAGCTTTTACAGAAAAAATTTTGAAAGCGCTAGACCATGTAAGGTTCCAAAAGCCTAAGAAGCTTGACTGATTAAAAAAATAAGAGAACTATTCTTGTTTTATAAATTATTTTCAAAAAAACTTTCATATATTGTTTAAAGCAAAAAAGCATAAACACTTCCAAATTAAATGCATTTATGAAGAGTTGTTGAAGTAAAAGATGATAAGAAACTCTGTTTTTAAGTGTTCCAATAAGATTTATGGTAATTAAGAGATATTTCCAGCTAACACAAATTCTTAAATTTCAATTTTATTCCTAAAAAAAAATTTTATTTTGTTTTTAGAATTTTTATACAATAAAATGATTGAACTTATTAAAAAAATTTTTAGTTCGAAAAAAATAATTATAATTTTTTTGTTTATTGTTGCTTTAGTAAATTTTTATCTTCCGTTGAATGTGGGCTTAAATTTTTACTTGATCATTAAAAATTATCAAACAGACTGTATGGCAGCTTATGAAATAGATTTAGATAAAATTTTTAAAAGAAATATAAATGTATCGAGTCATCCAACATGTGCTGAAGAATGGATAACAATTGATGAAACAGGAAAAATAACATTCAAAGATAAATTTAAAATTGTCAATTGTTCTTATTCAAATGTATTGAGAATTGATGATTTTGAATATACATTAACCGAATTTAAAAGTATTACAAATGGATCTTATCTTGATACAAATAAGGAATTTTTTCACATTAGTTGTAACTCTAAGACTGATAAATTCTATACTGGATTCGCAAAAGTTTTTATCAAAAATGAAACAACTCAACAAAGTGATAAAATAAATGTTTTAGTTTTTCTTATGGACTCCTTGTCTAGAGAAGATTGGTTTTATAATCTCCCTAAATCAATGGAATTTCTAGTAAAATCATTAGGAGCTAACATATTTCATCGGTATAACACAGTTGGCGACGGTACCACTGAGTCTTTAACTCCACTGTTAACATCAAAAAAAGTAAACGAGTTACCAAATGTTTATAGAGGTCAAGCAAAAGCTAGCTTTGTAGATGAAGTCTTTCCTTTTATTTGGAATGATTTCAAAAAAGAATTGGGATATAAAACTATGTATGCTGAAGATATGGCTTTTATTGGAACTTTTAACATGAGGTTTAAAGGTATGAAAAATCAGCCAGTAGATCATTACCCTAGGTAATATTCTCTTTATTTTTCTATTCTTGTTTTTATTAACTAATTTTCAAAAACAAAGTTAACGTTAGAGACTTATTTACATTAGATCTCCTACTCTTATGCATTTTTGAATCGTTTGAAATCTTTTCCCATTTTTTAGGTAACAGATTTGCATTTGAAAATTAAATATAAAGTTCAACGATCTTATAGTCAAGGTTTGATAAGTTCGTTCCAAATTAAAAAATCTTTTTTAGCTTATCAAAAATACCTGATCGAAGTTCAATAAAAAATTTAAAGGTTTTTTAAGAATTTGTAAACGTTGAATTCCTAAATTTTTTCAAAACTTAAGTACAATGCAGCATGAATTCAACTCTTTTAAATTTAAATTTTTTTTAAAGTTTAAGTTTTGTAAAATGTTCGTTTACACTAAAAAATCAAAAAATTTCTAGTTCTAGTGTAAAATTTTTGAGACCAACCCTAAATTACAGTTAAAGCTTTTTTATCGATCTAAGCAATTTTGTTTTAAAAAAATCGAATTGATAAATATTGATAAATATCTTTTATATTTTTTTAATATTTAAAATTAGAATCTTTAAAAAAATATGTTCATTTTTGAGTTGCTTGCAATTAGGCTTTATGTTACGAGCTATGAGCATACCTGACAATACTTTCTTGTTATCAAAATGTAGCCAATAAAATTTCAAAAATTTCCATCGAGCTAGTTTTTTTTATTTTTCGAAAAATCTCTTTTGAATAATTTATCAAAAAATGAAAACTTTAAATTATAACGTTACACTTTGTAGCAATTTACAGAATAATTTTATCACTTTCCGTTGGAATATTATAAAATTTTACATGAATTGAAATTACGAATTGAAATTTACTTATTTACAGACCCGAATTTTTGAGGAAAAATCATATTATTTGTAACTTTTTATTTATTTGTAAGATATTTTTATCGAGCTAGACTGAAAAAAAAATACTTTTTTTTTGACTTCTCTACATATTGAGCTATATTTGATAAGAGTTAAAGTCTTTTAAATTAAAGTAAAATTTTTTCATTATCAAAATAATTATTTTAGCCAGGAGTAATAATTGAACTAGCGCTTCTGAAAAAGAATTATACTTAAAAATAGATTTTTGAAAATAAGAATATCAAAAGAAAAATTTACTTTTCAAGAAATTCTAAATTAGATGTTTCCATTAACCATGGCTCGTTTACAATCGCCGCATTCCAATCGCAATCACTTAAGGCAACAGGAAGTTTCGAACAGCTTAGCAGTTCAACAGTTCATTTTTGAATTTATAACCTCAAAATAAAAATCCGTAACATTCCTTAACATGGCGGAAGAATTTTGAAATTATTTACTGATGAAAAAAGAATTTCTAAAAACAGATTATTTAGCCGTTCAAGGATATTATCTTTTACCACATTTATCTTTAAAATTTTCACTTCACCTGGTAACTATTTTGGACAAACTGATTTACATAATTTATTATAATTATAATTAAAGTTTGTTTTCTGAGCAAGAAATTCTCTTTGTCAATAAAAAATTAGTAAATTAGCAAAGCGGTCACCTAAGCGGCCATGATCGTTTATTTGGCCGGCCGTCTGAATTTGGCCGATAAAGACCCGTCAAAATTTTTTTATCTCTATCTAAAGACTTTTTAGATGCTCATAATTTTAATAGGAAGCTTAAAATTTTTCTTTTTCTTATTATATTTTTCAACAAAATAAAAATAAAAATTGCTCTGCAAAGCACTTTTGCCAACAAAAAAATTAATGCAAAAAATGCAATAATTTTAAATACGCAATTAAAATTGCTCAGTTTTTGCAGACTTTAATATCAGATGCAGTAAACTTTGCTTCACTAAGTATTATTTTTTTTGTTGGCATAAGTCCTTTTAAGTGCTTTGCAAAAGTAATTTTTTTTATAAAAATAATAAGAGTTTTAAAGATCACGTTTTTACGGCTATTAACTTGACTTTAAATCGATAAATAGAAAATAAACAAAAGGTTTCTTCACTATAATTTATTTAATAATTTGGCCGCTTCTAGCCACAAACAAAATAATAATAAATAAAATAATAATGTTGAAAAATAAAGTAATAATAAAAATAATAATAACTCTTTTTTAAATAAACACTGTGATTATATACTTTAAATCTAAGCAGCTGTAAACTGTTTAGCTAAAAGTATAAACACAGCTAAATTAAATGTATAAATTAAGAGTAGTTGAAGTCATAGATGAGGACTACAACAAGAGTAAGAAAATTGACAAAAAATTTTAAAATGCCATTTTAATGCAATTTTAAGTTCATAATATTTTTTTATCTCAATTTTTCATATTTTTCAAATAGTTAAAAAAACGAAAATAAAAATTATTTTTATAACTTTTTAACAGTTTGAAATTTGTTGAAACTAGTAAATTAAATTTAAATAAATCAAAATTCATAAAACAAAAAAAAATTATGAAGCATTTTCAATAATTTAAAACATAAAAATCAAGTAAACACTCTAAAAAAATTTAAAAAGAGATTATAGGATATATATTTCATTTCTTGATAGAAAACACCAAGTTTTCTTCTTTTCAAATCGGAAATATGTTTTCGTAAGTTCTCCAATAATCTATCAGACAACTAAATTTAAACCTACAACTAAAAATAGGTCTGCAAAAAATTATAGAATGCAAATAGAATCTTTTTCAATGGCGTGCAAATTTTGCAAAGATACAGGAGTTTTTGAAGAATCCTATTTTTGAGTGGAGCAAAATTGTTACACTTTATAGCAATTAACAGAATAACTTTGCATTCAAAAGTTATAGAAATTTGAATGAATTGAATTTAAATAAATCAAAATAATAATTGGAATTTACTGTACAGAGCCTCTTATCTAATTCATATAACTGAATATTGTTAGTCAAACGAATAATTATTAGATCTAATTTGATCCAATTTACTAATTTTTGATGATACTTTTTGATTAGAAGTTGAAATATTTGAAAATTTATAAGATTCTTCAATTATATTGTGTTGCGATAACATTTGTTTAATACGTTTGTTGACTTGAAGCTTTTAATCCGATTCGAATGTATAAAGTCCAAAGTAAGACATCATTTTCAATTAACGAGCCAAATCTCTTTGTTAATTATTAAGTAAATTTCTACGTAAGCTTTCAGTATGATCACACAAAGGACTAATATCCGAAAGTTTTTTTTGCCAAAAAAATCACCTGGATAAACCCGAAAAAATTGATACTTTGTTTGATTCAAGCTCGTTGGTTACAAATTCGAATGAACTTAAAGGTCTTTTAGTTCATGAAGCATTTCTCTTTCTAAAATTGACAAACGAAAATTTTCCTTAGCTCTTTTTTATTTTTTGGTATTATACGACATACTTTCGCGTATTTTTTAATTCTTCTTGAGAAACTTTTAAAAAAAATCTCACCATAAAGCACCGAATTCTATAGTGTCAAATTTTTTTAGCAAATTTTTTAACTAATTCGCGTAATTGTTCAGCAATTAGATCTGTTTATTTTGACTTTGTTTTAGCTACTTTATCAATCAATTTTGAATAATTTTGATCTATTTTAAGACCATCATTCATAACTAGATTTTTATTATGAGCTGAACATAGAATAAAACCTGAATTTTTTTCTTAACACAAAAAATTAATTATTTTTAAAAGAACAATTGAAATTTTTTAAATAAATAAATATACATAGTAAAGGGGAAATTATCAATAACGCATGTATCAAAATATTCTATTCAAAATAGCAATGTATTAAAAAAAATAATTGAAATAGCACCACCTTAAAATAGCAAGCTCAAAAAAAACTAATTAAATTAGCAAATAAAAAAAAGCATGTTTTAAAATAGCTTTATTAAAATAGCGAAATGAAAAAAGCAAAAAAAGTAGATTGATTAAATTAATTGATTAAGTTTTTTCGTTTTAATTATAAGACCAATAGAAGTTTATTTATTGTTTCAATTTTATTGTCACTTTTATAACACTTTAGAATTTGAATTATTGATTCATCCACAGCTTTGACTTGTTTTCTTACTACAAACGTGTTTAATTTTAGGAGCATTGTCTCTGTTTTGTTTTGTTCGGTCCTTATTGTATCTATTAATTCATAAATTAATGGATGGCTATTGAGGAGACCTGAAAAAGAATTGTGCCAAGACTCGCAAAAATTATTAGTACGCGGTATACCAGCCATAAGTCGTTCATAAATATTCCACAAATTAATTGCAAATCTTGGTTCATGCATTATTTCAACTTTTTTATTGTATCTACCGCGCTTGACTTCATATCGCGCAACGTAATTCTCCTCGAAATAGTCATAAAAGTCTTTTACTCTCTTATCTTCTAAATTGACTTGACTTTTAATTTCATTAAAAGCCGATACCACATCATCGGGGGGTAAATAAGCTAGAGTCTGTGGCATATTAAGAACTTTGAACAAATATTTATCTCGGCGATAGTCGATGCTTAGACCCAACTCTTGGATTTTTCGCCACATTGACTGTTTGAAGTGGAAATAACAACCATTCACAAGTGACCCATGAAATACCTCTTCAACAGCATTCAAAAATGCTTTTTCAAAATCTGACGTAATACTCTTTGGATAAACTTTCAAAGCTTCTCTAATTTTTGACAACATTCTAACATGTACACTTGGGTTTTACGAGTCAAAAAGGCATACACCACTGGAAGAGCCTGTCTATCGATAACGACATGTATTGTATAAATTTGACAAAAAAATTTGGGGGCTATATCAAATGTCCCGTCGCAATATATGTCACGTTCTTGAATTAATGCTAAGTTAGCTTTTGTAGTAAAGATAAAAAATCGCTCTGGGTCACTTGCACCAGAATCGTAATACAAAAAATCATCACCAACAAAAGACTTCGTCAATTCATCTGGTTTTTCGATTGCGCTCAATGAATCCGGTTCTTTAGGATACTGTGGCTTAAGAGCCTTTTGTGTGCGTTGAATGACTTGACGATCGGCATTATATGAAGGCAATAGAATTCGAATATTTTCATCAGACGGTTTTTCCATCAAACTCACGATTTTTCTTGCCTTGTCGTTTGAGTTTGAAGCTCTTTCTTTTATTAACCTTCTTCTTTCAAGTAGTTCGAATTTTGCTAAATCTGGTTGATCTATTTGACTATCATTAACTATGTAAAATTCACATGTTTCACCAATATTGTCACAAAAGCTATAACCACTTGCGGTACATCTGTTTGCCAAGCATCGCCAATGTCGTTTACCATTAACTTCATTCAAAAAAGAAAGTCTAAAATAGTATCCTAAATGATGCAATTGTGGACGATTTTTTTGTGATTTTGTTATATTTGCTTTTATTTCACTAGGCCGAATATTGTTTGAATTAATTGACAAATTATCAAAATTTTCTAGAAAATTCTCCATTCTAAATTTGATGTATTTTTTTAATTCGTCGCTTTTTTGTACTTGCTAATTTAAACACGCTTTTATGAATATTTTATTTTAAACATTATATTTGCTATTTTAAATTGCTCTTTTGATACTGCTATTTTGATTGTCTTATATTGAGCTCAGCTATTTTAATACACAGTCATAGTAAAGTATAGTAAAGTCGATGTTGTTGCTGAAAAAGAATTTTTAGAATTCAATCTTTTTATCTATATGTTTAAACCATTAACTAGTTTTTCTTGTTTAACTTTGTTCTATAAGAACTTTCTATTCTCAGCTCGATTCAAAGCTCACTGATTTAAAATTTACTTTATAGCAACGTAAACTACCAAATCACATTCTTTCGTGTTTTGGAATGCTTTTTTGTTGTTTGCAGATTGATCAGCTACAATGTTTTTTGATCAATTTGAAAATCACTCACGACTTGCATATTGCTTTTTAATATTATCATATTCCTTTTTAATATTTATACTAGTCTAAACGAAATTTAAAGGTGTTGAAAAGTCCAATTTTTGTCAATACCTTGGGAGATGTAACCATTTAAACAGGGTGCTGTTGCATCAGTCCACCATCATTTGATTTTATGACAAATTCCATTTCTTGCAAAACATATATAAATTTTTCAATAACAATTTTTTTCATGTATGGTATACCACTCGTTTTTAATGAGTAACGATTTGTTATAATAAAAGAAAAGTCAAATATATGAATAATCTCTTAAACCCTTCATTTTCAATAATTGTTTTTGGAAGCACTAACTTTACAAGAATTTTTACAAGACTATGATACCTTGTAAAATATATTAGCTCGACTGGGACTAAAATATTAATATCAACAAAATATTCTTTAATTATTGTCACGTCTATGCCTAGTATTTTTTATTTTTTTAATAACGAGATTTTTAGTGCTTTTTTAAGAATTTAAAAATAAAATGAAAAATTCAATGATACTTTAAATTTATTAGGATTTTTTGCAAAAAAAAAGATGAATTAATTTTCACTAAATTGACTATTTTAAATTAAGCGAGAAAAAATTATTTTATGTTAGTATTGTTGGGGCTTTCAAGTAATTTTGTTCAAATATCACAAAGACTATTTTTCTAATTTTGGTTGTCTTTGTTATGCCCAATTATCAATAATCTAATTTTAAAAAAAATAATAAAAAGAAGCATCAAAATCTAATATCCCAACAAAAAAAAGTCTTTTTCAATTTTTTTAGCTTGATTATAATATTTTCTAACTTTAAAAAATTTTTCGAATAATGACAAAATTTCTTGATAAGATCTAGGACCTAGGGCTCAATTAAAATAAAAAAATAAAAAAATATATTTTTTTTGGATATTCAAATTAAAAACAATAAAAATAAATCTTAATAATAAAAAAAAGTATGTTTTCTTTTTTTAGATATATGGTAAGTTCCGTAAACACTCAGACCAGTTTGTTGTTTTTTTTTCTTAACGTCATTGCTTTCTGTGCGGGTGATGTTTTAAGTACCAGGTTCTAGTCTTGCTGTGTTTATTTTTTTTTATTTAATTTAAATTAAAATTTTTTTTTTTTTAATGTTAATTTTGTAATTTTTTGATATTAAAATCATCACATTTTCGCATAATTTTTCATAAGAGCTTTGTGGATTGGATGTTGTATATGCGTAATACATAAATAATTTTTTAGAAAATGTAAAATTTAAACTAATATTAAATACGATAAATTTGGACTTAGTAAAATTTGATTGTGTGTCTTTTTGTTTAAAAAAAAGATCCACTCTATATTTAATTTTTTTTAAAAAGCTAATTTTTTTTAATGTGTATTTTTAAACCGAAAAAAAATAGTATTTTTTTAAAGAAAAAAATTCTCTCTATTTAAGGCCGTTTTAATTTTTCTTTTTTCATTATTTTTTTTTTGTGCACCCCCCTAAAAGTTTGGTCTGAGTGTTTACGGAACTTACCATATTAATAAAGGATTCAAGTCGTCAATGATAAAATAAAATTCCTTAAAATGAATAGAATTTGCTATAAAATTGCTAAAAAGAAACTTTTAAGTTTGTTTTGAAACTTTTAACTCAAGGGCAATATCCTCTAATTTAAATGATTGGAGGACATTTGTTTCGATAAGAAGAATGAAATGAATTATGATTTTTTAAAGTTTTTTTAAATACCCGAAAACCTTCGATAGTCGGTATAAATTCGAAAATTTCCATAATTATACCTCATTAAAAATAAGAGGAAAATAAAGTATCATAATTAAGAGTGTGGACTAAAGAAAATTCAAAAATGAAAGCGGAAACAGGTATTCGACATGAATTGTGAATCAAAATCTTTATTTATGAAAAAGCTTTTTTTATTTTTCATAAAATTATGATTCACAAATTTTTTTTTTGGAACCATCTTTAATTATACCGCCTGTTATTTTTTCAAAAAAATAAAATTAAGTTTATTATAAAATTATCATGCGTTAATTAATTTAAAAATAAGGATAATTTTCAAGATAGAGTTGAGAAAATCGGCAATATAATAAAAAACTTGAAAATAAAAATATTTTATGTTAAACAAGCCCAAAAAAACTAATTTAAAAAAGTTCTCAACTTTAAATAAAAAATAAATTAATTAAATTAGAGATTTATTAATTTCTACATAGAAAAAATAGACAAAAATAGTTGGGCGTCGCCCCATCCCTGACTAGGCCACTGCAACCAGTCTCCGTGTACCTTAATATTTCAACAATATGCTTACCAATAATTTCATATGTGCTTCAAAAGTAGTTAATAATTTTTCTTCTATAATTTGTTCATAATTTAATCTACAAACGTCTGTTAACTATTTTTTTTCGCCTTTTTCCATAGATTTTTATCAATTAGGTAGATTGTAACACTTAAATTCTTCATTAAATTGATTGACTTGGCAAGATCAAAAAAATCAAAAAATCTTTTTGGCAAATTCGAAGTAAGCCAAAAGCTAAATAAAAAGGAGTCAAAAGAGCACATATGTTTTAGTATAAAATCCCTGTTTTTTAATGTAATTTTTCTACCCCACTTTGGTATCCTAGATTTAAAAACTGAAAAACAAAATTCCTGGTCACCTTCACATTCGATCATAAATTAAGCAAACTGCTTTTTTGTTTCTTATATCGAATTTACAACAGATAAGTTTGGCACTCATCTTTTGAGTTATCTGAATCGAAAAAATTCTGAAGATTTTCGGCAGGCCAAACAATGTAAACCAAATATTTTAGAGAAGTAAAGAATTAAATTCGCAACATGTGAACCTTTTGAAAGGAGTAGCGATATTTTTTCAATGTTTATTTTTATGGGAAAAATTAATATAAAGCGATTAAAACTTAAATTTTAGCTAAAATCCAATTAAGTTAAGATATAATGTATACAAGTAAAAAAAATTAATCTATTGACAATGAAACTCTAGAAATACTCTTTTGAACTCTGTAAAACTTTATTACTTTTTAAAATAAAAATGAAATAAAACCAAAATAAAATCAATTGACAATATTTCTTAATTTTAGTCTCCTAGAGTACTGTGCTTTTTTAACTTTTTTTGCTTTATTTAATATTTCTTAATTCCAGTCTCCTAGAGTACTGTCAAATTAGCCATAGTTAGACATTTGACGAGGCGAAACCGAGTCACATGGCAATTTAAAAAAGTAAATAAAGTCATGGAGACCTCAATTTGATTAAAATATGAAAAACAAAAAAAGGAAAAAAGTACAGTACTCTAAGAGACTTAAATTTAAATAAAGTAAATAAAGTAAAAAAAGGACAGTACTCTAGGATACTAAAATTAAATTAAAATAAATAAAGGGGGCTGTGAATTTCATGTCAATACGACCATTTCAATTCGCTATTTTTTCTATAACTTTTTTTCGAAACATCGAAAAATAGTTCTGCAAAATGTTACAATACGTAGCAAATTTGCTTCATTAAATTTCTTACTTTGCTAATTCTCTGCAAAATATGTTCAAATACATAAATTGAGTTTTTAATAATTTTTTTCTGCATTTTGCAGATTAATAATGGGAATTTAGCAAGTTTGCTACATCTTGTAACATTTTGCAGAACTATTTTTTAAATTTTTCGAAAAAAAGTTATAGAAAGAATAGCGAATTGTAATGGGCGAATTGACATCAACTTCACAGCCCCTAAATAAAGTAAAAAAAGTAAAAAAAGTACGGTAATCTAGGAGACTTAAATTAAATAATATTAAATAAAGCAAATAAAGTTAAAAAAGGACAGCACTCTAGGAGAACGGAATTTAATTAAATTAAAGTAAAAAAAGCGAATAAAGTTCAGTACTAAAGGAGACTGGAATTGAATAATATTAAATATACTAAAAACCAATTACAAATAATAGTCAAAGGACAAATCTAAAATATAAATAATTTAAAAAAGTATTTTAGTATTTTAATTGTCAATTGGTCAAAAAATTTTTTTTTTTTAAATTTTAAAAACCCAAAATTAAAAATTTTAAAAAAATTTTTTAAATTATGCTAGTTTTAGCGTTTTTTTCCAAGGCAAAATTAGCATTGATAAATCTCTTTAAACATTGCGCCATCTCTTTAAATTACAATTTTCAATTCAACTTTTTCTAATATATATTTTTGAAATCAGTAAAAGGAAACAAAATAAAAAAACTAAAAAATTTGTAAAAATTTCAAATTAAAAGAAAAATAATACATTCAAAATTTTTTTTATTAAAAACACATATTTGGCTAGTCATTGAGACGGCCGGTCACATTGGCGGACGGTCATCACGACTTGCGGCAAAAAAACGTCTGGCCATATAGGCGGCCTGACACTAAACGACTGACCGGAGGCCGGTTTTGGAGGTTCAAATGGCCTTTTAACTGACTGCCTCTTGTCCGGTCGTTGTTTGCTTAGCAAAAGTGGCCGACTGCCAACACTTACCATAAAAAAGAAATTCATTCAAAAATTGGTAAAAAAATCAAAATTACTCTTCCAAAATTTTTCAGTAAACAATTTAAAAATTTTTAATTGTCGAAAAAATGATACAAAATGTTACCGTATTCTCTTGCTGAGAGGCGCATGCGGCTAATCCCATTAAAACCATGTTAAAAACCTTTTTCCTTTAATTTTTTAACATGGTTTTGATGGGATTAGCTGCATGCGCCTCTCAGCAAGAGAATACGGTAATTCTAAATTAAACTGTAGATATATTTCCCTATTAGAGTACTCTTCGTCAAAAATAATCGAATTTGAAAAAACTTATCACTGGTTGCACAACCAGAATCAGTGGTTTTTTGTTCCCTTTATTTTCCCAGCTATTTTCTGTCTCTGGCTCAGATATAGAAAAATTTTTTCTCTCGATCTTTTTTTACCTTTAGATATAAGATTATGAAAAATATTTTTTTGTTTTCAGAAAAATAAAAATCGGTAAAAAAACCTTTTAATCGGTACAGAATTCTATGGGACTAGATCAAAATTAATTGAATTAAATTAGCTTGTTCAAAATAGCTTTTTTAACTAATAAATCGATCAAAATAGCTAACTTAAAATAACCTGTACAGATAAAAAAATCGCAATAAAATAGCCATTCGTGGCTATTTTTTTTTCAAATAATTGAAGTATTAATCGAAAAGAAAATTTTTTTTAATTTAATTCTGAGACTGAGGCCATTATCCGACCATTTACTCAATGTCTTTAAGCTGTTTATTTTGAAACTTTGGATTCATTCTCTGGCATGAATCACAACTCTGGGGAAAATCATAAATCGTTTCTTAACTGTTTTGGACAAACAAATATTCTTTTTTATTATTCCAAAAGGCTGCATTTTCCAATCCGTCCAGTTCCTTTGTATCTCCATTCTTAACAATAGCTTTACAACAGCCACTTCCTTGTCCATTTCTTATTCAGTTTCCGAACAAATATCCAAACCTTACTCTAATTTGTCCTCGCGTTTTCTTTCTTACCAATATTTTCCAATAACTCCGTTTGTACTTTTTTTTCTTTAAGCCCATTTATTACGATTCATCATATCTAATTATCTACCTTTGAATAGACAGACTTTGTAAATTTAGTAATTAAAGTTAATAAAATGATAAAATTTGCTTATTTTTTTTATTAAAAACAGCATTTTTGGATCAATTTTTTTCAAAATGGTAGAGCCAATATTTTTTTTAAATTAAAGCTGGAACAAAATACTTTAAGAAATTAATATTTGGACAGTAGACAAACCTGATCATTTTTAGTTTTTTTCTGTCAAAATTTTGAAAAAACGCAATTATTTTAAACAATTTTTGATATAACAAAAAAAACATTTTTTTCTGTTTCATTGAAAAAAAATTTTAGCAAGTTTAAGTGTTGAAAAATTCAGCTTTTTATATTAAAGAAAAATTTATTTCATAATAAATAAATATATCTTGAGTATTAATTTTTTTATCTCAAAAAAAGATCATTTCAACTATCAAGTAGTAGATTTATAAAAGGTGATTGTATTGGTGGAAAAACTTATGCAAGAGTAAATTTTGAATATGGCGAAAGTTTTGCAAATGCTTATAAAAATCAGGGTTTTTTTGGAATTTTTTTTTTAGCAAATTATTCTCATGGAAGTACTGAGACTATACAATATGTCGACCAAGACCTTTTGAAATTCCTTGAATTTTTTAATAGCGATGAAACTTTTAAGAGAAATACAATGCTTTTTATAATGTCAGATCATGGTCCTCGTTTTACTTATAGTCGCAAATCATTGTCTGGTTTATTGAAAGAACGAAATCCATTTTTGTCAGTTTTCGCACCTGAAATATTTATTAAACGATATCCAAACGAATATGAAAATTTAATTTCTAATACTAAAAAATTATTGACACCGATGGACATTTATAGAACCTGGCTCGATTTAATATCACTTGAAAAAAGTGGAAAAAAAAGTTTACATAATGATGGTAGATCTTTGAGTTTATTTAGCGAAATTCCCATGAAGCGTTCATGTGCCGAAGCGGGAATCGATCCACATTTTTGTACTTGTTTAAAACGAACTAAACTACAGAATAATGATACAGCTCAAAATATAGCGAATGAATTTGTTAATTTTATAAACGAGAATTTACTAAAAGATATAAAACATAAATGTGCTAAACTTGAAATTTCTAAAATTTATGAAGCTTTTATTTTAGAAGCTGATTTAATAAAACATCAAAATTTCGTTGATTTTTTAACACGAAAATATTTTTTCCAAATTGAAACAAAAAATAATAATGGAGGTCAATTTGAGTTCACCGTTACTGAAGAAATTCATAAAAATGATGTAAATAAGAAGTATATTTTTGATAAAAGATATATAAGTAGAATTAATAAATATGGAAGAGCTGCTGATTGTATACAAAAAGACTTTCCTTCATTGAGAGAATTTTGCCATTGTGTTGTTTAGTCTTTGAATAAAATTAATTTTTTAAAATTTTAAACAGGATATTTTTAAGGCTTTATAATCCTATAAAAGTTAAAAAAGAACTGTTTTTAAATAGCAGTCTAAAAAAATATCAGTTTTATGAGAGCAAAAATAACATAAAAAAGAATAATCATTTTAGCACTTCACAATTTTAAAATTTGCAAATTAGTGCTTGTGAAATAGACTTTCTCTGAAAATGAAACCTCAACTTGCAATCTTGCATTCAATACACATAGAAGGACCAGATCCAATCAATTTTGTTAATTTACTGCCAGTCATTTAAATAGTGCGACTGCTTGAAATTTAAGAAGATCAAACTGTCGCACTATCTTATGACGATTTAAGACAAGTATTAAACCGCTCAATATTTATTGAATTAGCCCCAGACATGCTAAGTTGTTTTTTGGGCAAATTTTTAAAGGAAAAATAATTAAAAATTTTATAAAAAATCCTGATAAAAACGATTTTTTTTTTCATTTTTCTCAAAAACTACTTAACAGAATTTTAAAATACTTTAATGGTAATTTACAGTTTTTATGAGAAAAAAATTTTTGAAATGGGGTGAGTTTGCACCCCACATATCATGTCTAGGATTTAACAAAAACTATTCACTTTGAAGAAAATTTTCACTTTTTTTCGATTCAGGTGCTGATTACTTAGAAGATTTTTCCTATTCACAAATCCCTCAATCTTCGTATCTTTATTCCGTTTAGACATTTAACATTACTCCAAAGCCATTTTATTAAGTTTATAGCATTCACGTCCTAGTTAATTAACAATGTGAATGGCTACTTAGAAAAAATCAGAAATTAAGCAAGACTAAGAAGGATTACCTTTTATAACCTAAGAAGAACTACTGTTTTTTAAAGCATAATACTACTGTTGTTTAAAGAAGAAAACCAGCTTAGGCTTTATTGGATGAGAGTATAAGAAATTTCTTAGTTAAAATAAAAGGAGCTTATCTATTAATATTTTAAATAATTTAGGATTTATTTTAAAATATAAGGTTTAATAAATTGACTTATAGACTATATTTTTTATTAAAATATAAACGCAGAATTTAAAACAAAAAATTTAAGCATTAAATATGAAAAATTCAATAGAATTAAATTTCTCAAATTTTAATAATTATAGTAAAAAGTTAAAAAGTTAAAAAAAAAACTAAAAAAAGATATTAGAAGACAGACTTTAGAAGGCTAAATTCCGAATACCTTAACATACCATTCTAAGAAAAAATCTGTAACTTAATCGATATAGATCCCATCAAAAGCATATTATAACGTTTTTTAAAATTATTTTTAGAATTCTGATAAAATTCATATATACAGTAAACCCTCGCTTATCCGGCCTTCGATAATTCGGCAAATTGGACTGCCTAACTAATTTTCATTTTCCCTTTCCCATTCACATTTTAATCATTATAAAATTCTTCAATAAATCGGCAATTTAATGCGGGATTAATTCGATAATTCGGCCAAAACATTTTTTTATATTTAATTAAAAAACAATACAAATTTTTTTGGCTATTGCATACAATTTGTATTACATTTCATTATCAAAGCAAAAGAAAATACTCAATTAACATTATTTTTATTTAACTGAAAAAATTTCCCTACTTAACTGATTTGTCTACTTAACCCTTTGAGCCCCAGGGTTAAACCACGATAGTTACGAATAAACCAAACATGTTATCTAGTAGATTGGGGCGTAGATGACGAATCTGAAGTCGAAATGGCAAGTTTCGAATGAAATAAGCCTTTAAATTAAGGCTAAAATTAGGCCATTTTCGAGATCTCATGAAAGAGCCCACAAACCAAACAAGATAATGCCAAAATCGTAATCTACGCATCAAAATTACTCAGAAACTAGGTTTTCTCGTAGCTTTGTAATATTTTTTGGTGCCTTACCCCCAAAAAACCTTTTTTTTTGCCTTTTTTAGACGTTTTAATGGCCTTAGGGTATGATTATTGCTTTAATTCAAATCATAATCAGGTTAGGGATAATTTTTGTCGTAGAATTCAAAAATGAAGTCGGTTTTTTCTAAAAATAATTTTTTGACCTTGTTTTTGTAGCTAGAATATAGGTATTCTTTTATGGACCATTAGAACCAGAACAGTAGGTGTGGCGGTAAAATAAGTATTATTTTCGAATTCTACGTTCAAAATTTAGCTAAGAGCGAAGGTGGTTAAGATTTCACCTATATTTAATAATAAAGATATTTAATACTCTAAAATATACCAAAAAACGTGTTTTTTTCACCTAAAATCCAAATAAAAGAGTTATACATTGAGTTAAAACTAAAATTTTGTATTAGTTTTATCTGATAAATTTAGCTAAAAAGGTCAAGAGACAGAAAAAAAAAAAAGATACTTTTCCTAAAAAAATTAATAATTTTTTAAAATTTCACTGGTTCCTTTGAATATAATATTTTTTAAAAAATATTATTTTCAAAGAAATAAAATATATTATTTCTTTTATAATCTTTATTTCAAAGTTTAACTAAAAAATAAATAAACGATAAAACACAATTTATATAGAACTAAGAGCGAACAAGAATAAGAGACGAACGGGTTTAGAACCCTGGAAACACTTAATAATTATAAAAAAATAGAATTTAGTTATAAAGAACGAGATCGAAAGAAAGAGAAACTTATTTTAAATAACTTTACTAAATATTATATAACATGATCTTATGCTTTTACAGTATTCCAATTAATGAAGGCTGATTTGGGCTTATTTTCAAATTTGGGGTCTGTTATACTTCAATATCATTGATATTGAAAATTCAAAATCAGAATTGATATTCAAATTAATTAATTGATATTAGAATTTTTACCTTGATATCAAAATTTATTTGATATTAGAATTTAATTGATGAATAATAATTAAATTGGTTAATTAGCAAATTTTTTATTTTTGAAACAACAATTATTAATTTACAAATAAAATAGTAAATAGTTAATCACAATTTGAGGAACCGATTATTTTGGAGCATTAAAAGATATCTTAAATTCGCAATAATCAGTACACCGAATTTTATCCTATTTTTTGTATAACGGTTAAGTCGTTTTACATTTGAAATTTTTAAATTTATCAAACGGTATGAAGATATGAATTTTATTATTTTTACTGAAAAAAATCAAAAAAAAATCGAAAATCTTAAATTTTAAAAAATATTAATTCTTATTTTCAGTTTACCAGAACATAAAAAATTATTTTTTTTAATCGGGTTTTTTTTTTGAACAAGCGTAGAAAAAGTAACTTTCGTTTTAGCTATTTTTTTTAAAGACGAAAACAGATAATTTAATTTCCGAACCAATCAATCTGATATTGAAACTTGCATTCTGATATTTAAAATTTTACCTTGATATTGAAACAAATATCATTTAAGTGTCAATTAATTAATTGAAATTGAAAATCATTGATATTGAATTCTCAATATCAATGATATTGAAGTATAAGAGACCCCAAATTTGTTTTTTTTTTTATTCCAGGATAAAATTTTTTTGTAAAAAATTAGGGGCTGTGAAGTTCATGTCAATTCGCTCATTTCAATTCGCTTTTTTTTCTAAACATTAAAAAATAGTTCTGCGAAATGTTACAAGATGTAGCAAATTTGCTACATTCCCATTATTAATCTGCAAAATGTGTGAACCCAAAATGCAGAAAAAAATTATTAAAAACTCAGTATATGTATTTGCACATATTTTGCAGAATTTTAGCACAGTACCGAAAACCATGTTTATAAGCGCACCCCCAGACCCCCCTTTTTTCAGAAGACATGTCATCAGAAAAATTTTAATTTTGTGATAATATTATAGACCACGCTAAACTCTACCAGGAATGTCATAATAATAAATTAAATTAATTTGTTTAGAGTACGATTTTTCCTTTCAAAGAGGCGATTTTTAGTCGCTTATAAGCAAGGTTTTACGGTAAGAAAATTTATGTAGCAAATTGCTACGTATTGTAACATTTTGCAGAACTAATTTTTAAGGTTTGGAAAAAAATTAAAGAAAAAATAGCGAATTGAAATGAGCGAATTGACATGAAATTCAAAGCCCCAAAAAATTAGAAAAAAATTAATTTTTTAAATTGAGGAAAGGTTCTTGAATAAATGTAAAATAATGCTAGAACATAAGCCAAAATAAGACTTTATTAATTGGAATATATGTCAATTTTATCCGAATTCTAAAATAACAAAAATTCGAATTTTTTCATTTGTATTGAATAATAGCCTTTTCTTTTTTTGAAAATCATCTTCATATTGTTCATAGGTTTAAACAATAGGACGTAAATTTCAATTATTTTACTTTTGGTTGTTTTTACAACTATATATAACCTTTTTTTGTTTTTCTTCATTCGGCGTCTAAAATTAAATAATTGATAAGTTTTCAGTAATAAGGTAAGTTCAGGTCACAAAGAAGCTTCAAAAAAAAAGAATTTAGTTGTTCTATTTAAACTATTTAAATAATCTCAAACTAGACGTAACTTTGGAACTAAGTATTTGGTATTAAAATGGAGTGAATAAAATTTTGAAAATAAGTCTTTTTTTAAATATCAAATAAGATGTGTTAACATATTCTTTATTTCCGATTCACTTTACAGTAATATTTAATCATGTTTACATAATTTTCTTATGTACTTTATTGACATATGACTCACAAGAAATACTAAAAACCCTTTTTTATATTTCAAAATCTTATAATTTTATCTTTTTTTAATATTCAATCTTCAATTAATTTTACTACTGAGCTTTACTTTTTTTGATCTTAAATAACAAATTGAGGTATCGCCTATAATTCTAATATAATTTTATGTGCATATCATAAATTCAACTATTTTCTGTTGCGTACTAAATCTGTAACTCCTAACTAATTATTTTACTAGTACTTAACTTCTGTAAAGCACTAGTAAAACGGCAAGTTAAAATTTTTTGTTTTTTTTATTTTTGATTTTTTTTTTGCAAAAAAAAATATTACTGCATGCATATTGCGTATTTAAAAAAATTAATAATAATACTTTACATTAAATTTTTTTTGATCACGTGATAAATAAAAAAAATTGCAAAAATCAAAAAAAAATCAAAAAAATCAAAAATCAAAAAAATTTAACTTGCCTAGTAAAACATGCTTTAATAAAAATAAAATATTATTTATTTTCTTGTTGTTTTTTTGTTGGTTTAGTTAATAATAAATAAATATTTAAAAATAAATAATCTTTTTATTTTAAATCATCCTTAACCGTTTAAACTATTTTACCTTTCGACAACGTATCAATTGATCGAATCTGCAAAATTTTTGTCTCTAGTTTAGAGAAACCACAGCCTAAGAATAAATTTAATTTTTGCAAACCAAGCAAAAATTAAATAAAGAAGAAGAGAGGAACCCCGTGGCATTAATTTTCAATTTTATTCGATTTAAAATTTATTTTTAATAAAGCATCATTTGTATAAAAATTTTTTATTTTTTTCTACTTTGACCAAATAACAACTCGAAGCTTGAATGTTGGCGTTTTTTTTAAAAATTATTTAAGAAAGTAAAGTAAATAATAAGGAATGGGTATTAGATATTATTATTAGTAACAAATTAATTAAGACGTAAATTTAGAAACATTAGTTTGAATGAAGATTTTAATAGGGTGTGCCTAACGCACAAACAAAATTTTCAACGCAAACTCAAAAATTTTTAACAAACACGAATTTTATTCTAACAGACATTTACTGAACAACGCACATAAAACTTTTTAACATACAAAATTTTGTATTTTCAACGCGCATATAAGTAATATTTTAAAAATTTAATCAAAAATTGTCAAAAACTATGCTGAAAAGCGGAAATATAATAGACGTTTATCCATTAATAAATCTAAAAAACAAAGAATAGACGACTCCCTTAAAGATGTTGATGAAGATCTAAAAAGTAAAAATAAAATAAAAAATTTAAATTTAAAAAAAAATTTCCGAATCCACCCAATCCGCCACGAGTACCAAATCAGATAGTCCTACCAAATCCACCCAATCCACATCTTCAATATGTAAACAAATTGTTTCAGCAAGATCAAATTTTGAACTTTTAAAAATTTTTGAGTCAATTGATCAATATGAGGAATTCATTTCAAATAAATTTTTTTACACTAAAACAAAAAATAGCCAAATGATTAGTTTTAGTTGCTTGAATTGTAAAAAGAAAAATGAAGTTCCCCATTCAATGAGAAGAATTTATAGATTTTGTAATTGTGATAAGGATTCTTGCCAGTTTAAGTTAAGAATTTACATCTGTGAAATATCAAATACTGTCTATATTTATAATTCAGGTGAGCACAAAGGTAGAATTACAAAAATAAAAGAGACAAGAGGAATAAACAAACGTATAAAAAAAAAATTGAAGAAATTAAAGTTTTTAACAAAGACATAATTCCAAGCCAAGTACACGGGTTGTTATTAAATCAGCATAAATTACCTGAAAATATTATTCCATCTTTAAAACAGGTAATTTATAATAAAAATAAATTATTTATTTAAAATATGTTTAATTATTGTTTAAAAGATACAAAACTTTGTTAACATTTTTAGATATACTTAACTCAATAGAAATTCGTTGCAAAAGGTCAGAAATTTGGGACAAAAAAATTTGTTTTCAGATGATTTGGAAGAGAATGATCCCTTTTTCTTCAATTTAAATTTTTTTAAATGAAAAAAAAATTATTATCAATAATGGTTTTGAAAATAAGCATTTTCATCTCATGGTTACTACAAAAGCACTTTTTTCAAAAATAGATTCAAATTTATCTGGTTGTTATCACCTAGACTCGACATATAAATTAATAAAAAATGGCTTTCCACTTATGGTATTAGGTCGAACTGATATAAAACACGATTTTCATCCTATAGCTTTTTGTATTCCAAGTCATGAGCAAGAAATGGATTATAACGAATTTTATGCAGGTTTAACTAATTTGGCTAATATACTAGATATTGAGTTAGACCCTCAATATTTTTTACAAGATGCTTGGCTAGCATCATACAATGCCATCACTAAAATATTTGATGATGTAAAGGTATTGATGTGTTACTTCCATGTTATTCTAAATTGTCGTAAAGAATATCGAAAGTTAGATGGAGCAATAGCTCAAGAGTGTAAAAAGCATCTAAAGAAAATGCATTTTTCAATTAATACCCATGATATGGAAAAAAAATTATGCTGAATTTAGACAATTTGCAAAAATTAATTGTTTAAATTTTTTTAACTATGTGAAGGATCAATGGTTAATGGGACCTTTTAAGCGTTGGCAAATTTTTAATAGACCAGCCGGTTTTGCTTGTACAAACTCCCCTATTGGAATTTTTAATCGTTCAATTAAACGAACATTTAAGGTGCCCCAAGTCATAAACACTAGTAGGCTAGGATTATCAAAAATTCACCCCAAAAACTTTTTTTAGGTTAATTATGACGCAGAATTCGATTTTATTAGTGAAAAAGTTGGGTTCTTATATCTTATACCCGAGTTTCAGGGGGGGTTCAAAAAAACGTTTTGTTTCATAAAATGTGAAGCATATAGAAATCTACTTTTTTTTTTTTTTTTTTATGAAAATTTACCCTAAATTTACTCGGATTAGTCGTTTTTTATCATCCATTAGTTTATTTTCCCTTTTTTTTTGGCGATTTTTTGAAAAAAATGTATTTTTTTTAAAATATGCCTTTAAATTTTATTTCGTATATAAGACTTTTTTCAAGTAGGGTGATTTTGGGCTTAAATTAAAGCTAATTTATTAAGAAATAGGAATAGGTGGGCTTTTTGTATAATAATGTCTATTTAGTAAAATACAAGCATTTAAAGATACCTATGTAATAAATATAAAGATTTTAGATAGATTCATATAGGAAATTTATTGTTCTGAATATATTAATGTATTAAAATCTTTGCTTTTTTTATGAGAAATAACTTTACTACTCGATTTTGCTCCAAATAGCTTTTCTAAGACATTTTGATAGCTTGCACCACTTTGATACATTTCCAAAGCTCTCCAGAATCTATTCCATAGTTTAATATTCAAATCTATATTTTTATATTCATTTATGGCCTCTAAAATTAAGTCTAAGAACTTGTTGAAATCTTGATCATTTTTTTTTCTTACAAAACCTTTCAGAAAACACCAAACTCCTTCGATTGTTTTGAGCTCACAATGATATTTTGGACAAAATAAAACGTTAAACCCATGTTCGGAGGCTAAACGTTGAAGATGAGTATTACCATTATTAAATGCATGATGAGTTCGAGCATTATCCACGATACAATCTATATGATGATCTTTAAACGTCTTTTTGAAGCGAATCAAAATAAAAAGTCTTTTAAACTGTTTTAAAATTTGATCATTATCAAAATATGCATCTTTTCTTGGCTCAATCCAGGCGTTTGCCGAACGGGGAAAATAATTTACACCATCATTTTGAGAAATTTCAGGATGAGATTTTAAAGCGTCTTGGTATTCTTCATCACTTAATTCAAAAATTGATGTTTCATTATGAGAGACCATAAAGATAGATATCATAATGCTTCTCCCACGTCCTTACCGTAATGTCTTGCTATTTCATTATAGCAATGTCTTCACAGCTTTTTAGCATATATTTAGAAAAGTAAATTTTCGACGAACAAAATATTGAGAAATTATAATTGAACAAAAAAATAAAATTTAAATAATCTCAATTGTATGCCGTTTAATTCTCAAAAATTCGAAACTCTTGAAGAATTTCGAAACATGGGCTTAAACAGACTCTAAACTTATTTAAAAAATGTAGGGTAAAAAAAGCCAAGATATAATATTTACCGTAATCCCCCATTTTTAGTACAAGGTACAAATTGTTCTTTCCAATTTTGTCCCATGTTACAATTCTATGACTGTATAAATTTTTTGATAGTAAACTATGAGGATACAAATAAAAATCTCAGGGAATTAAATTATTTTATATTTTTATAAAAGTTGAGAATTTAGTCTAAAAAGAAACACAAAAAATTACGAAAAAATCTTACGTCCCACAGGTCTCCTAGCGTAAGAAATTATAATGTTAAAAAATTTCGAAAAAAAAGCTAATTTTTTTTTAAATTAAAGAAAAACTAAAACATATTTTTTTTCAATTTAAGGTGATTTATTTGTTTTGGTATTTAGCATAGACGATATAGATTCATATTTACAAGTAAAACAACTTACTGAACTAATAGTCGAGCTTAAAAAAAGCAAACAAGATCAAAGAAATTCGACAGTACCAATATTAATTCTAGCCAATAAATTAGATTATTTATTAGAAAGTAGAATCCCGCAAAGATGCGTAGATTCTTCGGATACACAACAATTTGTGTCATCATTCAAATCATGTCTATACTCAGAAATTAGCTGTAAGACCTCATTTGGTCTGGACAACGGCTTTGAAAAATTATTCAATTTAGCCAATTTGCCTATTGAAATGATACCGTCTAAACACAGACGTGTATCATTAAATTTAGACTTGACCAAACCTCAATTTAGTAGACAACTTTGTACACAACAATCATCAGATCCATTTGTTATAAATAATCAAACACATGATATTAAAAAAAATCATAAAATTACGAATGATTCGAATAGTTTTGTTACTGGAAATGGAAATAGTAGTTCGAATTCTATTCAAGTAGATCGCGAAGGAAGTTTTAAATCGACAGCGAAAAAAAGTTTTCGAAAAATGACATTTAAATCTCCAATTTCATTGTATTTTTATTTATAATTGGGTTCATATTCTTAACATATTTCCTTAATCACGTAGAAAAGAAAAAAAAATTAAACTGTTATGTCTTTTGAATCGATGCTTTTTTTGCAATTCTGCAAAGAAAGAAAATTTCATTTAATTTATAAATTTAGTTAATTGTCAAAATAAAACTTTCTTAAATCGAACTGAAAGTGTTCAAGAGCAAGTTTTCGAACCTGTCTAAATTTCGCGGGATCTGTTCAAGCTATTTGCAATTATTTTAAGAGATTTCTCTAGATGATTGCTTTAAACAGTTCAAGAACTATATCTGTTTTTAAACAGGTGGTTGACTTGTTTTTTGTTTGAAATTATATGATTCACATTTTATTGCTAAAGATTCAATTTGTTTTAGTTAAATAACCATAATTTTATAATTTAAGAAAAATGATAATATCTCCTAATGGAAAGCGCATAAATTACGATTGTAATTCTTTAAAGAATTAAAATCATAAAATATAAAGAGAATGCACAATGAGTTTTGAAGGTGTTCAATTTCCATTTTAATTTTTAAATTTTTATTTCACCCTTACTGAACCTTTGAGAGTTGTTGCAACAGCATATAAATTATTATCTGAATTAATATACTCCATTAATTTTAATATAAAAGAGTGCATCCACCGATCGCCTTCCTTCAGATGGTTACATTAAAAGGTTTGAAATTTTACCGTATCCACTTGCGCAGTACTCCAGGAATAAATCAAAAAAGTTAAGTTTTTTCACTGGAAAAGTTCCCATCGACACCATGTTAAAAATTGTTTTTTATATTTTGAGAAAAAATCCGACTTTTTTGATTTATTCCTGGAGTACTGCGCAAGCGGATTTAGAAATATACAATTTAAATTTTTCCATAATTAAATTATTATATTGAGTTTTTTTCCTGGAAAAAAATGGTATTTGAGGATTTTTCCAGGATTAAAATTAGAAAAAAAATTTTTTAAGAATGGAAAAATAATTAAGACAAAAATTAAAAATAAAAAAATACGATTCAACCTAATTTTTTCAGAATTAAAATTAAAAACTTTTATAAAATTTTAGTCTTAATTGGCAAGTTTTTTTTTTAATTAGATTTTTTTTATGTACAATTTTATTCAAAAAAGGCCAAAGAATGGAACTTATGTTCCCAATAAATTTTGCTGCAAATAAAGCCTAAACTAGTCCTTTAATTAAATTCGGAGTTAAAAGCTGTTTATCTCTTTTTATTTTAACTAAATTTTTGACTTGAATCAACGAATCATTTGGTTTAGAAAATTGAAATTTTTGCTTTTTTTCTAATTTAGAAGACAAAAGGCTAACATTGCTGAATCATGTGTGTTTGCATAATTTATACTTGTCTTCTAAATTAGTAAAAAAAAACAAAATTCGATTTTTTTCAAACCATAAATAAAAGGAAAATATGCCTAAAATAAGGTGGAATAAAAAAAGATAAACAGCTTTTAACTCCGAATTTAAGTAAAGGACTAGTTTAGGCTTTATTTGCAGCAAAATTTATTGGGAACATAAGTTCCATTCTTTGGCCTTTTTTGAATAAAATTGTACATAAAAAAATCTAATTAAAAAAAAAACTTGCCATTATTTTTCTATTCTTAAAAAATTTTTTTTCTAATTTTAATCCTGGAAAAATCCTCAAATACCATTTTTTTCCAGGAAAAAAACTCTAAATAATAATTTAATTATGGAAAAAATCCAAATTGTATACATAGGGTAATTTTTTAAAAAATCTGACACACGAGGCCGGGGGTGGGTGGGTCATTTTAAGTGAAAGAAAACCTTTGTGACAAGCTTTTCTTACAGTCAAATTATGGTGAGAAAATGTCAGAAAAGTTCAGAATATTAGGGGGAGGGGGGGGGTTTTCTAGGAAAAATTAATTTTTATTACAAAATTTTTGCTCATTTTCAATTTTCATTTTTGCTCAAAAAATTTAAGTACGCAATTACTTGCACGCTAAATTTTTTAAAGAGCCAATCCTTTTCGTTAAAAGCTTTCAAATAATATTTTAAATGTATTTAGAAAAGTTTTTTGCTATAAAATAAATTATATAAATTTATAAAAAAGTGCTTTTGACACCCAAAAAAAAGATTTTTACAACCAAAAAAAAATTGATGATCAAAACAACCCATTTCGAAAAAATAAGATTTTTCTAAGGTGCCCCAAGTCATAAACACTAGTAGGCTAGGATTATCAAAAATTCACCCCAAAAACTTTTTTTAGGTTAATTATGACGCAGAATTCGATTTTATTAGTGAAAAAGTTGGGTTCTCATATCTTATACCCGAGTTTCAGGGGGGGTTCAAAAAAACGTTTTGTTTCATAAAATGTGAAGCATATAGAA
>NTPY01000656.1:1523-22114 GCA_002922825.1 Brachionus calyciflorus
TTTTGCCTGATTTATGTCGCAAAAATTAATTACAATTTCAAAATAACCACTCAACGAAGAAAAGTCAAAAGATTTCAATTTAAAAAAAATTTATATACATTTTGCCGTCATAATTCTACTTAGGTTATATGAAAACTTAATTCTTCAAAATTAGAAAAAATAAATTTAAATATATTTTATTTTTGTTTCGTAATTGTTATTTGTTTGAGAATTCATGTCTATAGAATGTTATAACTTATAAATTAAAAAAGGTCACACGGTCATTTTAAACAAAATTGCAATGCATGTATTAGTTATCAATTTTTTATCTGCAAGTCCAAAAAACACGAAAAATAAAAAATTTAAAATATCACAGTTTCAAATAAAAATTAAAACTAAAATATTTAATTTTTGATACTAACATTTTTAAGCAAAAAAAATTTTAATCAACTATTAAAAAATAATACTACATTTAAAGTGACTCTGTTTTTAATATATATTTAAAAATTTTGTAATCATTTATTTTTAAGGTATCATAAACGCGAATGTAATCTTAACAAATATCAAACAAACACAAGCTTGGTTTTTAGGTTTTATACGGTTTTAAGACCGAAATTACTTATAAAAATACACGTAAAGAGTGACCAAACTCTACCAGTAGACTTCTGGTGGTAAAATAGTTAATTTATACCGTGACGAGATTGACCAAACTTTGCCAGTAGACTTTTAGTGGTAAAATATCTTATTTAAACAGGCCAAAAAGTCAGCAAACTCTACCAGTAGACTTCTGGTGGTAAAATATCTTATTTATACCGGGATGAAATTCACCAAACTAACACAGTCACCTTCTTATGTTAAAATGGCTGATGACAGCTAGGACTAGAGTAACTAAAGTCTCACAGTCACTTTGGCATTTATTTTCATGATCAACTAGAGAAAACTTGAAATTTTATGCACCTTTATTAATATCAAAAATTACGATAATAAAGTTCTCTTTAGGTAAATTAAAAAGGTCAAGAAATCAAAGAAGGTTATTTGTAGATATTTATGATAAATAATTAACACTAAGACCAATTAAATTCAAAATCATTTTATTAAAAAAATAGAAAATATTTGTAAAAAAAAATTTAAACGGCATATAAAAGAAGTTTTAGCTAAAATTTATAAAATTTTTAAATTAAAAAAAAATCCTCGGAATTTTAGTTACAATCTCATTTTCAGGAGAATCTGAATTTTAACTCTTGTAGATTTAAATGTAAAGTTACAAAAGTTTCATCAAAAGATTTGCTTTAACTAACACAACCGTATTTCTCCATAAAATCAATTGTCCATCGGTTCAATTCATCACGTAAAGCTTTCCTCAATTGTTCTTTTTCGCTTCTTTGCTTTTGCTTTAGTAGATTGTTTAATATCTTGTCTTGACGGAAACCCAATACAAGCTTTTGGCCATTGTGAATTTGCTTCAAGTTGCGAAATTCAATGATGTGATTCTCTGCTAGCTTCCTAATAGCGTTGAGTTCAATTGAATACATTTTTGAAAATTAGAATTTTTTAAAAATTTAAAATAATTTGTTTCTTTTAATAATGCTTTTTATTAAATTAAAATTTGAAAGCTAATTATGCAAAATCATTTTTTTTAAACCAATAAAATATATTTCAATAATTTTGCATAATTGGTCTCAGTTTGAAACCAAACCAATCGAATTTTATTTAATTTTCGCGCATAATTAATTTTTAGTTTGAATGAATGTCTTTTGGCTATTTAAACAAATGATTTTTTCAAAATTCAAAATTCATATTTTCATTTAGTTTAATTCAACTAAATACAAGAGTCGAAAAAAATTATTTTTATTTCAATTATTCAACGATCTTATGGTAAATGTTCAAATGGTTTGGGTGACTTGTCAATAGTGTGAAGTTGTCAAATTTGTTATAATGTGAGAGACTTGAAAACAGCTTGTTACCGTTTATGCTGCTTGCTAAAGTGCACTTTAGAATCTTGTGAAGCCAGGACTTTTGCCAAGAGGAATCAATGCAGTACTCAATTTCTTCCTTTTGCCGACTCTTGCTAAGCTATTTATTCAGATGCTGCTTTTTCCAAACTAGAGCTAATCCACCAATGGACCTTAGCTAATGATCACAATGCTATGCATTGCTATGAATTGCTGCTTTCCGTAATTCCAATAGTCTACTGAGCTTGTAACTGCTGTTGCTGCTTGCTAAGCTGTACTAAAAGAACCAGCTAATGCTCCTTACTGGACAGTAGCTAATTGTACCAATCAATTGCATCGCTTGTTCTTATTCAAGCCTTTGCTCAGTAAGTTGCCAATGTTACTTATTAGACCGCTGCTGTCTGATTTTAAAGCTCTACTGAGCTTGTTACTGCTTTCCGTGATTCCAAACGTCTACTGTTACTGCTGTTGCTGCTTGCTAAGCTGTACTAATTGAACCAGCTAATGCTCCTTACTGAACCGTAGCTAATGGTACCAATCAATTGCATTGCTTGTTCTTATTCCAGCTGTTGCTAAGCCTGTTGTCAATGCTACTCACTTGACTGCTAAATGATTCTAAAATTATACTGAGCTTGTTACTGCTGTTGAGTGATTCGAAAGCTTTACTCAGCTTGTTACCACTGTTACTACTTGCTAAGCTGTACTAAAAGAACCAGCAAATGCAACTAACTGGACAGTAGCTAATGATACGAATCAATTCCAAAGCTTGTTCTTATTACAGCATTGACAAGCCTGTTGTCAATGCTCCTCATTAGACTGCTGCTAAGTGATTCCAAAACTCTACTGAGCTTGTATTTGCTGATGCTGCTTGCGAAGCTATACTAAAAGAACCTTTCAATGCTTCACTTTTTACCTTAGCTAATGGTCACTATGCTTGGCATCGAATGGTCTCTTTACTGTTGACAGCTTTACTGATAACAGGAAGCTGTTTTTGCTGGTCCTGGGATTCGATCTAAAAGGGAAGTTTATTAGGGGAGTGATAAAGGTTTAGAGGATGAAAAGAGGAAAAAATTAAATAAAAACCAAAAAAAAATAAAAAAAAAAATGATAAAAATTTCATCCTTTTTATACCAAATTTTTTTGCCAATATGAGCGAAAGTAAATGCTAAAGACAAAACGGTAAGGAAATTTTTTATTGTTTGGTTACTGAAGGGTCAGGGGGTTAGTGTCAGGGTTATGGTTAATAGTTTCAGAGGTTTTGGTAAAAGGAAATGGAAATATACTAAGGTCACTTGCCTTCACACTCTTCTTACAACTATTTTCAACTAAGTCTAGATGAAAAAAAAAATTATTTTCGCTTTGATGCATTGACCAGTGTCGATCACTTGACTCACATCTTCCGAGTACGTGCTCCCAAGTAACAGGAAAATTGCTTATTTTGTGCATATCTACAAGCTTTTCGAAGCAAAAATAAAGCAGATATAGACAACTGCTACTCTACGCTTATGCTCAACCTTAGTCCCTAATGTCACAAATGCTTTGATTTAGCTGTGACCAACAAGTGCCAAATTTGGTCTTTGGCAAACATAATAGTTAAGTTCTTAAATAAGTTAAACAGTTAGTCAAAAAGAACAAAAAATTATTTTCGCTTTGATGCAATGACCATTGTAGATCACTTGACTCACATCTTCCGCGTACGTGCTCCTAAGTAACAGGAAAATTTCTTATTTTGTGCCTATCTACTAGCTATTGGCAGCAAAAAAATGAAGCAGATAAATACAAGCTTAACTAAAGACTAAAGCTCTACTTTTGTCGCTAATGTCACAAATGCTTTGATTTAGCTTTGACCAACAAGTGCTAAACTTGGTCTTTGTCAAACAAAATAGTTAAGCTCTCAAATAAGTAAATCAGATAGTCAGGAATAAATTATTTTCGCTTTGATGCATTGACCAGTGTCGATCACTTGACTCACATCTTCCGCGTACGTGCTCCCAAGTAACAGGAAAATTTCTTATTTTGTGCCTATCTACTAACTATTGGCAGCAAAAAAATGAAGCAGATAAATACAAGCTTAACTATAGACTAAAGCTCAACCATAGTCGCTAGTGTCACAAATGCTTTGATTAAGCTTTGACCAACAAGTGCTTAACTTGGTCTTTAGCAAACATAATAGTTAAGCTCTCAAATAAGTAAATCAGATAGTCAGGAAGAAATTATTTTCGCTTTGATGCATTGAGTAATAGTGTTCTAGTTAAACCAACAAAGACAAAGCCGAAAGAATTATTTTTTATCGGTTCCAATGCTAGACGCTATTCCTATTTGCTTTAAGGTCTTTAAAATTTACAATTAGACGAAAGAATAATGCAGTTATTAAACATTTTTTAACACGATTTTTACAAAGATTAATAAAAAAGAGACAATTAATTATCATGCGTTGAGTTATTCATTAACTCCTTTAAGACTTTGATAAGCAGTTTATTTAACTAATAAAAATCAACAACATCAACATCGAAGTCTTATAATGAGACCAAATGAAATTTATTACTCAAAATGTTGTAATTTTAGCAAAAAAGTGTACAAATATTTTCAAGGTTAGTAAATTTATTAAATAAAAAAGATTCTTTATTAAAACAAGTTGAAATATCTAAGGGTAACTCTTCGGTAAAACATTTTTGACGTTTATAGAAAAAAATAGAAAATAAAAAAAGGTTGGCTGGATTCAGCCAGTTTCTTATATTTTTTCAAAAAAAAATTCTAAAATTGTTGAACCTTCACGTAATAATGCCGTTTTTTTACCTTTTTTCTATTTTTTTTTCTCGATAAAACGCTCACGTTTAACCCAATAAAGACGATACAAAAACACTAAAGAAACAGACAAAAAACGGCGTTTAAATGGAATTTTAACAGTGTTTTTTTCCTGTTTTAATTTCCTCGAGTAAGAATAATGATTTAAAAACTCTCTAGGGTGTAAGAAAAAAGCTCCGTAATTTCGATTCATGCAAATTCTAGTTACTTTGAACGAAAAGTGATTAAGTATAACAATTTTGATACACTCAAAAATATAGTTCTGCAAAAACGTTGCAGATTGCATTTTGAACCTTTTTTAAAAACTGTAAATATTTTAGGTGGAAAACTTTCTATTTATACAAGTAAACCCCGTCGCTTCGCTTCCGATATATTTTAAATAAATACATTTTTATTTACTTATTTTATTTTGTTTTTTGTTTAAAAGAAAATTATTTTTAAAATTGATTTCAAAAACTTGTGATATTTTTTCCCCAAAAAAGATATATATATTTTGCATTTGCGATCTTTATCTAAACAGGACACTCTGTCACATTCAGATAATTTCAAATCTAATAAAATTTAAAAGATATTATTTTAAAAATAGAGAAATGGCTATATTAAACCCATCATCATCTAAATAAACCTGCTCAAAAAGCTTTAAGACACAGGAATAATGGATTTAGTATAAGTTTATTTGTTTTATTTTATTTGATCGAGGTTAACTACAGTACTGATTTGTCACTATGTTTTCACCAGATTTCTCGTGAATTTTTTGAAATAAAAATTCACATTTATGTGAAAAAAAACTAAAATAAATGTGCATGAACCATCACTTTTTTGTATAAAAAATAAGTACATTTTTTGTGAAAAAATAATCATATCTAGCTGACTCTAAATGCACATACAAAAAATGCACTATAAACTTAGTAACAAAAAATCTAGATAAATGTTCCTAAAATAATTACATAATAAACGACCAAGCAAAAACGGGGGCTGAAAGGGAGTATCTAATTATCTAAGCTTAAATAAAATTTTATCGAATGACCAGCATGGATTTAGATCTAATCATGGCTGTGAGTCAGCATTACATGAAATTATTTCTCAAATGAATTCGATTAAAAGTAAGCGACTAATTGGCTTATTCTTATTCATTGATTTTAAGAAAGCGTTTGATACAGTAGATCAAAAACTACTTCTGTTGAAATTGAGAAAGTATGGTTTTAGTGATATAGCATTAAGACTAATGGAAAATTATTTTATTGATAGAAAACAATTTGTTAAAATTGATAATGAGAAATCTGATTTCATGTCTTGCGACTTAGGTGTACCTCAAGGGAGTGTTCTTGGACCTTTATTATTTTTAGTTTATATAAATAATATTGTTAAGTTCTTATCTGATTTTACGGTCAAACTTTTTGCTGATGATACAACGCTTATTCAAGTTGGAAATCACATAAATGAGCTTATTGAAGCCTTTAATAAATCAATAAAAAAGCTTTTAGTCTGGTGTCATTATAATCGAATTGATATAAATTGGTCAAAAACGAAAATAATGTTTGTATCAAATAAAAAGAAAGCTAGCTTTCCAACAACAATATCTATAGATAAGAATGACATTGAAGTGGTAGATAATTTTAAGCTCCTTGGTGTTATTATTGATAACAGGCTCAATTTCTTAAAAAATGTATAAATGTAATATTATTTTTAATAGTTTCCCGTTCTATTGTCAAAGTCGTTCAATTTTTGAATTTTTTATTTATTCTAAATTTTTTTGGGTCATTTTTGACCCAGCTTACTAATAATTTTGATGCAACAAAAAAAACAATACAATTAACCAGCTATAAACTTTTTTTTTCAAAAATTCACTGTAAATATTTTGAGTGTTTTGTCACTTGAGAGTGGTTTCAATGAAACCGACTTAAAAGTGGTGTTCTTATTATTATCTTCCTTATTCTTAAAATTCAATATTTTTAACTCATCTCAATATCTCAATGTAAATAAAGCATATTTTAATACTGGCTTTGAGTAAGATTAAGAGGTAATCGAAGCAAAGCCGAAACCGGGAAAAAATAAAAAACCTAATATTATCACGAGAGGACTTTATATTACCTGTGTTTTAAAAATTATTNATTTTTGTTTATATAAGTTATTGAATATTCGATTCAAAGTAGTTGAATCTAATGATTTTAATCATTTGAAGAACTTGTTAAATCAATATAATATTGATTGTTTTCAACATAGAGTAATCATCAGACTTTCTCGTTTTGTTTATAAAATAATAAATTATAATACTGCTCCATTAGGTCTAAAATCATCATTAATTCGTAATTTTACAGTAAAGGATAATTACAATTTGCGAAATAAAAATGAATATTTGGTGCCTTTTAAAGGTAAATTCAATGATTACATTGAGAAAACATTTGACTATTTTTACTCGAAATTTATAAATAAATTCTTAATTCATGATTTAAATTTAGAATTCGGTTTATTTGTTCAAAGAATTAAAAATAATATAAACATTACTTTTCTAAAATTTTGTGAGTTTTTTAAAATTTTTGATTTAGTTTATAACAATATTTTTTTATAATAAACTTTTTTTTTTATTGAATAAATGGACTCTCTCATCCCAATTATGACTGGGTTTGACTAATAAGTCTCTTTGATTGAAAAATTTGTCTTTATTTTTATTCATAACATAACAAATTTTCAAATAAATTATAAAAATTAAATTACCTATTTAAAAATTTCGAGACTAACTACTTCCCTCTGACTTCACCTTTCTCAATGAATTTTATTTTTAAATTACAGATAATGAGATTTTCTACAACTTTAGGGAGCCATTTTTTCAAAATTATATGATTTGGGGCACTATACAAAATGATAATTTAAAAAAAAAAATTTTTTTAAATAATTTAAAAGTTTTTATTTTTTTGAAAAATTACCTTTTTCATATTTAATTAGAAAAAATTTTTTTTATAAATCTACAGTTTCGAACAAAAAAATTTTTTATATAACATTTTGTTATCTTTTTTTGAAATTGAAATATTTTAAATAAAAGGATACCAAAATGAAAAATCAAATCAGAAAGAAAATATTAACGACCCGAATTGGGGGATGTGAAGTTCATTGATCAATTGAAATTTACTGTACAGAGCAGGGATGGATTAACTGAGAAATTATTATTATTTTCAAAAGGATTTTCCTTATTTTCTAGTAGATCAATTTCAATTTTTTCATCTTGATTTTCATCATCTGAAATCGGTTCATAATCATCTTTGTGACGATTCTTCACTAAAATATCAGCACGTTTATTTTTGGCTGTTTTATATTGTCTCAATTTTCTTAATTTTTCTTTTTGAATACGATTTATAACTAATCTAGATGCTGGGCTGTCCAAACTCTTACGACCTTTTTTGGCTGACGATGAAGAAGAGGATAACCTAGGTTTGATTCGGTCATTTGTTGGAGTTTCCATGCTATCTCAAATGCGAAAGATTCGCGATTTGTTTTTGTCGGGATAAAATTCAGAAAAATTTAGAAAAATAATTAAGATTCATTTTTTTTTCATCCATTATGATTTTGACTTTTAAATATCATTTAATCTATAACTTATAACTTATGTAATATATAGTGAAAATTAGAAAAATTTGTCTTTATTTTNAATGAACCAGCAAATGCTACTAACTGGACCGGAGCTAATGGTACCAATCAATTGCATCACTTGTTCTTTTTCCAACTGTTGCTAAGCCTGATGTCAATGCTACTCATTAGACCGCTGTTGGGTGATTCTAAAGCTATACTGAGCTTGTTACTACTGTTGATGCTTGCTAAACTGTACTAAATGAACCAGCAAATGCAACAAACTGGACAGTAGCTAACGGTATCAATCGATTGCATCACTTGTTCTTATTCCAGCTGTTGCTAAGCCTGTTGTCAGTGCTACCACGAAGACGAAGCTTGTTTTTGCTGATCTAAAAGGGAACTTAATTAAGTTAGTGATAAAGGTTTAGATGAAGAAAAGAGAAAAAATTAAAAAATAAACAAAAAAAAAATGATCGAAATTTCAAAAAATTTTATCCTTTTTATACTAAATTTTTTTGCCAATATGAGCGAAGGTATATGCTTAAGACTAAACGGGGAGGAATATTTTTATTGTTTGGTTTCTGAAGGGTTAGGGGTTAGTGTCAGGATTATGGTTAATAGTTACAGAGGTTTTGGTAAAATGAAATGGAAATATACTAAGGTCACTTGCCTTCACAGTCTTCTTACAACTATTTTCAACTAATTCAAGAAGAACAAAAATTTCTAAAGCTTTGATGCATTGACCAGTGTCGATCACTTGACTCACATCTTCCGCGTACGTGCTCCCAAGTAACAGGAAAATTGCTTATTTTGTGCATATCTACTAGCTATTGGCAGCAAAAAAATGAAGCAGAAAATTCCAAGCTTAACTATAGACTAAAGCTCATCCTTAGTCCCTAATGTCACAAATGCTTTCATTTAGCTTGGACCAACAAGTGCTAAATTTGGTCTTTGGCAAACATAATAGTTAAGCTCTCAAATAAGTAAATCAGAAAGTCAAGAAGAACAAAAATTTCTAAAGCTTTGATGCATTGACCAGTGTCGATCACTTGACTCACATCTTCCGCGTACGTCCTCCTAAGCTACAGGAAAATTTCTTATTTTGTGCATATCTCCTAGCTATCTGAAGCAAAAATAAAAGAAATTCTTCTTTTATTTACTTTTCTACGAGTATAAACCACTTATTGGCGAATAAGAAGGTTTATTACATTGGCATTCCTTTATATTGAATTGATTAGTAAACGTACATAAAACTTATTCACGTGTACTTTAATTATATACTAATAGTAGTAATATAGCAGTTTCCGTGAATTAGAATTTCTTTTATTTACTTGTCTTAGTTTGTTTCAGAGAAAAGGTAAGGTATGTATACATGCTTTATATTGCCTAGTTTTAAATTTAAATTATGTGGCGCTATTTTACTGCTTTATTACTACTACTCCCAGTATATAATTAAAGTACACGTGATTAAAGGTTTATGTTCGTTTCCTAATCAATTTAATATAAAGAAAGAACACTTAGTGATGCCAATGTAATAAATATTTTTTATTTAAAGGTTTATTTAAAATAATAATTTACTAAAAACAAACAATAAGCTCGACAAACAGCCTTTTTTAATTTATATAGCGCCTTGTAGCATTGTTGCTTACATAAAAACTTCCACCATTTGGTCCTTCAAAATTTACACATTCTTTACTTTGATTTCAGGTGAGATTATGAATCTCATTAGGATTATGAATCCGTGAATTTTAATTTTACCACTACACGATAATAAATCATTTCCAGTAAAGGTCTCAAGTAAAGTTTGATTATCTTGTTTTTTAATAATATGGAAGATCTTTAAACTTATCAATGAAGAGAAAACAATTGTTTCTTTTTTGCTAAATACTATTACTGAATAAACGACACCATTTATTAAGTCGATCGTGTTTGTCCAAGTGCGGATTAAATAGGATATTATTCGATCATTTGTCGATTGTATAAGCTCATATCGAAAGCTCATCCAAGCATTCGCGTTTGAGATAAAGAAAAAAATTATAAATATGTACTTCAAAAAATTCATTTTGAAAAACAAAATTAGAAAAAGAGAAAAATTTCCCTAAAGAAAAAGTGCCTTTGTAATTAATCTAATTCACGTAAACTGCTTGTATATAATTAAAGTACACGTGATTAAAGTTTTATGTACGTTTCCTAATCAATTCAATATAAAGGAATGCCAATGTAATAAACCTTCTTATTCGCCAATAAGTGATTTATACTCGTAGAAAAGTAAATAAAAGAAGAATTTCTTTTATTTTTTTAAAATTAAATAAAATAGAACCAATAAAAATTTCCAACAAAATTGATATTGTGAAATTATTCTGAAAAGTAAACCTTATCAAATGAATATAATAAAAGAATTAATTTTTATTCTAAATAATTTAAATAAAAATTTTTTACTTTTTTTTTTAAAGAAAAAAAATCAACAACAATAAGAAATAAGAAATAAAAAATAAGATTTTTTTTTTAAATAAACTCCAATTTATAATTAAAAAAAAATTAAATCTTTATTGAGCTTTATTTATATAAAATTCATTATGTCTCTTAAATACTCTCTCTCCATAATAAACATATAATAAATATCATCATGATTATCAAAAGTGAATAACATCAAATTCTTATCAGCTACAATATTTGAGTTTGTTGAAGCATTTGTGTCAACTGACATACATCTTTGTAATAGTTCAATTTTTTCTCTTACACCAACATCAAGTTACCCTCAAAAAACTCTTCTAGCTCAATGATCTTACATTTGGTTTTCTTAGGAAGTTCAATAAATCTGACTTTATTGATTTTCATGATTTTTTCAACAGATATGAAATTTTCATAATCATGGAAAAAGTTGTCTGTTAGTTCTAAAAGTTGCGATATTTCAAAATTGAGATCTTTAATTGAAAAATTAAATAAAATTAAGAAAAAAAAGAAGAAAAATATTACAGTTGATAAACTTTATTCTCGCAGCAATTTTCAAAAAGCATTTTAAACACTTGATGCTCAATTGTTTTTTTACATATGTTACATTTGCATTCACTGATTGCTGAACAGAGTCTTCATGAATGATTCATGTGTTTTTATCATAACCGTAAATATTTCTAAAATTTTTTCTTCATTTTTATATGAAACGTTTCAGGGTGTTGGTTTTATTGTTCTATCAAAGGTATTGTTATATGAATCAACAAGATTGTCGAGAAATTTAGTGTAATCATGATTATTTTTGTTAGTAAAATAGCGCCACATTTTTTTTTCAATGTTAAATCTCAACTACAGAAGCTTTCAGTTCAGATTGTTAACATATATAGTTAACATATAATAGTTAACATTTATTTTCTTTAAATAATCTTGAACAGGTTTATTTGAAAATTCACGGACCTTAAGAAGTTTAAGGGGTTTGCGTGATATTCTTTTTCAAATTTATTTGAACAAAATTTTTAAACATTGTTATCTTGTCTTTCGATAATTTTTTATTCGATAAGATTTTTTTCTGGTATCATTCTTATGGTTGTGTAATGAATCAACCTGTATGTTTTCGACGTCAATTAATTTGACAGAATAATTTTGACTTTTTAGTATTGTATTTAATATTTTTTGACGAGTTAAAATTTGACGTGTATTAATTTGACAAAAATAAACTTGACTTTTATTTGAACGCCATTCGACGTGACTAGACTAATTTAATTATTTTTTCTCTATTTTTATTTTCAACATGGAAGAATTAATTAACTCTTTTGATAAACTTGACATCTTTCTTTCTCGGCGTGGAAAAGAACTTCTAATTTATCGAAATTATGAAGATAAGTTAGATTTTCTAGCTAAATCTACTAAAAAGCATAGTTGGCGTTGTATTTCTCATAATTACTGTAAAGCTAGAGTTTATACAATTGGTCTTAATCTTCCAGTAACCGAAGGTCAAAACTGGCATAAACATCCAGCTAAACCATCAAAAATAGAAATAAGAAAAGCTATGAATGAGTAAAAAGATAAAAATTCAAACGGATGTCGAAGTGCTATACAAGCTGTTCAAGTAGGTCTCACAATATAAGCACAAGCCCTATTCTTAACAAACGATGCACTGAGCCAAAGATTGAATCATGGAAAGGAAAATCAATATGCTCAATATCAAAAACCTACCAGTAGAAGAGATTTAGATTTACCCGTAATAATGAAAATTTCATTATTTGTGATTCGGGTAAAGATGATACAAATAGAATAATTCTTTTTGGTACCGAAAATAATCTAAAATTGCTTATAAGTCATCTCAATTGGTATGTTGATGGCAACTTTGACGTTTGCCAATGAATATTCTACCTTTGAATATTCTACCAATTGTTTTACTTTTCATGTACTTCTTAAAGGCAAAAATCTACCTTGTATCTATTGTTTATTACCAAATAAGACGCTTGAAACATAAACTAGAGTTTTTGAAACTTTAGAGAACCTATTGCAAGTTAATCCTCATTCAATAAGTTCAGATTTTGAGCAAGCTATTCTTAATGCGGTAAATAATACATACGACGACACGGTTTCGTATGGATGTTTTTTCCATTTCAACAAGAATTTATAGCGAAAAGTAGAAGAGTTTGGGTACCAGACCGCTTATAATGAAATTAGTGAAGTTCTTTTTTATTTAAAAGTATAGCAGCTGTAGCTTTTGTGCCTGTGGATGATGTGATCTATGCTTATGAATTGTTTAAAAAGGAAAATGAAGATTTTTCAAAAAATTACATCCATTTTATATTATATTTTGAGTCAACTTATATTGGAGAGGTTATAGGTGGTAGAGGTGTTGGTCGAAAAGATCCTAAATTTAAACACGATCTTTGGAACGTTTATGTTCGAAAAATTGAAAATATGCCTCGAACAAATAATAACATTGAAGGCTGACACTCAGCATTACAATGTTATTCGAAGATCTCCTGTTATTTATGCTTTTATTGATAAAAACAAGTTGGAACAAGCCAATATGGAAGCAATTCATTTGCAATTGGTCACAGGTAGACTACCAAAAAGAAAAGCCTCTTACGTAGAGTTAGATAATCGCATAAGTGAAATAATTAAAGACTATTCAAAAATTAAAGTTATAGATTATTTAGAAAATTTAGCTTTAATTATAGATTACTAATATACTAATTGATTATTAAATTATATATATCTATTTCAATTTTTTTTTATTAACTAATTAATAAAATAAATTTTTCCTTAAGTTTTTATTTAGTCTAATTAATTTTTTCTCTAAAAAATTCAAGTTAATTAAAGTAAAGTCATATTTATAGATGTAGTGTCGATAAATTTATTAAGTCAAATTAAAAAAGGCAAAATTATACACGTCAAAATAACCGAAAACCCATTCTTATTAGTTAAGTTAACAAAATTTGTAAAAATCCCCCTTTTTGAACAAGAATTTTTTCTTTTCTATTAATGAATTTTTTATTAATAATTTACGCAAACTGTTTTTATACTTCATTAGTTTAGTCTTATAATCAACATTTCCTTTTAGGGTATTATAAATACACTCACAGACAGTGAATTAAATCTTTATTAGTTCCATTAATTATAGAATTTCTCATTTTTTTCTGACATTTAGCAGGAATTTTTAAATATTAAAAATTTTTAGAAATTTTTTTCATTCTGGACAAAAAAATAAAAATGAAAAAAAAACTGAAAAAAAAAACAAAAATAAAAACTCGAATAGATTTATTCCTTGATAATAACAACCTCGTTTGTCGAAACGTCGGACTGAATAAATATATTTATCAAAAAAAGACTGTTTTTATTTATTTGTTTTTCAAATTTAGTAAAATATGCTAAGTTGAAAAAAAAAGATTTTAATTAAACGCATAATTTATGAAAATCCATCAAAAGTTATTATCCATAAAATACCAATTCTTTATCAGTCCCAGAAATTTTTATATAAAAATTTAATTTTGACAAAAGTAATTTTGGATTCGGAAGTTTTACAGTAAAATCATCTTGATTCAGAACTGTGACTACAGCATTTGTTTCTCTGTTTTTTGTTCATCTTGTCTATTCACAAATTCATGATTAATTTATGATTCTCTAAACGTAGACAAAAGATCATCTTGCGATTCCAATGGTACACTCCATTACTTTTGATTTCGTTAAATGAATCGCACAATAATTTGGTAAAAAATCAGCATTAAATCATTCAACATTTTTAGATAGAATTAGACATATTTAATAGCGAGTTTTAATAAAAGTCTTTAGAGTGTTTATTTAAATTGAATGTTAGATGGTGTATGTTTGTGGTGGAGGTACCCAATACGCCAGTTTTTAAAATAAATGTTAGGGCTTTGGATTCCTACATCATAAACATATATAACTACTAGATGTTTTCGATTTTAAATATAATAAAGATTTATTTGATTTTCTTAAAGTTCAAAAAAAAAAATTATTCAACTCATCATTTCATTTTATTTTTCTTCATTATTTACTTAATTAACGAATTAACTAATAAAAGACATATTTAATGTCGCTTAGTAAAAAAATCAAATAGACATCTATCTTCGAGTAGAATTAAATTAGCTCTTTTCCCGAAATTAAATATTCTATCTAATTTATTGCACTCGTTAAACGTTGATAATTAAAAAATAATAATACAAAATATTTTTTTAAATCTAAAGTTTCGTATTTTTACAAACTCCATCCGTATTGAAAAACTTGTAAATCAAAACAAATAAATCCTCTCTGTACTTAGATCAATCTAATGCATTGCCACTCAAACTTGAGATACCTATTCTGTATGTATTTTTCCCAAAGATTTAGAGTTTTAGAAATTTTTAAATTTTAATAAATTTTTCTCGACAAGGAAGCAGCCGGCTCACCCAAGATTTTTTTTAAATCTTAGTGTAAATTATAAAAAAGTATTGTGTAATTAAATTGTGAATTTTAATTTGTGCAATTAAAATTTTTATTTATATTATTCATAAAAGTGTTGTGCGATTCATACTTCAACTTTGTGCAATTAAATACGACCCGAATTATCTATTTTTTATAGCATAAAAACATCTGTCCATTTATTGAATTTTATTGTCAAGTGTTTGAGTTAAAAAGATAATTTGTACACATGTTTATTGATTTATTGATTTTATATTAATTAGTTTAAACTTTATTGGTAAATTTATAAAGGGGGTACCCGTCAGCTAGGAGGAGGGTCATCCGATTGTGACATGATTATTTTGTCCGAAATAATTAATAACTGGGAGGAAAAGTGAAACTTTTAAACCCAAATGACTGTTCAGCACAATTTTTTTGTGTTAATAAGGAATTATCTTTTTTCGAAAAACATAACTGAAAAATACAAATTTTAAAAAATTAATTTGAATTTTTTTAGAATCTTTTTAAAATAAAATAATTAATTTAAAGTTATCAAATTGTCTAAACAAAGGTTCAAATTTTTCTCAATTTTTTTAAAATTTGACCAATAAAACATTGACTCGGATAATTTTTATACCCTTAAGCTAGGTCTTGTTTCTTTTTTGATTTCTAAAAAACATAAGAATGTCGGTAGGGATAATTTAAACTTAATTAAGTATTTTTTTTGTGTTTTTAAAAATGATTTGTAGCTTGAAAAATCTATTCAAAAGCTAGTATGTTTTTGTGCTAATAAGTTTTATCAACGAAAAAAAAGAAAAAGTTTAGAAAATTGTGTAATAAAGTTTTTGTCGTGTTGAAATTCATTTTTGTCGCTAAAATTTCTTCGTTGTGGGTAAGAGTTTTTAATTTTTGGGTAATAGTTTTTTCATTGCGGGTACTAGGTAGACCCTTAGTAAAATTTTTAATATTTTAATTTCCTTGAAATATTACATTTTTAATTTTTTTAAATTTTTAAAATTTTGTTTCAAATTACTTTTCTTAAATTTTAAATTATTTTATTTTAATGTTTAGTAGTTGCTTGTTTGACCAAAGAAAAAGAAAGCACCTGGAATAGAAATTTTCCATACTTAGGCACTTAGGATACCAAGTACATTAAAAGTAAGCTTTTGAAATATAAAGTTTATAACCCAGGCTTTGATAAGAAATATTCTGGAAAAGAATTAACTTTATCATTTAAAGATTTTTCGGATAGAAATTTCTTGGCAACATAAAAATTCAATCACTTTTCAATTTTCTATTTTTTTTTAATTTTTTTGCAAAAATTTTAATTTTTGCACGGGGAATTTTCTAGAAAATTTAGATAATTTGTCAATTAATTCAAACGATATTCGGTCTATTGAAATAAAAGTAAATATAACTAAATCACAAGAAAATCGTCCACAATTGCATCATTTAGGATAATTTTTTAATAAGACTTTCTTTTTCGAATGAAGTGAATGGTAAACGACATTGGCGATGCTTGGCAACAGATGTAACGCACGTGTTAATAGCTTTTGTGACAATATTTGTGAAACATGTGAATTTTACATAGTTAATGATAGTCATTATGACTATCATTAACTAGACTCATACTACGGGGGCGTACTACGCCCGTAAATAGGCCCGTAATTACGGGCGTAATTTTGACCGTAATTGGGGGTAACAACGGGACGTAAAAAACGATGTACAACATCGTATTTGTACCGTAGTTTTCTGATCAAGTACGCCTGGAAAATGATCGTAATTTTTAAAAAACTACACTTAAACTACGGTGGTTCTTTACAAACATTACTCAGGAAATTAGGTCGTAATTTTAAAAAAACTACGCAGATAACTACGTTGTAATTTCAAAAATACTACGCCTAAACTACGGTGTAGCTTTATATACTCCTGCAAATACACTGTAATTTTTAAATAACTACTCAGAAAACAACGAATAGTTTTACAAAAATAAAAATATTTAATTAAATTTAACATGTTAAAATTAAAAAGACAAAGAAAAAATAAAAAACAATTAAAAAAAAATTAATAATAAATATTATTTTAATTTTTTAAAAATTTAAAAAAATGAAAAATAAATTTAAAAATAATAACAAATTCTTGAAAAATACAATAATTTAACATTAGATAAACATTAAAAATAAGAAAAAATCTAAAAAAATAATTACAACCATAAAATAAAATACAAAAAAAAAAATAAAGTAAAATATAAAATATTAATAATATAATAAAAAAAAAAATAACAATACATAATAATAATATAAAATTACATAAAAAAATTCATACAAAAAAAATAATTTAAAGAATAAAATTATAATATAAAAACAATAATAATAATATATAATAATGATAAAATATGATAATAACATTAAATCAAAAAAATTAATTATTTAAAATATAAAATATTTATAATTTAAAATCAAAAATAATAATAATTTAGAATATAAAAGAATAAAAATATATTATAAAAACAATAATAATATATAATAATATTATAGAACAAAAAATAATAATAATTAATATAAATTAAAAAAAAAATATTTTAAAATATAAAATTATAATGTTTCAATATATAAACAATATAAAATATATAATAATAAAAATTTATAATCAAAAATAATAATTTAGAATATAAAATAATATTATTATAATATAAAAACGATAAAAATTAATAAAAATATATAATATAAAATAATATTAATATAAAATAAAAAAAATAATAATTTTATAATATAAAATTAAAAAATTATAAAATCAAAAATAATAGTAATTTAGAATATAGAATATTAATAATTTAAAATCAAAAATAATAATAATTTTAATTATAATATGATAATAATATAAAATAAAAAATAATAAAAATAAATTTTATAAAAAATTTATAAAAAGAAAAAAAGAAAATAATAAAAATTTAAAATAAATTCTTAAGAAATCCTGTACAATCCAAAACAAAGTTAATGAAAACATACACGCTGTTTAAACAGAGCATACAAAAAGCGACACAGAACAGAAACAAAAAAAAAACACAAAACCGAAATAAAACTTACACACAACATTTTAAAATATTGAATCAATTAAAAAAATTTTTAAATGTGTTGATGTAATGTAACAGTGTTTAAACAGGTCGTTATTCTTGTTTTGGATTGTACTGTAATAACTTTGATAAAATTAATGAATTCTTTTTCTATTTTTATAAAAAAAAATAAATTAAAAAAAAATAAATAATTTTGAAAAAAAAAAGTAAAATATTAAATATTAAATTATAAAATTCCAAACTAAAAAATGCTTTAGATAATAAAGATAATTTTTAAAAAATTAAAAAAAAAAAAAAATTATTAAGAAAATTAAAATTTAACAAAATTATAAAAAATAAAAAATTATTAAAGAGTTATTTTATTATCTTTAGTATTTTATAAATAATATTTTAATCAAAAAATTATTTTACTTTTGATTTTAAATTAATTATTTTATGTTTTTAGAATTAGTTTTTAATATTTTCTTTTAATAAATTTTAATAAATGATTATTTTTTATTTTATAATATTTTTATTTTATATTTTTATGATTATTTTTTAAGAATTTATTTATAATTTTTTCTATTTTTTTTTCTTTTTAAGTATTTTATTTTATGATTGTAATTATTTTTTAAAATTTTTTATAATTTTTATTTTAAAATAATTTTTAATTTAATTTTTACTTTAATTTTTATTTTTTTTTGAATTTTTTTATTTATTTTAATAATTATTGACTTTTTTTCTTACTTTTAATTTTTTCTTATTTATTTTTTTAAATTTTTTTTATTTTAATTAAAAATTTGTATTTTTGTAAAACTATTCGTTGTTTTGGCAGTAGTTATTTTAAAATTACACTGTAGCTTAGGTGGAGTTTTTGTAAAATTACGAGGTAATTTCCTGAGGAGTGTTTTTAAAATTACACTGTTGTTTAGGTGTATTTTTTGAAAAATTACGTTCATTTTCCAGGAGTACTTGGTCAGAAAACTACGGTATAAATACGATGTAGACTACTTCCTAGAACATCGATATTTACGGTGTAATTACGCCGTAATCTATGCTGTAATTAAGGGCGTAATACTCTGTAGCTTACGGTGTAATTACACCGTATTTTGTGCCGTAATCAGGGCGTGATTAAGGGCGTAATACGGCGTTATTTACGTCCCGTTTCTACGGCGTAGTACGCCCCCGTAGTATGAGTCTCGGGATATAGATCAACCAGATTTAGCAAAATTCGAACTAATTGAAAAAAGAAGTTTAATAAAAGAATGAGCTTCAGATACAAACGACAAGGCAAGAAAAATCGTGAGTTAGATGGAAAAACCGTTTCTATTGCCCGGATTCTATTGCCTTCATATAATGCCGATCGTCAAGTCATTCAACGCGCACAAAAGGCTTGTAAGCCACAGTATCCTAAAGAACCGGATTCATTGAGCGCAATTGAATTACCAGATGAATTGACGAAGTCTTTTGTCGGTGATGATTTTTTGCATTTCGATTCTGGAGCAAGTGACCCAGAGCGATTTTTTATCTTTACTACAAAAGCTAACTTAGCATTAATTGAAGAACATGACATATATTGCGAGGAGACATTTGATATAGCCTCCAAATTTTTTTGTCAAATTTATACAATACATGTCGTTATCGATAGAAAGGCTCTTCCAGTGGTGTAAGGCTTTTTGACTGGTAAAAGCCAAGTGGCTTATGTTAGAATCTTGTCAAAAATTAGAGAAGCTTTGAAAGTTTATCCAAAGAGTATTACGTCAGATTTTTAAAAGCATTTTTGAATGCATTTTTCAATTGAAGAGAGATTTCATGGGTCACTTGTGAATGGTTGTTATTTCCACTTCAAACAGTCAAAATCCAAGAGTTAGGTCTAAGCATCGACTTTCGTCGATAAAAATATTTGTTTAAAGTTCTTAATATGCCACACACTTTAGATAATTTACCCCCCCGATGTTGTAGTATCGGCTTTTAATGAAATTGATATTCAAGTCAATTTGGAAGATAAGAGAAAGACAAAAGACTTTTATTCCTATTTCGAGGAGAATTACCTTGCACGATATGAAGTCCAGCCCGGTAGATACAATAAATAAGTTGAAATAATTCATATTCCAAGATTTGCAATTAATTTGTGGAATATTTATGATGACTTATGGATGGTATAACGCGTACTAATAATTTTTACGAGTCTTACGTCAAGTATTAACTTGTACTTGAACTTATTTTTTTGCAAGTACAAGTACTTACATGTATTTGAATTATTTTTTTGCAAGTACAAAAAGATACTTTATCTTTTAAACATTTTTGGACGTTTTCTACATCTTGATTGAGGTTTAGTTTTCAGACTAAAACTGGTGTATAGTTCGTGA
>NTPY01000656.1:52678-65920 GCA_002922825.1 Brachionus calyciflorus
ATTAAAGTACTTATTTAATAAACTATTTATAAACTATATGGTCTTTTATATAATCAAGTCACAATTGGTAGCAGCGATAAAAAGAAACAAAAATTGAAGAACGATGTTCGTAAAGGTACCTATTTCAAACAGTGATGACTCAAAACAGTTCCTTTGAGAATGAGTTTCACATTATGGAGGATGATGAAATGAAGAGTTGCTCAGAAGCAGAGCAACAAGACTGGCTTCATGGCATCCAAAAAGAAGGCAAATCAAAGAAAAGCCTTATTGAGTTTTTGTTCCGCAGAGGAGAATACTTAGTCAATCTTAGGAAGGCTAAGGAATTAAAAATAAAAGAAGAATTAGAACAGTGCAAAATTGCAGTTGAAGCAATTAGAAGTACCCCACAAAATAGGCCTATGTCTTCAGGACATGTTGTACATGACGATGTGCAGAGTAATGAGAATAGTATAAGGGGAAACTCGGATCACAAGATTAATATTCGACGATATACCTAATCTCGATGGGAATGAGAGAGATAAGGTAGATGAATGGATATACCTGGTAGAAGCTGAGGCTAGGTACCAAGGTATTAGCCATGATAATTTGTCAGATGGCGTTACAAAATTATTGAGAGGTATGGCAAACATTGAGGAATTTGCGAAGAAATGGTGAATCTATTTCATGAGTTAGAGCCGAGCTCGAGAGTAAAGATGTGGAAACTCTGAATGAAGCTATAAGGTTAGCAAGAGTATACACTAGAGGATTGGAGAGCTTTACGTACGTGAATAAAGTTAAAAACCAACCAGGTTCGAGATAAAGGTCTCGTTTGTTTTAGATGTAAAAAACCTGGTCATAAAAAAGCTCAGTGTAAAGTTAAAGGTAAATTTAATAAAAAATGGACGAAAAGAGTAAATTTCGTGGATGAGTTTAAAAATGGTGATTTAGATAAATGTAAAATGGAATACGTTTATACATGTAATTCCAGTAATTTACTTTGTGTTTCAGGATTTGTCAATGGACACTCTTTAAAATTTGCTTTTGATAGTGGATGCACTACTTCAATTATTAGTAGCAAATTCGTTAAGAAGTATGGTCTAAATTTAAACGTTTCAAGAATAAAGATAAAATCAGCAAACAATAGTATATCCAAAGTTGATGGAAAAACAGATAGTCTTAAAGTGGACATTGAAGGTCATGTTTGCGACCTAGAATTCTTAGTAATAGAACATGAAGACAATGACGGTCTTCTCGGGTTCGATTGGTTTATGCGTACTGGCGCAAGCTTACACCCAAGTATAAAAAGTCTAAAATTTCCTAGTGAAATTGTTTTGCTTGACACACCAGAGATGGAAAATTGTAATAAAGTTGTCACCGAGATCTTATCGGATGAAGTTTTCCCGATTGATACAGCAGACTTTGATATGGCAGAAGAAGACGGGTCCCTAGAATCAGGATTAAGTAAAATTGAAATAAAACCAGTTGAGGAATTGAAGGGAGACTATCGTCACTTTATTGATTATCGTCACTTTAAAGAGCCACTTGATAGCATTAAGGATAGATTTGCAAAAGATATCAAAGATTTAGAAAAAAGCAAGGTAGATAAGCATGTTATTAGAACAACGGATGACGTACCGATTTTCTTGAGACCTTATAGAATTTCAATAAAAGAAGGAGAGTTAATCAGAAAAGAAATTCAGACAATGCTGGAATGATATTATTGAAGTTTCAACTTCACCAAGGTCTGCTCCGGTAGTCTTAATTCCAAAAAAAGACGGTACAAAGAGATTTTGTGTTGATTATAGGAAGCTTAATCAATAAACTATTACTGAAACTTGGCCATTACCCAGAGTTGATGATATACTTGCTAGACTTAACGGTTCAACTTATTATTCAACTTTAGATTTAATTTCAGATTACTTGCAAGTGGAAATGGATTCCAAATCCAAAGAAAAAACAGCTTTTTCAACACCGGATGGTCATTACCAGTTCAAACGTCTTCCGTTTGGTTTAAAAAACGCTCCGGCACAGATTAGCAGAATGATGTATAGGATTTTTGGAAATAAATCCTCCTGCGAAGTTTATCTTGATGACATAATCATACATTCTAAATCTTTGGAGGAACATAAAGAGCACATTAGGTAAGTTGCCGAAGCTTTAAAAATAAATGGACTTAAACTTAAACCTACTAAATGCCACTGCTTAGCTAAAAAGGTAAAAGTTCTATCGGATCATCCATTGAAATGGATCCTGCAAAAGTGAGAGCTATTGTTGATAGGAAACCACCCAAAAATGATAAACAGGTACAAGAATTTTGGGTGCAACAAATTATTATAAAGGATTATGCATAAATCCTCTTTACAATTTATTAAAGAAAGACGTAAAGTTTAATTGGGGATTAGAGCATGAAAAAGCTTTTGGTAAGCTTAAAGAGATTCTCATATCTGAACCTGTACTACGACAACCTGATTATAAGAGGAAGTTTATCTTGCATACAGATGCTTCAGGTTACGCTATGGGAGCGAATTTATCTCAGATAGATGATAATGGTAACGAGTATGTTGTTTCTTACGCGTCAAGGCTTTTAAAAGGTGCTGAAAAAAATTATAGTAGCACTGAGAGAGTCTGATTGTGGTTTGGGGAATTAAAGAAAATCACACAGTTCTTTATGGACAAACATTTGATGTCGTTACTGATCATATTGCTTTAAAATGGTTAATGAGCATAAAAGAGCCTAATGGGAGGCTTGCTAGATGGTCTATTTTCCTTCAGTCGTATGATTTTTATATCATTTACAGGAAGGGTTCAAAACATTTTAACGCCGAAGCTATAAGTAGACCGGTTCTCGCATGTCGGCCTGTTGTTGAATCTGATTAAAGAGATGAAGCCGATAACGATTCAAGGAAAATTCTTGACATTTATACAGATGAACCTTTGTTACATTATTTGTCATCTGGCAAACACCTTTCTGGTTTGTCTTCAAAACAAGTTAAAAGAGTCAAGCCAAGCGTCTCACTTTATTTATGACCATGATACAGAGGAAATCTTTATGATAGACATGGCATCTTTATGATAAAAGGGATGTACATTATTAGTTCATAAACCTTGTCTTCGAAATGGAATTATTGAAAAGGCTCATGCCTTAGGACATTTTCAAAAAGAAGCAACAGTTCGAAGAATTAAAGAAGAACATTTTTGGAAGAAACTTGACAAGGATGTTGAATATTACATTTCAAGTTGTGATGTCTGTAAAAGGAATAATACCATTCCTCCTAAAGAAAACCCTGCAAAAACTTTAGCTATTAAAGGAGTTTTTGATAGAATTGGTATAGATTTGGTTTTTGGTTTACCAGAAACTAAAGAAGGATATATTGGTTTGTTGTTGTTAGTGAATACCTAACTAAATTCCCTTATGTTGAACCAGTAAAAGGCAAAACAGCAGTTGAGATTGCTGAAAAACTATGGAATTTTATTTGTTTGTTCCTTCAAAAGTTGTTTTGTCGGATCAAGGCGAGAGAGTTCATTCGAGAGTTCATTCTTCAACGTTATACTCACCTTTTGAGTTAATGTTTGGTAGAAAAATGTACGGCTTTGAAAATTTGTCTTCAATTGGAACTGAATTCCAAAATGACGCTTTGGAAGAACGCGTTAAAGAAATTAGGTATCTTATGGAAGAAGGATACCCAGATGCGCTAAAAAATATTAAAAAGAGTAAGGAGAAACAATTAGAGACTCAAAATAAGAGTAGACCCGTTGTAGAAACACCTATTCCAATTCGTACAAGGGTATGGATTAGTATTACAGGACTTCATGACAAATTACATCCTAAGTACAGAGGTCCGTACACAATTATTGGAATAACTAAGAATGACAACTATATTGTCGAGGACGCCTTAAAGAAGAAAATAGAGGACACCTTTCCTCGCCAACGATTAAAGATTGATACTAACCCTACCAACCCGGGGGAGAGTGACGTTTATGAAGTAGATAAAGTTTTGGACCATAAGATGGATAAAAATAGTAAGTATCTGTTTCTAGTAAAATATAGGAATTTTAGTGAAAAACACAATTCATGGGAGCCGAAAGAAAATTTTGTTGATAATAAACCTATTGAAGATTATTGTAAATCTAAAAAGGGTAAAGAACCAAGAGTTAAGAAGAAAAGAGGCCGTCCAAAGAAAACAAATTTTAATATTGCTAATTTAGTCAATATTTTAACGATTTTTCTGACTTTTCTTACCGTAAAACCTTGCTTATAAGCGACTAAAAATCGCTCTTTTGAAGGTCGGAATCAAGCTAAAGAAAAATGAATTTGGTTTCTTGATTTGATTTATCCGATTGAATTTAGTGTTGTCTATTTATTAATAACAAAACTAAATTTCTTCTGCTCTCCCTTCTTCTAAAAAAAAGGGGTTTAGGAGGGCGCTTATAAACAAGGTAATACGGTATACTTCCGATTGGATGTATTAGAGTAAATAGAAATTATAATTATAAGGAAACGCCTAGTATTAATAAGATAACTAATTGGAAATTAAAAAATATCGTACTTGGTTACCTAAAAATAGACAAAACTATTGGTGCAAAATGTAGATTTGACTCCGAGGTGAATACTTATGGGAGCAGAAAAGATTTCATGCAAGTAGCTGTTAAAAATAATAAAGAGGTAACCTTTAAAAATCCGAATTACTCATTTGGAATATGTTTAATCGATTGCGAATTTAATAAATTATCGTTTAGGAACGATAAATTATTATTTATTAATGCTGATCCTTATGAGTCAAAAATAAATATTACTCGAACATATCTCCACGCGTACGATTCAATAGTCGTTATGAAAAAAGCACAAGTAATAAAAGAATTTATAACCAAAACAAATGATTTTTTAGAAAAAACATTATTGTATAAAATAATAATAATTTTTACTTTATTCATCTTTATGCTTTTAAAACTTAAAGAATTTTTTCGGAGAAATGTACCACGATTGGTATCTAATAGTTTATAAATTAAAAAATACGAGAAAAATTAGACCATTATAGCAAAAAAAAGTCTAAGGTTTACTTTTACTTTCATAAATAATTTTTGAGAAGAAAAAGTGTGACTTTGACTTCTAGTAATTTTTTTTCAAATCCAGGATTGACCTTTCAAAATATTTTTTCGAGAGTTTTTTACGAGTCTCAAAAAAATTCGAGGGTTTAAACAAATCTTTTAAACATTTTGTATTAATACCGCAACTAGCTTGCGAGTTTCTCGTACTAAAAATTAGTTTCTTAATTGCCACTAACTATTAATGCGAGAAACTCCCAAAACAATAAAATGCATATCATAAATAACTAGTCAGAAACGTCAGGATTTTGCTTTAGGTCGTTTTTCATCAATAAAAAATAAACGTAAAAATTCCAAATTTATTTTTTTTAGAATTTTTAATGAAAATTTGGGAAAACTTTTTAATTGAAACAAATTATCTGGAGCCATCCGATGACAATCTGGAAATAAATACCGAACCCATATTATTTGAGGAAGTAAAAGAAGCTGTAAGAAAATTTAAAAACAAAATAGCTTCCGGGAATGATTATGCGTTGACTTGGGAAATATTAAAGGAAGGAGGTGAATTTATCTAAGGAAACTACATCAAATTATCAATATGGTGTATGAACATCAAAGTGCCCTGGTACAGTGAACCATAAGGCTTATTATACCTCTTCCGAAAAAGAAGATCTTTAGCGAATGACTAATTATCGGGGAATCAGCTTGATGTCAATAGCAGCGAAAGTCTACAGCAAAGTTTTACTAAATCGTATAAAGAAGGGCCCCGAACAGGAAGAAGCTGTATCCAGAAAATAAACATCAAATAATTGAGACGAATAATTGACGTAGCTACATTTCAAGATATTCCCTTGTTTATTACCTTCATCGACTTTAAAAAGGCTTTTGATTCAGTCAACCGAAAAATGATTTCAAATCCATCAAAAATTGTTGATGCAAAAAATGTTTTATATGACTCATCTAAAAATAAAGTGTTTTTTGAAGGTTTAACATAAAAAGAGTTTCAAATAACTACGGGAGTTCTTCAAGGTGACGTTTTAGCTCAGTTTCTTTTCATTATAAACGTAGATTACGTAACTAAGAAACCAGAAAAAGGCTTTTGTTGTCTTACACACAAAGGACGACAGCAAGAAAATACAAGGTAGAAAATGATAGAAAGAAAGCTCAAGAACAGCAATAAATATAAAGTGAAAACTCTCAGAAAGTGGGACTATTAATAAACGCTGAAAAAACTGTTCAAATGGTTTTTATTGCCGAAAAAAGCGACCCTCTCTTTAATGATGGTCATCAAATCTCTATGGTTGAAGACTTCAAGTACCTAGGATCTTACATTAGAAATGAGAAGGATATTGAGATGAGAATCGGCCTAACATGGACGACGTTTGAAAAGCTAAGACACATCCTTTCCTCTTCTAAAATAGATTTAAAAATTAGAATGAGAATTTTCAATGCAGCATGTAACATTTTACAGAATTATATGTGGAGTGAAACAAGCGGAGAGACATATGACAAATGAAGAACTCTATAGAAAAGTAAAACAGAGACCAATCATTGAAGAAAAAAGAAAAAGACAATTGAAATTTGTTGGTCATTGTTTAAGAATGCCCCCAGAAGAACCAGCAAATATTTACACATTGTATCAATTAAAGATTCACGAAAGAAACAAAATAGGAAAATAATCGGCCCAACATATTGAACATATATCGAATTTTTTAACAAATGATAATAAAGTAAAGTTAACACCAGCCGAAATCACAAAGTATGCCATCGATAAAGAAAGTTGGAACAAATTGAATATTGAAAAAAGTCCGGCCGATGATGATGATGATGATGATTGTGAAAATACTTTTTATCAGGGCCGGCGCTACAGTGGGGCGAACTATGGCGCCGCCCCAGTGACAGTATATATATTTGGCAGGTTTTTAAAAATATTTAATTTTAATCTTAAAAAAAGTTCTTTTTAATAAATAGTTGATGATTTAAGATGTCGTGCATTAATACATAATTTAAATATCTTTGTTGAGTTCAAATAACAGTTAAGATGACAAACAAAAGAGTTCAACTAAAAAATAATTAAATAAATAACACAAGAAAAATTCTCAATTTGTATAGTCCAAAAATATTGAATTATTTTTGAGGTCTTTTAATTTTTATTTTAAACATTTGATGTTTAAAATAAAACAGGTGATGGTCCAATGGTTCGAGTCGTTGGATAGGGGATCTGAAGTTTTGAATTAATTAGCGAACCTAGTTGATTTAAGGGTCCGGGTTCACTCCTGCCACAAAAAAGTTTCACCAAAATATTTTCTTCAATTTGAGTCACATTTTTGATGCAAATTGGGCAAATCCTTTGCTTATTTTCTTGAAAAAGTTTTAAAAAAACTAAAAACTGACGAAGTTAAAAAATAGAACTTTGGATGAAGACCTCAGATGTTGAATTAATTAGCTTACTTGATCCAAATGTCCGGGTTCTATTCCTTATTATGTTTACATATTTTAAAAAAATGGTTCCCTAAAATTGTAGAGAAGCTCATTAGCTTTAATTTAAAAATAAAATTCATTGAGAAAGGTGATGTCTAAGGGACGTAGTTAGACTCGAAATTTATAAGTAGGACTACAGTTTATGATTTGGGGCACTATACATTTTTTCTAAAAAGAATTGGGAAGCATTTTACCAACGAAATCAAATTTTACAATTTATTTTCTAAAAATTTAATAAAAAACTAAACAGTCTTTAAAAATTCACAATTAGATTTATGGACTCGTCTTCTCAAATTTGTTAGCGATAAATTTTGTTTTTTTTTTGAATAAAATTTTAAGAAATTAAATTGTAATGTTTTTAAAAAGTATTCAAATTATTTTAAAAAGATACTTTACCTTTCAATTAAAAGAAACGTAATTAATAAAAGCCCTAATGTGAAAGGTGTCCCAAACCATAAATAAACCCTGTTTTCAGAACCTAAGTACTTCTCGTAATAATGACAATTTCGGACTCAAACTATTCATTTTTTTAAGAAGACACTCGGAACTATAATACTTACTAAAAATTTAATAAAACGAGATTATTTTTTCTAGAATAATTAAACTGTGAAAATTCAATTTTAAATGATTTTTGACAAATTTCTGCAAAAAAATCTGTTTTTCCTTAATTTCTTTTCAAATAATCAATAAATTTTGAAAAATTTCTAGTAAGTTTTATAGCGAATAAATGTATATTCAATATGTAATTTTCACATTTTAAATTTTGCGTTACCTAAAGGAGCTGAAACTTTTTTAGTAAACTACGGTTTGTGGTTTGGGACACCTTAATAAAAATTTCTGATAATTTTTGGCATCTTCAGCTTGTTGGATTTTTATGAAAATAACAAGAACCTAACTCAACTTATTTTTTTTTTGTCGAAAACTTTTTTAAAATTAACTAAAATCGGCACGGCAGTAAATCTTTCCATTCTTGAAAATAAGTAATTAAAGTACAAAGTCCAAAGTATAGTACATTTTTTTGTTAAATTAGGACTCCTGAAATTAAGACTTATGAAATTTAAACTGTCGAAATTTGAAGATTTTTTCTAAAATTTGGACTTGAAAAACAAATTAACATGTGGATGGTTCAGAATTTTGTAAAATTGGATGCTTAGATTTAAGAGTTAAAAATTAGAATGTTGGATTTAAGTTAAAAGCCTTGAACATAAATAATTAATTTCTTACTTTTTATATTTAAATATTGAAATTACCAAATCTTTTAAGCTTTTTAAAAACTATTTAAAAAAATGAATATTTTTTTAACAATTAGTATTTTATTCTCATTGATTTATTTTACTTATTCATGTAGCCAATATCACACTGTAGTTAGTGGTGATATTTGTTACAGTATTGCAATAAAGTATCAAATCACATTAAATTATTTAATGAGTCTCAATCTTGGATTGAATTGTCAAGTCCTTTATATTGGAAAACAAATATGTATTAAATCTTCATCTCCAAGTGGATCATGTAGCTCATATTATACTGTTAAACAAGGTGATTATTGTTATTTGATTGCACAAAACAATGGAATATCTCTAACTGATTTCTATAACCTCAATAATGGAATAAATTGTAATTCCTTACAAGTAGGCCAGTCTGTATGTATATCTGGAGGCGATGATAGTGGCGATGACGATACTACTACAAATTCACCACCAGTTAATCCAAGTGATAATCTTGTTACAAAAGATGAATTTATTAATGCTGTTGTATCCAGTGGATATCAAAGACCAAAAGATGAACAATATATAAATTTTGTTACAAAAGCAGGACCTGATGGTTCAATTACATCTAAAAGAGAATTGGCTATGTTTTTGGCTCAGATATTGTGGGAATCAGGTGGTTTGGTTTATCTATCAGAAATTGCCTGTTTACAAAATGGTTGTGCTGGGAGTTATGTAACAGCTGATGATTATCCTGGTCAAAAATATTATGGCCGGGGTTATATTCAATTAACATGGTCATACAATTATAAAGCAGCTAGTCAAGATTTGTATAATGATTTGAGATTGTATACAAATGCTAATCAAGTAGCTTTAGATGATGGTATTGCATGGGCTGTTTCGTTTTGGTATTGGAAAAAAAATGTTCATTCACGTCCTGGTGTTTCAAGTGGTCAATTTGGTGCGACAACTAATGCTATTAATGGTGCCTTAGAATGCTCTGGTCCATACACAAGTAAAGCTAGACAACGTTTTGAAATATACAAAAAAGTTTTAGTAGCTTTCTCGATATTTGAAGCACCAATTGAAAATGGCTGTTATAATTAAGATAAATTTTATGATAAAAAAATAATACATAAGAAAGTGAAAATAAATAAATTTTTGTTTTATTCTTAGAGTTATCACGGAAATTGTATCAAAAATTAGATTAGCAAAAGAAAGAATTGATAAAAAAAAAACTTTTCTCAGCTTTCTATAAAAGTTGGGAAAAATAACTTTGAAAATTTACAATAAGATTCTTAAAAAAATTATTTTCAACATATTTAAATTGTGTCGTAGTCGTATCGAACAAACCGAACCGTATTCGTACCGTTAAGCGTAAAAAATTTAAATTTTAATAAAAAACTCTGGCTTTTCATCAAAATTAAACAATATAACCACTCTTTTAAGATTTTCTTACACCAAAAAAAATAAAATTTCTATTATCTATAAAATGTAAAAGTAAAATTTAATTTTAGAAATTTTAAGTTTATCTTTTTGAAATGGTATGTAACATTCCTTTTTTTAAATAAAATTTATTACATTTTTTCATCTTGTTTCTAAAGGACCAACATTAGCTTTTTTAGTAAAAATATTTTGTGGCGTACGACATCTAATTTAAAGGTGATAGGAACAAATTGTTTAGTTTTTGGATAACTTTTAAGTCATTTTTAATCTTTTTGATGTAAAGCACTTTCGATTCACATTTGGAACCAAGCTGGCGCGGTTTTGATAAGCATTGGCATACAAAAGTATTCGTATAAGGCGCATTCATGAGGTGGAAAAAAAACATATAAAATGTGAATAAAACATAAATTGATTTGTCCCAGAAATTACAATTTTAGAAATGATAATAAAACATTAAGTAATTTTGGTCCTAAAATTATCAATTTATTTCGCGAAAATATCGACGATTTGGGATTTAGTCGACGTGAAAAGTTTATTATTTAACTTAGAATATTTTTTTTAAAAAAAAAATTTTTCTCAAATTTTGTTGAGTGCCTTATCGTCGAAAAATCATTTTATGTGTTAATTTTTGATTTTCTCTTTTTACATGTTTTTTTCTACCTCAGTCTAAGTTTTTTGGCGTATTTTTTTTCATAAATAATGGATGATTAAAAAAATGCAGTGAAAAATTTAAATGATTTTAGTTAGGTTCCGTTTGGTATGACAGAACAATACGATCAATAATCGTTTAGAAATAGTGAACAATTGTTTTTTTGATGAGCTATAAGTTATAAGCAAAAGTTATACCAAAATTAGTTTGGAAATATTAAATAAAATTAATAAGCAAATTTTTTTAATTTAAATATTAAAAAAAGTACTTATCGCCAAGCGCATCCATTAATTGCGAATTAGCCTCAATTTTGTCTATTTTGTAACAAAATGTTCAAAAGGCGAATCCGCACCCCTTTTTGGTAAATTTGTCCTATTTGGAATCTTTTTTATTTATTTTAGGATCCATTGGCGGTCAATTGGTTTCCAATAGCTCCTACTAGAATTTTAAAAAAAGTTGCAAGGGTCGTCTCCTAATGATTTTTAAATATACAAATTTCAAAAGCAAAAACGTGGCAGCATATAGACATGCTGGTTTTTTAACCTGGCGGTTCTTTGACCTGTAGAGTATTTGTTATTAATTTGTTAAAAATTTAAAACACATGAATTATATATAAAACCAGTTTTATTTGAAAAATTATTGTGGTCGTCCTCTCGACTTTGACCGAAAATAAAATATTTTTTTAAGGTTAATTCTTTCTATAGCATAATCAAAACATACAAACAAAAACAAAAAAAATATAAAAATTAATGCAAAAATAGAAACAACAACTCCTGGATTATCCATTATGTAATCTAAAATTCTATTTCGAAACGAATTTTCAATCTTTTGACTTTGCTTTATACTAAAAATATAAGAAGTCAACTTTAAAAGCTTAGTAGATTGAGCCGTTAATAATCTTAATGTTGAATTTAAAGTTGCTTCTTTATTTCTAAAGCTTGCTGTCGATTTTATTGTTTCAGCGATTTGAGTCTTAGTAGCGTTATTTTTAATTGTTATTGATATAGTTGTATTATCTTTTTCGGTAAAAAAATTTGAAGTAGCAGCTGTACTTGTTGAAACATATATTTTACAATTCTCAAAATCAAAGTTCTTTTTTGTTATATGATGTGTATATTTATGCTTTGTTTGACCACTCAGTATTACATTCTTTATTACACCATAGTCCAATAGGCACTTCATCAGAAAAAAAAATTTTTTTCTATTTTAAATTTTTTTTGTAAAAATTAGGTAACTATATTTCAAAATTTAACATGAGAATGAATTTTAAAAAAATATTAAATTACGCAATTTAAAAAAAAAATTTGAAAATTTAAAATTACTTGAAAATGTTTATAATCTTTATTTACTAAAAAATGTTGATCATAAATTTCAAAATTTTCAATTACAATTGGTCCATCATCCGAAATATTAATAAAGTGTGTATTAAGCAATGAATATTGATTAAATTGATGACCAATTTTGTAATAATAAATGTTTCTTAAATTTCCTAGGATCTTTGGAAATTTATGAATTTGATTCGAGTCAAAATTAATAACTAATCTTGGATCACTATTTTTATTTAAAAAATAAATCCCATCGAAATATTTTAAACCATTGACTTTTTGAAATGAAAAATCAATCAATCTTATAAAATTGGAATTAAATTTTAGTTGTCCAATATCATAAATGATATTTCTTTGTAAATTTACTTCTTTTAAATTTTCGAATTTGATAAAAAAATCATTTTTTATTAAATTAATATATCCTTCGGCTAAATCGATAATTTCTAAACTAGACGGACCAAAGTCACTCTTGACGAGATGATTAATATTATGAGAATTAATTTTAAGAATTTTAAGATTATTTAAATTGTTAATTTTAGGAAGTTCAGAGATGTTTGTTTTATTAATAAGTATTTTTTCAGTAAAATTACTAAGATAGTTTAAGTCAAGAGGATCATTATCAGTTAGGCTGACATTAATTAAATTTAAATTAAATATTGATTGTTTATTTGATGAATGTTCCGAATAGCATAATTTTAAATTTTCACTTGAAAGTTTTCCATTTGTGCAACAAAAAGAGATTAACGTATGGTCTACTGTACATTTTTCTTGACATTGAAGGCTTAATAAGGCAAGAGATGATTTTAATAAAAAAAACTTAATCAAAATTAAAAACATTTTTTAAAAATAAAAAAAAATTTTTGTAAAATAAAAAAATAAAAATATCTTGGTTATTTAAAGATAATATTAAATTCAGAGCAGTTTAGTTACTTAATAATATATTTATATTTTTATTTCATCATGCCGGTAAGGCTTATTTTTTCTAGCAAAATGAAAACTTATTTATTTATTTACAGTACATTTCTGAAATAAGTTGACAGTCTGCTTAAGAGGCTGCTTAAGACCGTCTTAAAAGATTTTAAGCAGTCAAAAAGCTATGCTTAAGAGGATCTTA
>NTPY01000656.1:66039-82756 GCA_002922825.1 Brachionus calyciflorus
TTTTTTTGCTTAAAACTTGCTTAAGAGTTGCTTAAGACGTCTTAAGACGCCTCTTAAGCATGTCTTAAGACCCTCTTAAGATTTGCTTAAAAAGTTGTCAACTTATTTCAGAGATGTACTGTACAAAAAGCCATTTTGGACCGAGTGCTTGGAGATCGCGCGCTCACCTTACTTTAATTTATTTTTAAAAATATTAATATTTTTAAAAATAAATTAACAAAAAGCAAAAAGACTAGACCCTTATATTTTTATTAGAGAGACTATAACTATATTTCTGGATGTAACACATTGTTAAATTTTGTAGCATTTATCAGAAAAATACGGCTAATAAAATAAAATTTGCAAAATTTTCAGTTTATAGAAATTTAATGGACTGATCCATTTCAAAAAACAGTCCTTAAACTTTTTTCTAATTTTATTAAAAGTAATCTTTGTTACTTTCAACAGTTCTAGAACGTTTTAACGTTTGTTAGATTTTTAAGTCTTTCATTAATTGTTTTCAGGTTCACAATGTCAAAAATTTCGAGAGAACTTCAATAAAAGTGCACCTATTATATTCGATTCATAAGAAACATTTTCATTTTGTAAAAAAAATGCAAAAAATGGACAGTATAAAAATTAAATTTCATTTATTTATTGAGAATTTGAGTATAAAAATTTAATAATTTAAATCTAAAGATTGTTTTTGTTTTAAGTGTAAAAATTAAAACATTTATTTAAATACATTATAAAAAAAAATATGAAATCGAATTATAAACATTTTAATTAGAAAAATTACTCTATTGAATCAAACCACATGATTACCAGATTTTTTGTTTTACATTCAAATGTGGCTTACGCTGTGTTCTAATTATCTGGTAACTTAAAATTAAAATAAAATTATGATAATAATAATTAGATTGTGTTTTTTTTTTTAAAGAAATTATCATCAAAAAAATAAAGGAAATCGAATAGACCCGAAATACACGCAAACAAATCGACTATTTGATTTAAATTCCAGATTTATAAAAATAGGATTGAGTCTTTTTACAACCAAAAAACGAATTTTTGTTTTTTTTTTTCCGTTTAAAGGCAATTAGAATGAATTTAAATTTACTGTAGAGAGCATTTACGATAAAGCTAAAAGTCTATAGACAAATGCGAGATCTTTATATTGGACTGTGAAGTTCATTTCAATTCGTACAATTTGTTAAAACTTTTTTATTTATCTACTTTTCTTTTAGCTTTAAATTGCTACAAAATGTAACAACTTTGGTACACCGAAATATGCAAAAATTTTTTGCTTCCTTATTTGTATTTCACCACAAAATAGATACAGTGATTCTTATAAAAATGTAACGTCAACCGTCAACCGTAACTTTTGACCGTAACCGTAACCCATGTTAATTCGACTTAATTTTCAATTTTAAGATATTTGAGCTATGGTTACGGTTACGGTCAAAAGTTACGGTTGACGGTTGACGTTACATTTTTATAAGAATCACTGTAATGTTAAATTTATTTTGACTTGTAAAAAAAGTCTTGGGTGATGGATTTGAACACTGCTTAACCATTTAACTACCACACCCTCTAGACCTCTTCAGAAAATTTTCAAATTTTCACCATATTTTTGTTTTTATCTGAAACTTTGTTTAAGAAAAAAAAAGTAAAAAAAAATTTTTTTTTTCAATGAAAAAAAAAATGTTCCAAAATTGCAACATTGGTTTAAAGCTCACTCAAGAAATTTGTAAATTTTTCAGGATTTTTTTATTAAAAAGAAACGTAATTTCTTTATAATAGTTTCAGATTTAAAATTTTTCTTTTAATTTATTCAAAATACTTAAAATAACTTTTTTTATATTATTAGAATAATTATAATCAAGTTTTATTAAGAAATGTTATCAATTTTTGCTTCTTTAAGGTGTAATATTTTTTACTTCGTCTTTCTTTTCTATTTAAAGCATGGAACATATCGCATTAATCCACCTTACTCATGAATTTATTATAATTTCTAACTATGGAAGGAAAATGGGTGCCGTCCTTTTTTCTCTACCCAAAAAAATTGTATTTAGTATAAACATTACGACACTATTTAATGAGAACCTGTTAAGTCAAGCCAACTCAACATAAAGTCAGTTCTGAAAAATTGTTGGGGCTGTGAAGTTCATGTCAATTCGCTCATTTCAATTCGCTATTTTTTCTTTAACTTTTTTTCGAAACATTAAAAAATAGTTCTGCAAAATGTTACAAGATGTAGCAAAATTGCTACATTCCCATTATTAATCTGCAAAATGTGTGCACCCAAAATGCAGAAAAAAATTATTACAAACTCAGTATATGTATTTGCACATATTTTGCAGAGATTTAGCACAGTAAGAAAATTTATGTAGCAAATTTGCTACGTATTGTAACATTTTGCAGAACTATTTTTTAATGTTTCGAAAAAAAGTTAAAGAAAAAATAGCGAATTGAAATGAGCGAATTGACATAAAATTCACAGCCCCAAAATTGTTCCATTGGGAAAATAATTTTTTTAGTGTTTTGTTAGTTGTAGCAATTTAAACTTAAGAAAAAAATTATTCAGTAAAATAGCACTTAAAAGGCTGAATTGAAATGAGTGAGTAGAAATGAACTTCACAGTTTATATTTTGTAAAATAAATTTTTTTTTCCGAAAAATTCACAAAAAATCAATCATTTTCAATTTTAATTTATCAATCAATTTTAAATCTTTGACATTTTTTTTATTGAAAAATCGCCTTAAAACTTTAACGAAACATTTTTATTATGCAAATTATGCCGCTTAATCTGTTTTTAGTGATAAAACATTCACGTTTAAACGCCGTTTAAAAAAGTGTTCTTAGCGTGTATTATTTCCTCTCGTGTATTTTTTAGAATCCAATTAAAAATTAATAAAACTTATTTATTTGAATTGTTTTATGTTAAGAAAAAAAAAACCTAAAACTCGTTCTTGCTGTTTCGGCTCCGTACTTATTTTTAAACCAATCAAATAAAAAAAATCTTACTTTATTAAGCACTGAATCGGAAATAGTTTTCGATGACAAATACCTAAATTGAACATTATTATTCAAAGACGTCGACGACGATTTTGTCTGATCCGTCATCGATAAATTATCATTTTTAACTAAATCCTCATTTGATTGTGAATTACTACCATTTCCAGCATGATTATTCTGATGACTATTTTTAACACTAAAACTAATTATTTTCGGTGGTTTTGGCGGTGGTGATTTTAAATCATCTGTAATTAAATCAATCTCCTCTTCATGTGTTACAAAATGTTCATTTATTTTATTATTTAATAAAGTTGAATTGATTTGATTCAACGAACAGCTTAAATCTTCTCCACTTAAATGACTAATTGGTCTTGAACTTTGATTACTATTACTCGGGCTACTTGTATTTTGATTAGCAACTCGATTTGGTCTTAATGGACGCTTTGGATTAACAGTTTCGTCTAATACAATCTTTCTTGTTTCATCGTCTGAATTTATTGATTTTATAGAACTTATCGAATCTCTATGGGAATTTTGCGATAATTGACTTTGACTTGATTTATCACCTACTCCCAAATAAGACAATATAGCTCGACCTGTATAATTTTCTGAGACTTTATTCAAGAATGATTTGTTTACAGATTCGTTTAGAATTGAAGATTTCGAGCCGCTTTTCGGTGTCGATTCAATCATCTGTGTAGATGTACTTATTTGAGATTTTTTTCTTAATGTTGCATTTATAGGCATGTCAAAAAGACTTTTTAATTTAGGTAGTTGTTCAGTTTTAAGTATATTTAATAAATAATCATTGGGTAGATATTCGAGTGTTAAATCTAAAAATGATTCACCCCAATTTATAGTCTCAATTATAAGATCTTTTAATTCATTACATTCTAGATTGTTATCAATGGCAAAAAAACGTTTATATTTAGGTAATCCGCCGAGGACACCTGGATCTATTGTACCTTGAATTAAAGACTTATCAGACTCACAAACTTCTTTATTCAAATCGATTTTATTATAGGATTTTTTCAGTTTTTCCAATCTTTCTTTAACAGTGTTTATAGCATTTTGTATTGGAGAAATATCTAAACTAGTCTCATTTATCACTGGATAGAAATTAATGACATCAGGTAATGAATTAGAAATAGTAACGTATTTTTCTCTTAACCACCATAGAGTCGGATCGTCCTCATTTAATTTCGTATCTTTTCTAAATGAAAATTTAAATTTATTAACCTCATTATGCTGATAGTATTTTACTAATTGTGTAGAGAGATTTAAATTTTTCAAGTGTTCTTTAGATTCATAAATTGGTTGTACACTTATAATTTGAATGTATTGATTATCCGATTGCATTTCCGATTCGGTCAATGGATTCGAATGATTAATTCGAATCGATTTGGGAAACCAACTTTCGACACGTTGACGAAATGTCATTATTTGTTCTAAGGGCTCACTACGAAAAACAAATTGTTTATTTTGTAAAAGTCGCGGGAATTTACGACCATAGAAACCAACTAGAAAATATTTACATTCATAGCGATCTATTTTAATTATATTCTCGCATAGATCGGCTTGTTTACGCAAGAAAATAAATAATTTTTCCAATTCATATTGTGAATCGTAAATACCGCGTAGGATTTTCGATAATTCAAGAGCTTTTTCCCATGCCTGACCCTCTGTGAAATCATTAATTAGGTCAAGGAATAAGAGTTCTTTTAAATTTTTATGTATTGTTTGTGTGGGGTATGATGGATGTTGGAGATATGGTTCAATAAAGTCATTAGTCCAGAATAAGAGTTCAGCGTGAAGTTTTAAAGTATGAGCAGCACAGACTAAATTTTTACAAGCTTTGTGAATTTGACGTAATTTTTCAACATATTTAACATAAATGTCATAGCGTTTGAGATTACCATAGAAATTCTAAAGAAAAAAAATTTAAAAAAAAAATTTTTTTATATTTTTTTTCTGTGGAGATTTACTAAAATTTCATTGAGATAAAATGTTTTGAGCTCATCGCATGATTCGGGTTCTAGGTCTAAATATTCTACTAATAAATCGTATAAGGCAACAACGTTTCGAACAAAGTCTACATTATTACGAAGATTTACATGTGATTTGAATTTCTCGGTCATGCTAATAAAAAAATAATAATAAAGTCTATTTAAAAGTAGAGTTGTAAAAAAATTCGGAAAATAAATAAATTGTTTCACTTCAAATTTTATTTCCTTTGAACTAAAAAAATCGAAACCAATTTTTTTAACAGAGTTTTGCAGTCTTAATACTTTTAACAGAACTCAACTTAAATAGAAAATTGTATAGAACGAGGTTTTTAGGTTAAATGAGTGCGCATGGTTCATTTTAATAATCCCGAATCTGAATAATTTAATCTGAAAATATGACTTCATCGTACGTTAAACATTTTAAATCAATTTTATCTCAAAATCCGTAAATGCTGGACCAAAACAAATATGATACTTGAAGAGATCTGGTCAAGACTTTTTAGAAAATTTGGTCGTTTATGCATGGATAGACAACCGATAATAAAGGTCATACAAAAACCCTCTTTTGATAAAAAGTTCTAAAAAATGATCTTGAACTTTTTTTAAACCTTTTTTGTTTTATTCCTTACAAAGCTGACCTCTTGGTTCAAGAAAGTGAAAAAGGGTCACTTTTTAATGATCAAAAAAGTAAGAAGGTGAAAAAAGGAAAAAAGACTTTCTAAAGAGATGAAAAAAAAAGTAAAAATTAAAGTGAATTTATGATACTGAATTTCTTATTTTTGTTTTTTTTCTTAACGTCGTTGCTCTCTGTGCGGATGATGTTTTAAAGTACCAGGTTCGAGTCTTGCTGTGTTTATTTTTTTTTAATTTAATTTAAATTAAAATTTTTTGTTTTTTTTAATGTTAATTTTGTAATTTTTTAATATTAAAATCATCACATTTTCGCATAATTTTTTATAAGAGCTTTGTGGATTGGATGTTGTCTATGCGTAATACATAAATAATTTTTTTTAAAATTTTTTAAAAATAAATCACAGCTAACGGGTATCGATCCCGGACTCTCGCATCTCGTTGACGAGTGACTCACCAACTAAGCCACAAGAACTCTTAGAAAATGTAAAATTTAAATTAATATTAAATACGATAAATTTGGACTTAGTAAAATTTGATTGTGGGTCTTTTTTTTAAACAAAAAGACCCACTCAAAATTTAATTTTTTTAAAAAGCTAATTATTTTAAATTGTGTATTTTTAAACGGAAAAAAAATAATATGTTTTTATAGAAAAAAATTTTCTCTTTTTAAAGACGTTTTAATTTTTCTTTTTTCATTATTATTTTTTTTGTGCACCCCCCTAAAAGTTTGGTCTGAGTGTTTACGGAACTTACCATTTCGACTTTTTACCTAATTCTAAAAACACTCTTAAAAATTAAATTTTCGATAATCGAAATAAGACTATCAAAATTTACCTAAAAAATTTTTTTTTAATTATATAAAAATATTTTTAAATTTTAAAATTTTGTTTAAGCAATTAAAAAAAAAATTTTCAATTGCTTAAACAAAATGGATACGATTGGAAAAACTTACATTTTCTCAAAAGAATTTCTGAATTTAACATCACCTTTCCCATGTTCCAATTGTTTATCAAGAGTAGTAATCAAATATTTAGGCACACAATAATCATCAAAGTCAACATTGTGTCCTTTACACATATACTCACAATTAATCATATCATAAAACAATGGTATTACATAATTATGTATATCATTAATAGGAATCAATGCTACTTTCATAAAAGGCTCGACCATATCGGGTATAAACAGAGATTTCTTATCACCCAAATTATACCACATCTTTTTAATCTCACTTGCCGCCTTAACTCTAATATCTTTATATTTCAACAAGACATTTTTACGTTTATTTTCATTAAAATTTTCTAGTTGAAGACACGGATCAATGGCTAATTTGACCATACAATCAAAATAATCCATCCATATTTGCTTGTTTAAACGATCAAAATTCTCAACATGATATTTATTAATTCTCTCTGCTATATGATACATTGTATTAAGGACCACATTATTTCTTAGAATTAATAAATCAAACCAATCCGAGGGAAATGTTCTCTCGTCTAAAAGAGTTTTGCATGTATAGATTACTTTGATTAGGACTAATTGAGCCACTGAATCGTCTAAAGTTATTTTTTTTATGTTCATTAAATTTTTATAAATTTTCTGATCAATTATTGATGTGCAATAATTGATTAGATTTTCGACAGATTCGGCTAAATTATTTGTATATTCAAAAAGAACATCGTAATGTGATGGTTCCATTAGGCGCATTACAGAAACTAGAATACTACCAAATAACCTCTTAAAAAATAAAAAAAATAAAAATTCTTTTTTAAGAAAAAAAATTTTATTTTTTTAAATTGATACCTTATTTTCAGCGTTGTCTAAAAAATATAAAAAAGTGCTTGCCAATTGAGGCAACATTAAACATATTTCGTTCATGTCTTCAGTAATACTTCCCTTTAATTTTAAAAAATTTTAGAATTTAAATTTTTTTGAAAATTTAATTAATGGGATTACTATATTTTTCTTTTCCATGACATCCATTAATTCGGATAATACTTTACCAACAAGTTCCAATTTGACATCAATGCGATTTTTTTCTTCAGATGAGCCATCAATTGTAAGTAAAAGAGTCATGGCTTTACAAATAGGACCTATTACAACACGACGACTTTCTGAAAATAAAAAAGAGAAAAGCTTAAATTCTAAATTTATCCAAAATTAATGTTAAGAAATTACCTGGTGATTCGAATAGTTTTGTTTTGATCATTTTAGAAAGAAATTGAGTTTGTAAAATGTATCGACTTTGTAAGAACCCGATTAAAAACTCACTTTTAAAAGACAAAATAAAAATTTTTTTAATCGTAATTTTTAAATGGATTCACTAATAAAATAAAAAATTTAGTTTTCTCCTTTGTTGTTTAAATTTCAGGGTTTTGAAATTAAGAAATGATAAATTTGCTTCAATAGAATAATGGAAAAAGACAATTGAAAAATTTTAAGAACTCGAAAGAAATTTAAAAATTCTTACAAAGTAATTTTAATTTAAATTGTAAATAGTAATAGTAATAAAACTTTATTTTGCCAAGACGATATCTCTAAATACAGTAACTGGTACCCAAAAAAAATGGTATTTGCGTTTGGTGTTTGTGTACCGTACTCAAACACCAAATTCAAACACCAAACACCACAAAATTGGTGTTTTTAAAAATAAAAAAATGAAACCAATGATCCAAATAATTTTAACTAACAAAATATTTATCCTTATTTTACTGCTCTAAGTATAAAGAAAATTTTAAAGAATTTGATAATTTGATATGGGAGCTGATAAAAAATTAATTAATTTAGATCACCAAATTGATTTCTTTTAATTTTTTGTGAACTTTGGTTTGTCAGATTTATCACTATTTGACTTTATCAGCAAAAATTTTAAGAACCAAATTCCCAAGCACAGTTTAATGTATTTTTTAGTCAGTTTTGTCACTAAAAAAAATCACTATTTCAGTTAAATCAGTAGGTTTCAATTATAAAATAGCTCATTTTAAGCACCACTTTTAATTATTGTGTGAAAAAATAATAACTTACTAAAAAACCTAGAAAAGTAATGCAAATTGTCTCGAAATAAAAAAAAGAAAATTAATTATTGCGAGGAACGAGCTAATAACTAGATGTGTATATATATAGAAAAAAATGAAATACTGAGTGATTGTGCTGCGACTGTATTAGATGAAACTAAAGAATTCGATTGGATAAACAAAAAAAAGCTAACGTAAAAAAAATAAAATTTAATAGTTTAATTAATTAGACAAAGACAAATCAAAAATTGTTGGACAATTTATCATAAATTAAAAAAAAAGTTCCAAATAACAGGTCGTTACTCGCATAATTAAAGAATTGCTTCTCTAGTAGATAAATAATGAAAATTTTGTATAAAAAAATGCAAAAGTTATATGATAAAGGCTTTTTAAGCACCACCTTGCTACATGTCATCTAAAAAGATAAAATAATTAATTATAAAAAGTGTTCAATTACTAATTTAACACTTTATAAATATTTTTTTAATTATTTAACTTTTTTAAAATTAGTTGAATTATTATTTAAAGATTTTTCTTTTTTAAGTATTATCACTTTTCATTTTTATCAATATGAATCATAAAGACGATAGGATGATAAAAGTGTGGGTCCCCTGTAATTAAATTTTTATTTTATTTTTAGATTTTTTGACCCAGTCACATTTAAAGAATAAACACTTATTATTTTCAAAAGACAACTTTACAAAATTTGTTGAAAAATGGCTCTATTAGAATAATTGTTAAAAAAGTGACAAGTGTTTCTTATTCTTCAAAAAGAAGAATAAACAAATTGCATTTATTCTTAATTTAGGTAATATACGGTTTGCAGTTATTCGCAAAAATTTTAAAAGCCTTTAAGATTTTTCGTTTTTTTTTATGAAAATAAAAAAAATCTGACTACTGTAACATCGTGCTATAAAATGTTTATAAGCGCCCCCTGTATGACTTAATTAAAGATTAAACTAATTTTGGCAAGTTAACTCACAGAGCTTATATTGAAAATCTAAGTTCAATCGTAAAAAATGTTATTTGATCTTAATTTGAAATTTTAAGATGCTTGAGTTTTGATTACGGTCACTGTCAAAATTAACCATATTCAGATCAGCAACAAACTTAAAATTCTTGAAAAATACAAGTTTTTATTTTTAAGTCTCAAATCGTCTCTAATAAACCACAAAATACATGCAAAAGGATTGCAAAAAGGTCAAATAGGCAAAATGTACCTTTAATGTTTCATTAGTCTCCAATAAATCTCTAATAGATCAAAAAAAAAATTCTTTAAAATCTTGTAACCACAATAGGTTAAAAAAAATTTTTCTCAACTGGGAGTTGTTTGAGAATATTTGTCAAAGTTGGCGATAGGTGTCATATCCGATCCATTTTTCGGAAATAAAAACAAAACAAAACAAGAAGTTTTTTTGCAAAAAACCATATACTCGGTTTACGCAGAAAAAAATATTTTAAGATAATAGGAAAGTTTTTTTTTAATTTAATTTAGGAAATAAAAGTATTTCAAAGTATTTTTCTAATTACAGGCTATACAATACTTTTTTAAATCAAAAATTTTATCATGATATATCTCACAATGACTCAATTAGTTATAAATTAAATTATTTTTAATTGTTTTTAACAGAAAGTTTTAGTTTCATAGATTTAAGGTTAGCCCCCCATGATGCTGACTTAACAAAAATTTTCTGAAGTTGTCTCAGCTTTAACTAATCTTTGATCGATTTAAAATCAATCACCTAATTAAAAGTTAGGGAGCCAAAATAAATTAGCTCAAAAGATAAAACAATATGAAACAATATGATAAAACAATATGCTGTAATATCAACCTAGAAAACATAACATTTTCCTGAGGGTTGTCTCAGCTGTATCATCGATTTAAAATCAATCACCTAATTAAAAATTAGGAAGCCTAAATAAGTTGGCTCAAAAGATCTTATCATTTATCTAAAATCAGATAATGATAAAATTTTAAAAAATATTAATCTAATTTATACTAATTTTTGAAAAAATTAGAAATATATTTAAGTTCAATGTCATTAAACTTTTAACCTTTTTTTCTATTGGATATTTCATTTTGCAATATTTTAAAGGCTATGATATTGAATATATGTTAAAAAAAATAAACATGACAAAAAAATTGTCTTTTTATTTTTTGGATTTTTAATTTTTCGAGACAAGATTAATACTCTGTTTAACTGCGTAAACCGAGTAAAATACAATTGCTTTTATCAGTAGACCAATTGTAAGCGTAATCAAAATGCTAACGAATTAATTACTTTACGATGCACTAACAGCAAATGTCAAAAATATCGAATTATAACTCAGGGTTTATTTTTTCATTATTTAGAAAACCTTTAAGTTTAATTGATGAAGCTATTAAAATTAAGGCCTTACAAATTCCAGCTAAAAAATGCCAATTTAAAAACGAAGTTATTTATCTCATTATTATTTAAAGAATTGCGTAATATTTATAGCGCTGTCCAAGCACTAAAAAAAGTAAATTTATCGATATCGGAAAAGGAAAAGTTTTGAAAAGTAGGCAGTTCTATTAACATTCAGCAAACTTATTAACAATTTAAATTGAACAAACCTTATTTTTTGCATAGAATATCGTTTGGACTGTATTAAAATAGGTAATAAACTAATTAAATTCTTGAGTATAAACGATTGAATTTTAGTCAGATTAGCCTCGTTATTAGCCGCTGATGACAAATGACTCGAACTATCATTTATTTGATTAGATGAATAAAACGATGAATTTTTCCAATTTAAATTTGTAATCTCAGTCATTTTATTAAATATATTAGCTATGTCCATATCGAATGTGTCATTTTTAACATCGGAATTATTCGATTTACTATACAATGAAAGTAATTCTCTCGATCTAAATGCAAATTTAAAAATATACTCCATTGATTTAATTGTATTTATAATAAAATCATCTGTTTTATCTTCATTTTGTGAATTAGAACAAATACTAGCTGAACTAGACAGATTACTATTTCGTTGTTGAGACGATAATTTAGAAACTGGTACTTGTGGAGTTAGGAATATATTCGATTCACTTTTATTAATTTGAGGTGTTTGTATTAGGGAATATTTTTCATAGACATTATTCATGAGATCATAAAAAATTCTTAATAATGGTTTATGTGCGAGAGTAATGCAAAAATTTTTGCTTAAATAGGCATCGATTACAGTTCGAAAACTGGCAAATTTACTTTGATTTTCAATAATTTGAAATATTGCGACTAATATCTCAAAAACTCTTGGTTGTATTTGTTTCGAATGTATTTCGTAAGCCTTATTTACTTCAGATGAGTCCTTATGCTTTATTTTTAGATCTAATAAAATGTCGATTAATTTGTCCAAAATAGCCTGGAGAAATTTGACTATTTCAGCTGATTGTTCGTCTTTGACTGATAATAACTCGTCTAAATATGTCAATAGTGAAATGTAACGATCTTGATCAGGTTTTTCATCAGTCGGAAATGACAATAGATTAAGCAGTGTTACTTAAAAAAAAAATTTTTAAATAAATGAAATATAAATTCTTATTTTGTATTGAGCATTTAAAATTAGAAATATTTTAGGAAGCTTGTGTTTTAGAGATGTTAGTGGAATACTTTGTATTTGTGTTGGATTTATTGGTTTATAAAACCATTCCCATACCCATAACAAACGTGACCATTTTAGGCTAACTTAATTATATCAAATAATTAAAATTTCTGTAAAATCTAATTCTTTAAAAACGAGTGGAAAATTTTTTTTTTCAAAAAGATTTCAGTTTTTTTAATTTTCATCTATTAGAATTACAAATAAAGGGTTATCGAAACTTTCAACAACTAAAAAAAAACTAAGGAATTTTATAATGGATTTCGAGTTCAAAAAACTAATTTTTTTTGTGGCACTTAAGCAAAGTTTATCGACACAGCTTACACAACACCTTTGTTTATTTTTTTATCAATGAAAATAGTTACTGTGTGTGTCTATTTCAGAATATGACAAAATAATATACGAAACCAACCAATCATATATTATTATATAAACTGTTGTTTTATAATGAATTTTGACGGGTGTCATTTTGTAGTTTAAAAAAATGTAAAATAAAAAAAGAAAGTAAGCTAAAAGCTTGAAATAAAAAAGACAGACAATAATAAATTTAGTAAATAAAAGCTAAAAAATCAATCAAGCGCCTTATTTTACCTTTTTTTTTTCTCTCCCATCGATATAAAATTTAATATAACGAATGATATTTTTTAGCCCCGCTCATTCGTTATAGCCCGACTGCACTGTACTTCGGACTCACAGACCTTTATTTTCTTATGCGCTAATGAGACTTTACCAAACTTTCGATACTTATCTAGTACCGTCAATTATACGGTAATTCATAGTGTTGTAAGTTAACTTTTGATAGTTGAATATTTATTCAACTTTTTAGATAACTAATTAATTTCATAGTTAGAATGACATTCTAAGCTTTTGATTATTTGGATTTTGAAAAATAAATTTATTTCAAGTTAAGTTATTTTAGTAACTAGCTTCAGCTTTATAAATTTTAAATAACTTTTTTATCGATTAAACAAAAAATTGAGGAAAAATTTATTTAGAAAAAAACAATGAATTTTTTCAAAGTTGTTCAAAAAAAAAATATTAAAAAAAAATCTTAAAAATTGAAAGACATTTTTTTATAGAAATTAGAAACTACTCCATTTCTCGTGCATTAACAGTGTACCAGTACCGCAGCCCTACCAAAAAAAATTTTTTTTTCAAAAAATTAAAAAAATTTTTTGGTACGAAAAAGGCGCGAGAATAATTTTCCTTTTTCAGTTCTTTTTAGTCCTTTCAAGGAAATTTCTGTATTCTATTGATATCAGTTCCTTAGTTTTTTTAAATTTATAAGACAGTAGGAGCAAGGAAAAACTTAAAAAAGCAAATGGTTTCGTATGATAACCTATTAAAATATTTTATTAGTTTCAAATTACCGTAAACCCTCGATAGTTATACCGTGGTACAAATCTGGAGTTTCGAATTTGTTCCCAGTGATTTTATTACTCAAGTGTATTTACAGACCTTTCAGTTCCAAAAACGGGGGGTGGTACAATTTTGGAATTTTTCGAATTTATACCGGTACTACTATCGAGGGTTTACGGTAATTATCGTGAATAAAGATACTTAAATTCAACTTTGATCTTATTTTAGACGAATTTACCAGTTATCATTTATGAAATTTAAATTTTTTTTCATAATTTAATAAAAATTTGTGATTCGTTTTAAAATTTTTTTCATATTTAAGATTTTTAAATGAATCGAATTTTAGTTAATTATTTTAAATAAATATTCTTTTATTTAAATTATCTAATCAATTTTTTTTCCATTTGAAAATCGCTATGAGAAAAAATAACTAGAGTTAACTTACAACACTAGTAATTTATCTTCAGAATAAGAAATTAAAAAGCAAAAAATACTTTTTTTTCAAGTGCTATTCATTTTTTATCAAAGTTGTCATTTAATGACGGTGATTTCTTTGATTGTTTTCAGTAAAAGCACCTATCAGTTTTTTAAAATATCAATTACTTAGTTAAAAAAGTGCTCAATAAACAAATTACATATTTAAAATTCTAAAAATGATTTGAAAGTCTTTCCATTTAAAGCTCAGAATTTAAATTAAAATATTTACCATTTTGTGTAAGCTGTGTAGATACAACTTTGACTCTTACATCAATAAACTCCTTTAATTTTTCCGAACTATTCAATAAATTTTTTTGTATATTAGGCGCCACTCTTAAAGGAAAATAAACACCATCTAAACTAGTAGTCTCATTTTCATTTTCAAGTCTTGTCATCTTAAGAAAATTTTTTAAAACAAAAAAAAAATTCTCCTTAAAAAAAATAAATTTACAGGTAGATAACAATGAGTGTCCTTAATAGCCGAGCCATCTTCATTAGTAATTTGTATATAACACGTACCAATCATTTTATTCTTATCTTTACCATCCAGCGATCTACTACGTATTAGAAATCTCAAATATAATTTTTTAATTTCTTCGGCCTTTTTCCCGTGTGGTATTGAGACATTAACAATTTCATTCCACTTAGGTTTATCTTGTTTCACATAAACAATTGATTTATAAAAAAATAAATTCTTTTTATTCTCATCACCGTCGTCAAAATCGACTTGTATTTCGACTAATTTCCCCAAATCCTCTTTAAATTGTACTAAATTAACTACAAATTCATAATTTCTAGCTTTTTGAAATTCACCACCAGCCACTGTGACATAAAATTCATTACGAAAATCATCGGGCATAATTATATCGGGAAAGTCCATTTTACGACTTATTCTCGGATTTAAATGCTCGTATTTATCACACGCATTTTTATAGGACATTTCATTTAATTCAATTCTAAATGTCAATGTCAAATAGGAGTCTTTATTAGTGTTGCGTAGGGTTTTTATATCGTTTAAATCACGTGTACTTAAATCTCTTAAAAATTCTAAAATGTTTTTAGAACTTGCCAACGAGGCATCGAATTCAGTTACACTTAAATCAAAAAGAAAATTTTAAAAAGGTAAAAAGAAAAGAATTATTTATGGAATTACTATAAAATCATTGAGCTGTGTATTATTCTAACATCGGCAGCGACGTTGAATAAATTACACAAATTTGAGCCCAAGTCCCAAACTCCGCCAGCAAACATTTTACTAATTGATGCTTGTCGATCATTAGCTACGTGTTTTAAATGTTTAACGGCATAGACTATTAGAAATAATTTGTAGCCATTTTTGGTTAGTTCAAAATCTCTTTCGCTAATGTCACAAAAGAGAGCAAATTTTCCATTTTGATTGGAGACTGTGAGTGATGGTGTTGTATCTAGACCGCTAAATGATGACGATCGTGTACATGTATTAAATTGGGACAAATTAAAAATTGCATTTTCACTTGAAATTTAAATATAAAAAAAATTAAGAAATTAAAAGTTTATAATTTTTAATTTACCATAAATAATAACTATTTTCAATTGAATTCTCTTTATACAAATATAAATTGACACATAGCTCGGAATTTTCATCAGGTAAAGCATAATTTGAAATTGGTATTAAATTTTCAAGTGATACTTTAAGACAATAAGTCGATGAAGTCCGTGTATTTTGAGAATTTAAATTAGATAAAGGTTTATGTTGAAAATTTGAAAGATTGCTTTCATTTAGAGACTCATCTTTCAACATTGAACTTTGACTAATTATATGAGATTGTGTCGATTGATTTCTCAAATCACTATTTTTCTTTAATTCCTCATACAGAAATATAGTACTTGTTTCACATGAACCCAAACGATTATAATTTGAATCAAATGCAATAACGTCTAAACCCAATAGACTATTCCCTAGTAAAATTTTGCTTATTGTAGATTTTTTCAAGTCTTTTATTTCATCCTTGAAAAAAGATTTTAAAAAATTGAATTCATTTTTACGTTTGATTCAACTTACAATCGATGCTCGATTTTCAACAATTATATTTTTTAAATTGTATAAATTTTTGAAATAACCAGGTAAAAATTGCGTCTTTTTACTCTTTTCAATTTCCTTCAAAATTAAAAAAAAATTTAATTTTTTAAAAAATTTTTTTTTTCCTGAGTGTTAAAAATTACATCAAATTTTTTCATCCAAACAGATGTCCACTCTCTTAATAAACTTTCTATTTCATAAACAGATGCATCTCTAAAAAAAAAGATGATTTTTAAGTATTGAACTAGTGTAGAGGCCCGAACTTTATAAGAAATTTAAAATTTTTTTCTGAATATTTTACCCATTTTTTATTAAAATTTTTCTTAAAAAGTTCGAACTCTTTTAAAGTTTCGACCCTAGTTCGAACGTTCCAGAATAGTTGGAACATAAACTTACTCATGTTGTAGACACTTTGGATCATAAGTTCGTACAAATGTTTTTGGAAATATTCCTAATTTTGACGGTCTATTTAGTAAAAATCCCCTATACCATTCTTTAAAAGAAAATTAATTTGATTAAACCTTAAACAAATTATTTTCTTTTGATTTACTTAC
>NTPY01000656.1:89625-115184 GCA_002922825.1 Brachionus calyciflorus
ACAAAAATAATGATGTATTTAGCCAATAAACTTTACCATTATTTATTTACATTTGAAAAAAAAATTAAATAGAATTTGAGTGGTTTTTCATATAAAGTGTTAATGTCATCATAGTTTTTTGAAAAAATGGCACAAGATAAACAATTTAGATATTCAGAAGTTAAACATTTACTTATTTAAATAAATGTTTAACACCGAGAAAAAATGACATGACTTGGGCATGAAAATAATTTAACAAAACTCAATTCAAATTAGAATAAAAATTTTAAATATATGCTTTGGTCATTATTTGAATAATCAAAAAATTTAGGTTCCAAATTTTATCCTTAACGTATTTCCATGCTGTGAAGTTCATGCTCTTAAACCCGAAAACTGAAATTTATCCCACCCAAAATTATATAATATTCCTATAAATTAAAATTTATTATTATATTTTAGATTTAAAGTACATTTCGAAATGATTAGTATCACCAGAATCATATTTTTTACTTGCTTTGTAATTTCGGTAAATGGCCTCATGATATTGAGTAAATAAACTTTATAATTAAATTCAATTCTTAAAATTTGAATCCAAAAAATTTAAAAAAAAAGGTGATTCGTTTATCAAAATAACAAACCAAACTGTCCAAAAATATTTTTCAAATTCTACTATTTTGAATCAGATACTACATGTTCAAAAACGTCCCGATTGTTTAAAAATCTGTTCACGACAAAACAATTGTCAATATGTAAAATACAATTCGAGAAATTGTTTTTTATACTTGTCCTTAACATTTAACGAGACTTTGGATGATGGTGAATTTTGGTATAAAAATATAAAAAATAATATTTTTGTGGAATCGTCTACCCTTCAAAGTACAATTGTTACATTTAGTAAGTCTTATTTACAAAAAAAAAATTTATTTTGTTTTTTTTAATTAATATTTTGTTAGATTATGATTCCGAATTGAGAACTAAATACTTAATTTCAAACCTAATAAATAATGGCTTTCAAAAAATTTATGATCAATTTTATTCCCATTTTACAACGTCTTCGGATCTAACACAAGCTAAGAGTTATTGTTATACAAATTCAACTCTATGCGCTGGTGGTAGTGTGAATGGTTCGGATATTTTAGAAATAGTAGCTTGTGGTAACTGTTTTCAAATATTGACCAATACAGCTTTAAATTTACCAAATTTAGTCGGATCTGTTTATTGGTATATGACTTCTGGTTACAGCTTTGGATTCTCTCCTTCAAGTACAATAGATCAAAACTTGGCTGATGTTTATAATCAAGCAGATCCACTTAGACTTTCATGGCGTCTTGATACAAGTACGGGTGGTTCGAGGCTTGGTGCCATAACAGGTCTTTTTACTAGTAACTCGTACAGAAAGCTACTATTTGTCAAAGTTTAACTGAAATTTTTCGAGATAAATTAAATATTGAACTAAATTTTTATACTTTATTTGAAAACTAAATTTAAGACATTTTTTAAAATTCTCCCTTATTAATAAGGGAGAATAAAAAATTCTCCCTTATTAATAATACGTGTAATAAAAAATTTTTTATTACACGGCATTTAATAAGCTAAATGAAAGCAAAGATTTACCAGAATAAATTATTCACAATACATATATAGAATCATATACACAGACAAATGAAGGATTCAATCAAGGAACTAAATTAAACGAGCTAATGCGTGTTTATTTTTGTGATGAAAACTGGAGTGAATTTTTTTTTGTTTGTCTTTTTTTTATCAAGTTTCTTAAAGATCAAAATAGAAATAATTATTCTTAACTCTCTTTCTCAAACAGGTTACTTAACCCCAAGACTAAACAGTTTCTTAAAATTAAAACACTAAAAATTAGACTGTTCCAAAAATCCGGACACGGAGCCAAAAAAAGGACCCGGATAAATAAACAAAAAATGTTAAATAAAAAATTGATATTTTAAAAATGAAATTTATTTAGGGAATTTGGTGTTTATTTCTATTCACTCATTTCAATTCAGAATTTTACATGATATTTTTTACTGAAAAATTATTTTCTAAAGTTGAAATTGCTAACGGGTGCCCAAAAATGTTTGGTGGTTTTTTCGAATTATAAAAAATTGTTTTCCGATCTTGATAAAATTATGAAAGTTTACTATCTTATACAGAATTTTGTCTAGCTTCCGAAAATAACAGGCTTTAAAAATTTTTTTTTTCAATATGAACCATCCTCCTTTTTGACCACCACCTATACCCTAAATTGTCCTCGAAGGCTATGAAAGTCGGGACACCACTTTTCATATGTCATTTTGTAGAGATTAAAATAGGCTATTGATCTTAATTTTATGATGATTTATTATGCGGCCAAATAAATTTTTAAATAAAGAAGAATTTAAGAATAAATCAGAACTTTCCAAGATGACGTCTAGTTTTAGCGCCTAAGAATGGTGCCTCAGTCTTAATTTTTTACAGTGTATTTAAAATCGAACGAATTGAAATTGGTTATTTGATATTTTTTTCAAAGGACTCTGTAGGATAACGCCTTTATTTACCCCCAAAAATGTCCCTGTGTTAGAAAATAAATTGTACCTCATTTTGAAGCTTTTTTTACAAGGATTAAAAATATATATAGATCTCGGCTATAAAAGTGTGCCATTGATCTCAAATATGCTCTCAAAGGTTATAAAAATTTTTTTTTATTATTTGGTTTTTTCAGGAAAATTTTAGAAAAATATATTCTCAAGATAAAAAAATGTTTTTTTATTTGAAATTATCTACAAGAATTGTGGTCGAATGTATTCCTTTTATATACTAACGACTGAGGCCTACCGTTTAAAAGTTTGCCTTTTTTTATAGTAATTTATTCAAGACTTGACCCCTAAAAATGTCCCTGTGTTAGAAAATAAATTATACCTCATTTTGAAGCTTTTTTTACAAGGATTAAAAAAATATATATAGATCTCGGCTATAAAAGTGTGCCATTGATCTCAAATGTTCGAATGAAATTATAAAAAAATACTAATTTATTTATTCAATTTAATTTTAAATTTTACAATAAATATTCAAAGTCAAATATTAATAAGGTCTAAAGTTATGATTTTAGTTTAATTTTGAATAAAAAGCTGAACATATTATATAATTCTCAAAATCTTTTTTTATTCTTTTTGCTCTCGAATCGTCAAATAAATGTGATTCTTCGTTTATGTTAAAAATACTAATATAATGCCCACCAGAAACTTCAGGTAAGTACAAAAAAGCAAAACAAATTCCAAATTGTTTATAATAATTTTTTTTCTATTTCTTTAAATTTTATTTGATTGTTGTAATTTTTTTCAATTATAATTAACGTTACGACGTACAAAAATTCGCAGCCAACATCAATATCGATTCACAAGCTTGATTGTGGCAAATCACTTTTTGAATTGATATATTAACTTGATCTTTATCTTTTATAAAGCCTATTGTTTCTCCTTCAAAGTGGTGTTTTTTCTCACATTTACACTCTGAATAAGAAAAATAATATTGATAACCTGTAAAATACCGTAAACTTTCGTTCATAATTACATGTAATAATAACTAGATTTCTGCTATAATTCCGCTGGAGGTATATTGGAATTATATTAGAAATCTAGTTATTATTACATGTAATTATGAACGAAAGTTTACGGTATTTAATACAATAAGCATATTCACTCCCAAAAATATTGTAATCCCCATTGTGATCTGAATTTAGATTTATAACATTAAGAACCCAAATAGTTTTAGCCTTATTTAATTTTGTGGACTCAATATTTACGATTATCTTTAGAAATAATCTATGACTATTCGAAGGAGTTCGAATTAAAAACTCATTTAAAACAAAATTTTTGTCTAAAACAGATTCTTTTTCAGATATTTCTACTTGATCTTTCGATATATTTAAGTTTTCATCGACGCTTAAAACGATTTCTCCTTTATCAGATTCATTACAATCATATTCATAAAAATTTATTTTTTTTTTGGATCTTGATTAATTAAAGGTAAATTCTTCTTCAAAATCTAAATCGTCGCAAAATTCATAAACTTTTGGTTAAAAAAATTAGCTATACGTGCGCCTGGTTTTGGAACATAATCTAGATATCGAAGATTATTAAAATAATAAATTACTGAGCAAATGTGGGAACAACATCCGACCGTTCGATTACCATTTTTACATGAAAAAAACCACCCATTTATTAGTGTAGAATCTTCATATCTTACATCCAAGGACTAAAAACGAATACAAACATCATATACTCATTTATTTTAATTAAATAATTCTGAAAAATTTTAATTAATAATGATATTTCTATTCTGTTTTCAAAGACCGTCGTGTTTACTTTTGTTATACGTAAAAAAAAAGAATTTTGTTACGTTCGTAATAAAAAAAAAATTTAAATTTCAAAAAGTCTCAAAGACTAAATTTTTTACAAAAAATTGAAAAATTTTATAAAAAAAATTTTTTCCATTTTTTCAATATTTAATGTTATAAAAATTTACATATTTATTAAATTTATATGCTTAACCTTAATGGTTATTATTATAAATTAGATAAATTAGAAAGCTTAGAAAAATTTTTTTTTTTCAAAAAATGACCAACTTAGTAACTTTTTGAGAAAATTTGCTGAAATATAATTATATCAAGGATGAAAATTTTTTTCATTTTTCATTATAATTTTGGGGGGTAAATTTGCATTGTTATCCGGCATACTCCTTTAATAGTTTTGGGAAAAGGGTCTTTTGAGTGAAATAAAAGCTTTTTAAAACTTGAATGATAAAAGTCTGTTTTTTCTTATATGGCTACTGTTTTTAATCTTGAAAAACAGTTTTAGTATATGAATTTAAATAAGAGACCATTGCCATTTGCTAAAACTCTTAAAGAATATAATTTTCATTCTCTGGTCTTTTTTATGAAAAATTGAAGATCCAAAAAATCTAATTGAAAAAAAAAGTTGTCAAATGTTCTTATTTATGTTTGATCAGTCACGTGATTAGAAATTAAGAAGATATATCTATATCCAAAAAATTCAAAAACCTTTCATTAAGAAAAGATTAAACAAAATTATTTTGATAAAAAAAATTTTTATTTCTTAAAAAATTGAATAAGCTTTAAAAAATTAAAAAATCACCATGCTCGAAAAGCTCCAATGTTTCCACTATATCCAATATAACCAAAACCGGTGTATACTCTTTGTCTCTTTTGTATACCATTACTTTCAATGGAAACTCTTTCGTCTTTTTGTTCTTCTTTTGTTATTGAATTAAGACCATTTGTTTCATTTGTAATTGGCAAAGTCTGGTAAATTGAAAAAATCAAACTAAACACAAACAAAATTGCTAAAAATTTCATTTTCCTAAATTATTTTGATTCATTTTCTATTTGAATTTAATTTATACTTACAAAAATTATTATGTCGGTGTTGAAAGTTGAAAAGTCGTGAAAGTTGGAAAGTTCAACTTTTCTAAAATTAGAATATTTCATGTTTTGTTTTTATGCAAATGCATAACTATTTATTTAAGGCTAATCTAAAATCAGACTAAACTTTCTCAAATTTCGACTTTTTAAAATCAATAGAAAACTGCAAATTTTTTTCTGAAAAAAAAGAGGATTTCTTAAAACAATCCTTTATTTTCTTGAATAAAAAAATTCGCGGAATTCAAAATAATCCCAGTATAATTTGAATTCTAATTATAAATTTCTAAAAATGTTTATTTTTAAATTAATTTTGAATATTTAAGTCTCAAATTTTTCATGTGATTTTTAAAAATATAATTTTCATAAATTTTAAAAATTCCTATGAGCTTTTTTGTTTTTCGTTATGTTCTAATTTTTGATTTTGTTTTTGCATTTCGTTTCGATTTTTTGTATGGTCCAAGCGCGATTGTCGCTAGTCCTAGACTAGACCAAGAGAATTGGATTACTTTATTTTTAAATTCTTTTTGAGGCTCTTAAAAAATCTTTTCGGAAAAAAAAAATTCTTAATTGGTAAAATGTTTTCTACAAATCAAGTCCGAGTCTAATTAAAGTATTTCTTTAGTTTTTAAACTTGATTTTTTTATAAAAGAATTCCAAATAATTAATCAATTCTATTTTCTACTCTTATTCTTTTCGTTAGCTTTAATTTAAGTATGATAAAGTGAACGTCGAGGTGAAAATCAAATGAACAATATTGAATTAATTAGCGAACCTTGTTGATTCAAGGGTGCGGGTTCAAGTCCCTCCTCCTGCAACAAAAAAGTTTCTCAACTAAAAAAAAGAACAATATCGAGCTAAAGAAAAAACAATTTTTTTGTTTTCTAATAATTAAACATCAAAAGGATTAAATTGCATTTTGAAAACTTCTTTTATTTTTTTTTGAAAAAAAATTTATAAAATAAATATTTTTTTAAAAATTATTTGCTTCATAATCTAATCATCAAGATTGGTTTTGAAAACAGAAAGACAATTTTTTAATTGTCCTCTTTACTATGCCTTCTCAATTGTACCCTTTTTCTTAAAAATTCATCCTGTTTATTAATGACCGGATTCTTAGAACTAAAAGATAAAAGGATTACTTTTAATGTATAAAAGTTGTGGAATTTATATTTATATTAGTATAAGTATAAATTTTATATACTCTTATAAGATGCACCAAATCATAAACCTTAGTAAAGATTTGGCTGTTTTTGAGCCTTAATAACTCATGTCTACTCCGATAAAAATATTCCGAAAATATTTTGAATTATAGAGTTAACCATACTTTATAAAAAATGGTCTTGATTTTGAACAATTTGTTTCGTGATTACCAAAATAAAGGCTACTAAGTTTCATAAAAACTAAATTATTAACGAAAAATGACTAAATATAAGGTTTTTTACAAAAATATATCAAAATAAAATAGTTTTCTAAAAAACCCAAACCATCTTCTATGGATATTACCATTATATATTTAAAATTTTATTCAAAAAATTTCCGGAATCGCTTATCAATTGAGGAATAAAATTTAAAGATACTAATATTAGTGACTTGATGCACCTTACTTTTAGATTTTGATTTTACCCAAAAATAGAACAATTTTTATTGATGCTTTTCTTGAAAGGCAGAGTTGTGGAAAAGCTGAGGAACAAAATGCGTAAAAGTAAGTTTTAATTTTTTCTGTAAATAATAAAATATCAGCTGTATATATATTCAAAAAATGATGTAATAAACAAATTTTTAAATGTTTTTATTAATAAAGCAAAACATAATAAAAAATTATTAAGAACATTTCTAAGAAATATTTTAAAATTTAATTCAAAACATTTAAAAATTTGTTAAAACTCTACGTGTGGTTATGTTAAATAATTCATTTTTTATTGTTTATTATTTCGCATATGGAAATTTTTTAAAAGGCTTGAACAACAAAAATAAAACTTTTTAAATTTCTAACAAAATTAATTTTAATAATAATATTGAAGTCAAAAATTTGCTTAAATGATCTTAAATAATTATATATTATCTTAAATAAATTAAGTTTAACCAATACACCAATTTATGAATCAATTCAAAAACAACTAAAAATTTAATTTTAAAATTTTAGAAAATATTTGGAAAGGTAGAATGGTTTGGCAAAGTAAAATTTTTGCTCATTTTTCAATTTTCATTTTTTTTCAAAAAATTTAATACTCAATTGCCTGTACGCTGAATTTTTAAAGAGTCAAGCCTTTTTACAATAAGCTTTCAAATAATATTTCTAAAAAAGAATTGGTTATTTAAAAATTCAGCTAAATTTGTGATTTATTAAATATTGGTCACTTAAAAGTTAATTTCAAGTCTAATTTAATTTTTTATTTTGTTGTTAAATTTTTTTTTAATCTATTTTTCTTGCTTTCAAAAAACCCGGAATTTCCTTTTCCGGGTTTTTCAAAATTAATTGCGCAATTTCAGAAACAAATAAAAAATTCGTTAATACTGTCCAGCTTTTAAAATTAAAATTGCTTAGTCAAATAATTCTAAATAAAATTTTAACCAATTTAGAATCTTTATTTTTAAATGAAATAGCTTAAAAAACGTATTATCTTTATTTAAATGTTGAATTGATGTATTGACATGTGTGAATTTAGTCTTAACTTTTGCTTTGATTTTTATAAAATCTAAGAAAAATCGATAAAATTATATAAATATCAATGAATCTTGCTCATTGATTAAAAAAAAAACTTTTTCCACAAAAAACAAAATCAAATTCTAGAATTTTGAATTTAAATGGATAAAAAAATAGTTATGTAAAATTTCTAATTTTAGTTTTTTTACATTTTATTCTAGTTTTTTGATATAGCTGAAAAATCCGTAACGGTTGAGTGATTTTGGCCAATCTTTGGTTGCTGATCTTGATTTTTGGCCAGCTGACTACTGACATTTTTGTATATAAATTGCTTGATCTGACAGTTCCGAACACTGGAAATAAAAACATGTATACATGCATTTTAGCACTATTGAAAAATGATAATTTTTTTTATCATGCTTTTAATTTCAACAATTTAATTAAATAAATCAATTTTTCATCAATTAGAATAAATTGCAATATAATAAAAGCAAGTTATTCTAGTTTCTGTCAAAGTAAAAGATCAAAATGCGTAATATTAATTTTAAATGTGAATTTAAACATAATAAACAGCGCATTTTTCTTGAATTTTTGTAAACGAAATTTTTTGTCGTATTTTCTAGACTCCTAGAAATAAAGTTTAAAGTCTTATGAAAAAATTCTAATTAAGCCAAAAAATTAATACAAAAGATTCTTCGAAAGATTTTTCAACAAAAGATTTTTTGCACATTTCTTATTAAATTTGGCATTTTCGGGTCCTTAAAAACGCAATTTTTCTCGTCCATGATAATGAGTGAAGAATGAACGATTTTTTATTCAAGCAAAATCTAAGTTTTATAAATCAAATTAAAGTTAATTAACTAACATTTTGTCTTGTATAAATTATTTCTTACAAGAATTTTTTTTAACAAGAGATATTATCACTCAAAGATTACCACTAAAAAAGACCGAGGGAATTGTTAGAAATAGTCTGAATAATAATAAAAAATTGGAGAGTATTTAAACGATTATCCGAAAAGATTTTTTCTTGAATTAACTACTGATTGCAAAAAGAATTAGTGTATTAAACTTATGAATATAACTGTGTGGTTAATAAACTGAAATTCTTTCGAAAATTCAAATGAAACCCTTGATATAGATTTAAAAGCAACAAAGAAAACTTTTCATGTTTACCAACCAAAAAAAAATTCAGATAAATTGATAACAAATTTTTTAAAAAGTCTTTTAAAAATTCAAATCATTTTTATTTAAGAAATTTATTTAAAAAATATGGCTTGAAAAATTATTAATTTAAAAGAAAAAAAAGTTCCAAGATTAACATGAAGATATTAAATAACAAATTTTTTATTTTGAAGATTTAAAATGTAAGATTAAAAATTCACAGCACAAAATATTAAACAAAAAGTTTTTATTTATTTAAACCAAAAAAGAACATAAATATTAAAAGAAAAAGTAATTTTATAAAAAATTGATTGCTTTCAAAAAAAATGGACAAGTCCAAACTAAAATTCTACTCTTTTATTTCATTATATTTTGCGATTTTACTTACATTTAATGAATGTCAAAACGGTAAGCTAGCTCTAGAATTTTAAAGATTTTTCTCAAGTAAAATTTTTTTATTTTTTTTAAAGAAAACATTCGGAGATTTAGAATAAGAACCTATGGTGAACCTTGTAGTTTAAACAGACAATGTTTACGCGGTCTTTTCTGTATATCAAGAATTTGCGAATGCCCTAACGATCGAATTTGGTAAAATTAGAATAAAAATAAAATTTATTTTTTATTTTAATTTATTTTATTCAAATGTAAAAGGAATAATAGACGTTGTATGAGATGTCCAACAGAATGGGTCAAATATCAAAATGATTGTTTTTTAATTTCTAATCAAAAAATGAATTGGCTAGATGCAAGTAATTATTGTCAATCGAGAAATGGTCAATTAATGACTATTGATACAAATAGTATTTTGGACTTTTCTTTGAATTTTATACAAAATTATAACCTAACTGGAAATTATTATGTAAATTTTTTAATTATTTTTTTCTGAACTAAAGTGTTTTTTTTTTATTTATTTGAATTAAATTTCTAAAGATTGGCGCAAGAGCTCATAGGCTTCCATCGAATTGGACTTGGACTAATGGAGATCGAATTCCATCTTCAGGATTAATGTAAATATAAAAGTTATTTGATGATTAATGAAAAAAATATTTTCATGTTGATTTGATTAGGTGGAGTGAATGTGGAAGTCCTACGAACACAGGTGGTAATGGAATTAAAATAGCAGAGGGATGTGCCTCAATTAACAAGTTCGGCTTGGATGATTTAAATTGCGAATCTACTGAAAAATTTATTTGTTCACTAAATAGAAGTAATCTAAATTTTTAAAACATTATAGATATTTATGTAGGGTTTATATATTTTTGAATATTTTTTCTTGGAACAAGAATTCTAAAATCGATAAAACGAAATTTACTAACAGTACAAAGCTGAAATAAGTTAACGAAAAAACGAACAGAAAAAACAATATTCTCGAACATTGTTCCAAAACATGTTTGAAAATGTTCGAACACGCCGTTTACTTATTTTAGCTTTTAACGGTAGATTTATTATGAATGTCTTTAAAAATTTCAGTCAATTTGAAAATATTAGAATTTTAGTCAAAAGATTTGTTTATTTTTAAGTTTATATTTGATTGATGCAAATAAGTATTTTTGGTAAAATTTATGTTCAATCAGTAATCCTAGAGATAATTCTGAATTCAGAAAAAAAAAATTTTTTTTAATGCGTATTAACAAAATTTGGTCGTAGAAAAAGTAAAATTAAATTTTTATTAGAATAAGCCGTTTTTGATTGATAAATGGGAAAGTTTTTTTTTTAGTTAGATTTTTTTGGTGCTTGATTTCATTCAAAAAAGGCCAAGGAATGGAAGTGATTTTCTGAATGAATTATATCTTGAATCAATCTTCAATTTGTCCTTAATCTATATTTGAAAAATAAAATTGGTATTCCATTTTTTATTTACAGTACATTTCTGAAATAAGTTGACAACTTTTTAAGCAAATCTTAAGAGGGTCTTAAGACATGCTTAAGAGGTGTCTTAAGACGTCTTAAGCAACTCTTAAGCAAGTTTTTGCTTAAGCAAAAGCATCGTCTTAAGAACCTCTTAAGCATAGCTTTTTGACTGCTTAAAATCTCTTCAGACGGTCTTAAGCAACCTCTTAAACAGACCGTCAACTTATTTCAGAAATGTACTGTAACCAAAATTTTGATTTTTGTTTCATTTTACCTATGGTTTTTAAAAATTCAAATTTTTCTTTTTTAGAAGACAGAATGCCAATATCGCTAAAGAATACATGCTTACACAATTAAAACTTGTCTTCTAAAAAAGAAAAAAAACTAAAAATTTAATATTTAATACAAAAAGTATAGTAAATAAAATCAAAAATTTTGGCAAAATAAAAAATAGAAAACCAATTTTATTTTTTAATTATATATTGAAGATTGATTTTAGATAAAATTCATTCATAACATTAATTCCATTCCTTGGCCTTTTTTGAATGAAATCAAGCATCAAAAAAATCTAATTAAAAAAAAAACTTGCCAATTACAAATATTTTAAAATAGTTTGAAATTAATATTTATAGTTTGAAATGAAAAAGCATTATTTTGGGGTGCAGTTTAGAAGCTCCCCTAACGCCAAACCAAGATAAAATAATAGGTTGTATCAGCTTGTAGATCTCTACGAGCTGATCACGAAAATATATATTTTATGCTACAGGGTTATTAAAGATTAAAGTTTAAAAGAATCCTTCAAAAGTTATTATAGTTTAAAGTTAAAAAAAATGAAAAAAAATTTTTTTAAATATAATTTTTTATATGGATAGTCTTGAACATGAAAGAAAAACTAATTAATCAATAAAAATTTGAAAAATACTATTCAACACAAAAGTTATTTTTAAAAAACTTTTTTTAACTCAAAATCGTGTTTTAACTTAAAGCAACTTAAATTATTTGCTTGAATGTGTCTTTAAACCCGAATACCCAACTTAAAGGACATTTCGTCATAAAAGCTCGAAATTAAAAAAAAAATAATAAATTCACGAGTTGGGACTGGCTTAACAGCATTACTAACAGAATTTTTAATAAATAACATGCAAATAAAAAATTCTTATTAATATACAGTACAATCCCAAACAGAGTTGACGACCTGTTTAAACAGACCCATGCACAAAACCAACAGAGAACATGAACATTTTAAAACATGTTTATTTCTTTTTAAACTGTGTTGGCTTTTTGTTGATTTGTTTCGAAACCCTTTGCACACCGCGTAAACATGGTTCATGTTTTCGTTAACTTTGTTTTGGATTCTACTGTAGAATAACAATTAACTTGATGTAAAATTGTTTTAAATTCCTTTAACTATTTTATCCAGTAATAACACAGTATATGAGGATAGTATGTAGAGAAAACATGCATTTTGGAAATACTAAATAGAAAAACTCTGATTTGTACATATGAAGTTGAGAAAAAAATAAAAAAAGCGAAAACCAAAATTTAACACATAAAATGATTTTTCGACGATAGGGTACTCATCAAAATTATTAAGTTAAATTAAATGCTTTTCAAGTTGACTTTTTTTTAAATCATGGGTAATTTTCCAAAATAATTTGCAAATAAAAAAACTTTCTACGAAAAATTAAAATTTTATAAATTTTAATTTTTTCAAAATTGAATCCATTTTAAGAAGTTAAAAATAAAAATGATCAATTTATTATATTTTTTTAAATTAAGAAAATAAAATAAAAACAAAGTTCTTTTTTCTGATAAAATAATTTGTTTCGACAAACGAAGTTGTCATTCAATAAAATTTTTCTTAAAAATAATGTTTTGTTTTTAAAACTAAAAAGTTAGAAATTTTTAATGGAGTATATACAAAAATTACAAGTAATTTTGAAATAAATCCAAAATCACAGTAACTATCCTAAAATGGAAAATCTCAACAAAAATTTTCGAACTAAAATGACTTCAAGCAGTATTTAAAAAGTGATCATTTTTGAAATATTAAAGTAAATTTCACTTTCATTTTTCCTCGTTTAAATTGTTAAAAAGATTATTAACAATTATTTATAAATAATTGTTAATAATCTTTTTAAGAAGAAAAATGAGAGATTCTCTTGTTTTTCTTTTATTTATCTCTTTCTTTTCTCATTTTTACAAATCTCCATCTATCTCAAGGAGATCTCAAAGGAGATTTCGATATGGGTAGTGTTACGAAAAAGTTACTGAGAAAATGTTACTTAGGAAATATAAGGCCAAATTTACTTGATACGATCGTTTTCCGATTGTTTAACTTTTTTTAAAGAAAAAAATTACTTTTTATAAAAAAGGAATAAATTCCCAATGACTTTTTTAGGAAAATATTAGCGTTTTTTTGAAAAGTAAATAGCATTAAAATTAACAGTAGAACCACCAAAATTTTTTATACCTAGAATCACCAACAGCGGTCGAAATGACCGAAGTTTTTTTCATTTTTTTCTTTGAAAAAATGACTTAAAAGAATTGACTAAAAGGAAAATAAAAATCAGAAAAAATATTTTGAATATTTTTTGAAACTTTTTATTATTTTTTAGAGTTGAAAAATTATTAATTTATTCCTTAAAAAATTTATCATGTTCTAAATTAAGATGAAGATTTGTACAGAATAAACAATTTCCAAAGTAGACAACAAAATGTAAACAGCAACAATACTAGTAAGTTTACATTTATTTGTTTAATTGTCTAAAAATAAAAAAATTTCATTTAAAGCTCTTTCTGAATATTTGAAAAAATGTAATTTCAATTATCAGTGTCGTTATGGACTTAAATGCGTAAATTTTCAATGCGCATGCGAGCAAAATAGCATTTTGTAAGAGAAATATAAGATATTAAATAAATTTAAAGATAATTTTTAAAAGAATTTTATTTAGCCTCACAAGTTCTAAAAAATGTATTAGTTCAAATTCAACTCTTCAATCATCGTTTCGTCCAATAATTAATCAAAATCAACAGTCTTCCTTTATAATAGATAAAAAATTCAAGTGGATTGATGGAGAAGTTTGGTCAAAAAATAATAGTTTAAGTCTCTTTAACTTAAAAGACCCAGCTAATTTATTCTCGCTTTTGGATTATTTAAAAAAAAATAATTTAGATGAAACTTATTGGGTAAAACTTTTTTGATTTTCTAGAATAATTCTAAATTTTTCATTGTAAAAAATTATTTTAATTAAGATTGGTGCTATTAGTAAAGACAGTTTAGATTATTGGTCAGACGAGGAAATTATCGAAGAAAAATCATGGTAATAATTTAATAAATTAATTTAAAATTTTTTTTTTGAAATCGGCTAAAAATGTTTGAAAAATATTATTAACTATTGCGTAATTATTCTGATGAAAATCTAATTCATCTAAACCTGGGAGACTATCATCCCAGTTCTCTGACAAATATCAGTTCAGCAAACTCTAACATTAGATACCTAGTTTTTTTCATCTTGATATAAATTCTTAAATTAATCTGGATTTTTTCTGCAAAATACACAAAAGCAGAATAATTTTATATCAATTTACAGAACTAATTTTTAACGTCCAGAAAAAAAATTTATTCAACTTGGTTTATAAATGAACTGTTTATAAATAAATGGCTTATAAATGAAATTCTAGTACTTTTGTACTAGAATTCACATTTCGAAAATATGAATAAAAAATTTTTAGCCAAAAAAAAAAGTCTAATAGCTGAACTTCCAACATTTCAAAAGAAGAAAAGCTACACATTTATTTAAAACAAGACAATAAATCGACAAATTTATTTTTTTTTACGACTAATTAAAAAATTTGTCTTGAGAGAATTTTTATTTTTACAAATTTTCAAATATTTTTAAAAAGGTTCAAAAATTTGTTGAACTGCTCTTCTAATGCAAATGTAGAGTCAGAAAGAATAAAATGTATAGCAGTTAAGAATTATCAAATAATGTACATGAACTGCAATAATGAAAACATGTTATTAGTAATTGAAAGTAATTTTATTTATTAAATATGATATTATTTCCTTGTACGGATAATTTCTCTTGTTTTAAATCAAATGATGATTCGTCTGATGCCATAAAAGATTTTGACATTAAAAAATATTCCTTACTTAGCCCGAGTTCTAACTTTTCATAAAAAGATTAGGCTTGAGAAGTTTTAATTTTTTCAAAGTTTTAATATTGAATATAAAAGATTTAAAAATTTAACAGCACTTTATTGTTAAAATATTGTGCTTAAATGCAACAATGAATGAGAAAGTAGAATTTAAAAAAAAAGGTTTAATTCATTTAGACCTGGGAGACTATCATCCCAGTTCTCTGACAAATATCAGTTCAGCAAACTCTAACATAAGATACCTAGTTTGTTTCATCTTGATATAAATTCTTAAATTATTCTGGATTTTTTCTGGTATTTGCTCGATTTTAACGACATGTCGTTATAGAATCTTTTACATTTTATAAAACCCTGTCGTTTAAACCTAATACCCAACTTTAACGACATGTTAAAATTTATTTCTGACTAATTGCTGACTTAACCCCTCTAAATCCAAAACATCTGAGTCACAATGAGAAAATTAAAAAAGTTCCAAAATATTAGTCATAGCATTATTTGAATAGAGCTCGTAAAAGGAAAATTATTGTATTCACTTTTTTTATTGCGTTTCTATCTCGTTATGAAATAAACGAATACTTATTTATACTGAAGGCGTTTTGTTTAGCTTTTTAGCTCATTAATTAAATAAATAAAAATAACCTTAAAAAACCTCAATTTTGGAAATTAAAAGTTGGTCACAAAAAATGTGAATCAACCCAAAAATTAAAAAATTTCTCGAATTATAATTATGGAAAAAAAATTTACATTAAAACTGATTTTAAGTTTTTAAAATTAAAAAAGAAGGGAAAATTCTGGTTTTATTAAAAATAAAGAATTTTTTTTAAAAAAAGATAAAACGAAACAAAAAATAAGTGAAACCATATTAAGTTTTTTTAAAATGATGAATAATTTATCTTCGACAAAAAAACAAACAAAAGTAAGTTCAACATCAACTAGTACATCAACTTCGACAAGCACATCAACAAGTACAAGTACATCAACAAGCACTTCAACTAGTACTAGCACATCGACTTCGACTTCTACTTCAACATCAACTAGTACATCAACTTCGACAAGCACATCAACAAGTACATCGACTATTTAAAATGTTTATTTTTTCAAATTTTTTCTTAATCATTATAATTTTTAACTTAAATTTTTCAATAATATATTTTTATATTACTTCGATTCCTGCATAAATATTTTCTTGTTTTGCTAATTAGGTTTTAATACTTTTTTAATATTTACCTATCATTTCGTAATTTTGTCACAAGTAGTAAAGTTTGGGGAATTTTTTAGCGCTGAATTATTGGTCAGTTCTGACCAAATCCACTTAAAATTCTTAATTAACATATATATTAACAATCAAATAATTTCATGCTTTATTCCTTTTGGCTCCTTTCAAATCTTATTAAAATTGTGAATTAGAGACAAATAAACTAGTCGTAGTCTGAAAAACCTACCTTTAATTTAAAGAAGAAAAAAAAAAACTTTAACGGAAAAATTAACTATTAAATTCAGGAAAAAAAAACCAAAGAAAAATTAAAACTTAAATGTTAAATTTAGACATTAATTTCAGGAAAAAACAAAAGCAGACAAAAAAATTTAGGGATTGGTCAAAACGACGAACACCTGTTCTTAAAATTTACCTCAAAGATTTACCTTGAAAAAAATACGAACACGTGTTCGTAAAATTAACTCAAAATTTTTTTAAAGTAAATTTGAAGAGCACTTTGTTAAAAAAATAATCTTAAAGTGAACATGAATTTTAATAATTTTTTATAAAGTTAATGTTTATATTATATCTAAAAAAAAGTTAAAAAAAAAATTAATTATTCCCTAATTTTATTTACATTCTTTTTTTGTTTTTCGTTTTACAATTAAATTATCAATAAACGCGCTCATATCAGTATTAACTGCAATACCAACCTTTATCTTCTGATTATTGAATAATTTAAATTCTTCATCTAAAACATTATTTTTTTTGCCGTTCGTTCAGCATCTAGTTTCTATATCGATAAACTGCTTTCTGTGATTTCCTGTGAAATGATAATAATTTTCTTTTTTTTAAATTAACGTAACTTTTCCATTATTTTTTTTAACAAAGTGCTCTTTAAATTTACTTTAAAAAAATTTTGAGTTAATTTTACGAACACGTGTTCGTATTTTTTACTATGTAAATTTTTTAGGTAGATTTCAGGAACAGGTGTTCGTCGTTTTGACCAGCCCCAAAATTTAATGTAAAATTAACCATTAATTTCAAAATAAACAAAAAAAAAGATAAAATTACTACTCATTAAAAACAAATCTTTTAAAAAAATACACCTAATGACAAATTTTGCGGGTTTATTACATTACAGATAATTTATTAAATAAACAAAAATTTTTTTTTTGAAGAGAGTTCATTGATCTGCATAGCTTTCGAAACACCTTATTAAAAATAAATAAAATTTTACTCATGTAAAAATTCAATTTATCAATTGACGTTAGAAAAAAAAAAACGTAAAAAACCAAAAAATATAACTATAAAAAAACTAAAAATTTCCAAAGTTAGAAAAAATCAAATTCAAAAAAACAATCATTTTCAGAAATCAAAAAAACAATCAATTTCAAAAATGAATCATTTTTGTAGACTCTATTCAGCAATCAGTGAATGCAAATGCAAAATATGTTAAAAATCAATTGAGCATCAAGTGTGTTTAAAATGCTTTTTGAAAATTGCTGAGAGAAGAAAGTTTATCAACTGTAATTTTTTTTCTTAATTTTAATTAATTTTTCAATTAAAGATCTCAATGCTGAAATATCGCAACTTTTAGAATAAAAAAACAATTTTTTCCATGATTATGAAAATTTCATAACCGTTGAAAAAATTATGAGAATCATTAACGTCAAATTTATTGAACTTCCCAAGACAACCAAATGTAAGATCATTGAACTTGAAGAGTTTTTTGAGGTTGAACTTGATGTTGGTGTAAGAGAAAAAATTGAACTATTACAAAGATGTATGTCAATTGACATAATTGCTTCAACAAACTCAAATATGGTATTTGATGAGAATTTGATGTTATTTACTCTTGATAACCATGACGATATTTATGACATGTTTGGTATGGAAAGAGATTACTTGAAAGGTTTTATGAATTTTATATAAAAATTAATATTTTTTCTCTTAATTTAAGTTTAGAGAAATTTTTTTAGTTTAAAAAGTAAAATATTTTTTTTTTATTTTATATTCTGTGTGGTGTTTTAAGTTACATATAATTCCTTAACATTCGAAAAAACAAAAATTAAATCCAGTTATTAAATTTTAGAAAATAATATAATTCCTTTAGATTATCTAAAATATTTTAAAATTTAGGTAAATAAAAAAAAATTTAAACAAAATTTTTCAGGGATATAAGGAAAAATTTAAAATATATTTCTCAAGTTTTATTTATCGAATTGATTAAATTGGAATGATTTATAACTTCAAAATAGCTAATTGTTTAAAATCAGTTTTGTTTTACAATTAATTTAATTTTCTCGAATAATTTTAATTGTTCAAAAAAAATAAAAAAATTTTTTTGTTTTCATATTTCTTTATTAAAAAAATAAAACATTCGATGTGTAAATCAATTTTTTTGTTAAATAGGATTCTAAGTCATATAGAAAAATAAAATAATCAAAGAGATAGAGAGAGAAAGATTTTTCTATAATCAAATCAAAAGCAATCTCACTAAAAAATAATAACCTAATTCTTTCGATTTAAAATAGAAATTTTTAATCAAATAAATAAAATTTTTTTATTTATTGAATGCAAATAACCTTCAATTTTGGAAAAGTAAATATAAAGAATTAGAGTAAATTAAATTAGTGTTTTGTCGACCAGAAGCTTGATTAAGTAAGGGTTTTACTCATAAAACATCAAATAATAATTTCTTAACTCACTTGAATTTTTTTTAAATCGATCGACATTCTGCTTTTACACCAATAACGACAACAAGTGAGATCTCTCTACCTTATTAAACAAAAAAAAAAAATTTAACAATGATCGAAATTAATTAAACAGACCTAAATTTTTTGTTTTTTAAATATTTCATTTTATAAATTTTTCTCTGTAAGTTAATTTATTTTTTAGACTTATCTAACAGATTTTTCACAAGTATTTTTTTTTTTTTGGCCCGTAGGCAAGTTTATTGGCATAAAAAATAAATTTAAATAATTTTAATCAATTTAAAATAAAATAAAAAATAATTAAAAATACAAGTTTCATATTGAAGAAAAAATAAGTTTAAAAATAAAGATTATGAAAATTTCCGTATAGTATTTTTTTGAATATAATCTCTTTATCACAGTTTTTTTTTGTTTCTTTTTTTAGGAAATTTCTAAAAGACCAAATTAATTTTTCTATTTCAGGAAATAATCACTTTAATATAGTCACTGAAAAAATCTATATTTTCATCTATTTATTAGATTACTTCTTAAAATATCTTAATAGTCGGTTTTAAAGTCTGCCAAAAATTTATTTAGCACATTAGATAAAATAGGATTTTACTTCAAAGGACCTTTTATTTAAAGAAACAGTAAGAGAACAAAAAAAAAGAGTCTTTAAATTTTTAATTTTTTTGAAAAACTATCTAGTAAGGTGCACTAAATCATAAACCTTAGTTTAGATTTGACTGTTTTTGAGTCTTGATAACTATGTCTATTCTGATAAAAATATTCCGAAAATATTTTGAATTAAAGAGTTAACCATGCTTTATAAAAATTTTTTTGTTGATCTAAGTAGATGAAATTATAGGTTATTTTTTCATATAATCTCATGTCTTCCAAAATTTATTTAGAGAAAAGAATAAGTTTTTTATATTTTAGCCACACGAGTCTTTTGTTGTCAACTTACTTTATATCTAAGCTTTTAATTTTTAAAATAAACGTAATTTTTCGATTTTAGATTAATGAGAGTGTAATCCGTGTTGTTAATCCTCAAAAATGTGATTAAATTCGAACATGACTTTGACCAATATTGATAAATTTTTAAAATTTTCTTAGAAATCTGAAAAAGTATCTAAATTTAAATAAGAGTAACTATTCGATAAGTATAAATTGTTTTGGATGATAAATGATTTTTAAAATTAAATTTGGATGTCGATCAAAGTAAAAAAAATTATTTACTTAACTAAATATAATTTTAAAGGTTTATTTAAAGATGAATCAGTTGAAAGTTTTGTTATTGTCTCTAGCTTGATGTTCGACTTACCGTGGTTTAGAACAGACATTGATGAAAGAGCTTTACCGGATTTGCATTGGATTTTTTGCCCCATTTTTATAACTATGATTTTCTCGCACACTCAATAAATTATATATCATTTTAAAGCACATTTCATCAAGAATGCCCCCCGATAAAGAAAAAAATTCTAACTGGAATATTACAGTTACCATATTGGATCAAAATATTAATTTTTTGAATTATTTTGCAAAATAAACTTAACACCAGATTTTTCAAGAAAAGAAAAAACTATTTTTGCATTATTATTGGTATATATGAATTTTTTTTTTATTTTAGACGAAAATATTTTTAAAAAAAAAACTCAATCTTGGATACTAAAATACTGAAAAAAAAACTCAAAACCTTTAAAAGAATATTATTTTTTCCGAGGAATCTGCATTTTTATATTTTTTTTCGTTCGAAAAAATTATTTTTAAAACTTCAAAAATTCAAATTGCGATTCGCATTGAAAATATATGTATTTTACGCATTAGAAAGAATAAAATATGTCCTATTTTGAATTTTTTTTTTTTAATTTAGACGAAAAAAATTTAAAAATACATTTTTACTATATTTTTGAGGACTTTTTAAGTTAAGAAAAATACATGTTAAATATTTTTTTGGATGTATCCACATTAAAATTAAGAAACTCACCTAAAAGTCTCTCCAAAAAATATTTAAAAAAAAAATTCAATCATGGATACTAAAATACTGAAAAAAAAACTCAAAACCTTTAAAAGAATTTTATTTTTTCCGAGGAATCTGCATTTTTATATTTTTTTTTAATTCGCGTTGTAAATAATGTATTTAATGTTTTTATGGTTTATTATTTAGAAATTATAGGTGAGGATAAATTACTGTTTAATTTGTTTTACACTTTTTTTTCTTTAAAAATTCAAAATTAACTTCCTTAACAATAAATATCACAAAAATATAATTCAAATGTCGTATGTCAATATTCTTGACCTTACTGTTTTTTTAAGATTTCTATTAGATTCCTTCTTTATTTTTCTCATCAAAAGTTTTAAAAATTATTACATCTTGATAAATTCGCCTAATACCAAAAAAAAGTTTGTTTATATACGAATAATAATGAAAAAATAGTTTTTTTCTTTTCTTGAAAAAACTGGTGTTAAGTTTATTTTGCAATAAAATAATATTTTGATCCAATATGGTAACTGTGAAATTCCAGTTAGAATTTTTTTCTTTATCTGGGGGCATTCTTGATGAAATGTGCTTTAAAATGGTATATAATTTATTGTGTGTGCGAGTTATAAAAATGGGGCAAAAAATCCAATGCAAATCCGGTAAAGATCTTTGTCTCTTGAACTTTGTAACAAAGAAATATTTTTGAAAATAAAATTTGCATTCCTTCTTATTTATGAAAAATTGTTTTTACCGAAACTGTTGATCTTTTTTTTTTAGTGGTTTGAAGAAAAAAAAAAGTTTAAAACAAAAACTAAATATTTTTAAAACAAGATTAATCTTATATTTTAAAATATTTTAGGGAAAACAAAACATTATCTGCAAGAAAAATTATATTCTTTGACAATAACAACTTAGTTATATCGGAGCTAAATTAAAATATTTTATCTGAAAAAATAACTTTTTTTTATTTTATTTTCTTAATTTGTAAAATATTTCAGATTAATCATAGATTATCAAAGCTCAAAAAGTCAAATTTATAGCAAACTAAAATTACCATTTTAAATTTCTTTAAATTTTTGAAAGAACAAAAAAGATGAACTTAATATACTCAATTTTTTGAGACGATAAACGAATCAGAAAATTTAATGGAAACTAACCAAATAGGTGGTAGCTTAAATTTTCAAATTACAAATACATCAAGCAATTTGAATAGAAAATTTAATTGTACAACTACAAACATTTCATTCTCTTCAAATAGCAAAAATTTTGAGACTGCACATTCTGATTTTGAAAATGCTTTTAGAACTCTATATGCTGAATTTATTTCCCAAATGGGTGATAAAGATAAAATTAGAATTATATTTTTTCATGATTCTCTAGAAAGTCCAATTAGTTTACCATTTATGTCAAAAACTGCTCTCACAGCTGAAGGTCTAGTGGAAAACTTTGAAGATGTTGCTCAATCCTATAAAAGTGTAAAATTAAACGAGAATAAAAATTTAAGAGCAACAGTATTCATAGCACATTAACCAAATGGTTCTGGACGCAAAATGACGACTCTTACTAGAAAACGAAATTATGTAAAAAAAATTGAAAGATTAAAAAAAGAAAACTTTTCAACTTTCCAATCATTTTGCAACCAAAAACCTGGTATTAAAAATGTCTTTAATAATGATAATAAATGTGCTCTAAGAGCAATTTTGAGTGAAAGCTTATTCAGATAACGTATATAGATTCGAATTGTGTAAGCCTGATAATCCGGTTTTAAATATTAAAGTTGACAAGATTGCAACTGATTTGAAGCTACCTGATACATCATATGTAATTGAAGAGATAAAAAAAATTGAAAATTATCTCAAAGATTACCAAATCACGATAATAAATTGTGATGGAAAGTTGGATAAACATCCAATTTGCATCGGTGAACCAAAAAACAAATTTATTTATTTAACATTTACTGGAAGTCATTATAAAGTTATCACTTCGATGAAGGCATTTTATAACAGAAGTTATTATTGTGACTTTTGCAAAATTGCATATCAAAATGTTGAAAAACACAAGTGTAAAAATATGTGTAATTCTTGTAATAGACAAAAATGTGCAATTGAGACAGCTTTTAAATGTGAAAATGTGATATTTTGTGTAATAATGAGAAATGTTGTAATATTCACCCAGAAAAATTGTGTAATATTGTAAGAAATTGTGAAAAATGTGGTTTATTTAAAAATAGAAAACATGTTTGTGAATATAATAAAAAATGGTGTAAAAACTGTCAAAGATCTGTTTATTATGAACACAGGTGCTTCATTAATCCAGAAATAAAGGATAAGGAATTTCCAGATTTCAAAGGATACATATTTTTTGATTATGAAGCTTATATTGATAATGGAATCCATGTGCCTAATCTCGTTATGGCAAAAAAAGTATGCATTGAATGTCTAAATGGGGAATCCGAGTGTGGAGATTGTGAAAAAAAGTATATTTTTTATGAAAACAAGTCTTTTTGTGAATGGTTGTTTTCACAAGATAATTATATTGCGATTGCTCATAATTTAATAGGCTATGATGGAATTTTTATCATAAATCATTTAATTTCATCTTTTTTACCGATATATTCAATGCCAAACATTATTTTAATTGTAGAATTATATGAAGTTTGGCACTGAGAAAAAACTTCTGTTTATGATAAACCTACAAAATCCGGTGGATTATTTGCAAATTATGTTGATATGTTTTTAAAGGGAAAGCAAGAGGCTGATGGTTACCCAGATTATTTTAAAACTGATGAAGACAAAGATCTCTACATCAAAAATTATTATGAACGTGAAGGAATTTTGCTTGATAAAGATAAAATAGAATATAATAAAGGCCTTCGATCAGTTATGAAAGGTTTGTTAAATTCGTTTTGGGGTAGATTTGGTATGAATACCAATAAAACAAAATATCGACTTATCTCAAAGCCGGATGAATGGTTTGAAATGATATCTGATGATCAATACATCATTGATGATGTTGATTTTAGCCATCCAAATTTTATTCAAGTATTTTATTCAATAGCAGATGAGCTTCATGATGGTGGAATCCAAACAAGTGTTACTCTAGCTGCGTTCGTCACATGTCATGCAATATTAAAACTATATCATGAATTGAAGAAAATTGGTGACAGAGTTTTATATTTGATACAGATTCAATTATCTATATAAAAAGGGCAGGCAAGTATGATCCTCCATTAGGAGATTATTTAGGAGAATTTACAGATGAATTTAAAGGAAAGGTGCAAATTATATTGAAGAATTAATATCAGCCGGACCTAAAAACTATGCATACAAACTTGATAATGTAAAAACATACTGTACAGTCAAAGATTTTACATTAAATCATTTATCATCCCTATAAATAAATTTCGATTCGATTAAAAATATAGTTTTAAACGATCATGAAAAGAAAATAAAAGTAAATCAACAAAAATTTTCTCGAGATAAATTAAATTGGCAAATAAAAACAGATATCGCAACGAAATTGTATGGCTTTGTTTATTATAAAACAATCTTATTGGATGATTTGTCAACAATACCTTTTGGATTTTAAACTTTTTATTTCTAGTTACATTTTTTAAAATAAATTTTTATAAATATAAGTAATTTAGCTTTTTCTTATTCCCCCGAAACTACTATAAATAGTTGAGTTTTTCCTTAAAAAATTAAAACAACTCAAATGGAATTTAAACAAGAAATATTAAAACTTAGAAATAAAATAGTTGTTCAGAATTGTATCGGTTGCTTTTGTGATTATCCATCTCAAAAAGATCATTCTTGTCTTAGTAATTATCATCATAATTTAGCACTTCTTCAAGCATTAGATACAATCCAAGAGCAAAATAACATTACACTTGATATTCCATTAATTTATGAGAGATTAAAATTGGAAGAATTTTGAGATATGGCTCAAGCGCAAATTGATAGAAATAAATTTTAAAAATATTTTCAACTCAAACTGGAAATAAAATAGATTTTTCATTTTTTTTATCAAATTACAAATCAGTTCGTCTATATAAATCGAAATCTGATTGAGATTATGTACTTAGTTTGAATTTAGGAAATTCAAAAAAATTTCATAACTAAATCCATGTGGAAATTTTTTAAAGTTTTTTACCCATATATAGATAAGATTTTAAGCAATGGACAATAATTTTTGGTTAAATGATCAAGAAGTTTTTAAACACCTATTTACTTGTAACGGGTGTTCAATAAAGCTTGTCCGAGCGCTATAATTAAAAAAAAAATATGAAAAAATTTTCCAAATTTTATGAAATTTTACAGGTTTGTAGAGGAGACTATCTGGTATCGAAAATATAATTCTTCTCACCTACAGCACCTTCCCTTCGGTATATGCATCAATGACCCTGACCCATACTATTCACCCAAAATGTCCTCGAAGGCCAAAATGTTTGATTTATATTTTTA
>NTPY01000656.1:115247-141046 GCA_002922825.1 Brachionus calyciflorus
CTTTTGCAAAATTGCATATCAAAATGTTGAAAAACACAAGTGTAAAAATATGTGTAATTCTTGTAATAGACAAAAATGTGCAATTGAGACAGCTTTTAAATGTGAAAATGTGATATTTTGTGTAATAATGAGAAATGTTGTAATATTCACCCAGAAAAATTGTGTAATATTGTAAGAAATTGTGAAAAATGTGGTTTATTTAAAAATAGAAAACATGTTTGTGAATATAATAAAAAATGGTGTAAAAACTGTCAAAGATCTGTTTATTATGAACACAGGTGCTTCATTAATCCAGAAATAAAGGATAAGGAATTTCCAGATTTCAAAGGATACATATTTTTTGATTATGAAGCTTATATTGATAATGGAATCCATGTGCCTAATCTCGTTATGGCAAAAAAAGTATGCATTGAATGTCTAAATGGGGAATCCGAGTGTGGAGATTGTGAAAAAAAGTATATTTTTTATGAAAACAAGTCTTTTTGTGAATGGTTGTTTTCACAAGATAATTATATTGCGATTGCTCATAATTTAATAGGCTATGATGGAATTTTTATCATAAATCATTTAATTTCATCTTTTTTACCGATATATTCAATGCCAAACATTATTTTAATTGTAGAATTATATGAAGTTTGGCACTGAGAAAAAACTTCTGTTTATGATAAACCTACAAAATCCGGTGGATTATTTGCAAATTATGTTGATATGTTTTTAAAGGGAAAGCAAGAGGCTGATGGTTACCCAGATTATTTTAAAACTGATGAAGACAAAGATCTCTACATCAAAAATTATTATGAACGTGAAGGAATTTTGCTTGATAAAGATAAAATAGAATATAATAAAGGCCTTCGATCAGTTATGAAAGGTTTGTTAAATTCGTTTTGGGGTAGATTTGGTATGAATACCAATAAAACAAAATATCGACTTATCTCAAAGCCGGATGAATGGTTTGAAATGATATCTGATGATCAATACATCATTGATGATGTTGATTTTAGCCATCCAAATTTTATTCAAGTATTTTATTCAAAATCAGATGAACTTCATGATAGTAGAATCCATACAAGTGTTACTCTATTTGCGTTTGTCACATGTCATGCGAGATTAATCATGAATTGAATTGAAGAAAATTGGTAACAGAGTTTTATATTTTATTACAGATTCAATTATCTATATAAATAGAGAAGGCGAGTATGATCCACCATAAGGAGATTATTTAGGAGAATTTACAGATGAAGTTAAAAAGAAAGGTGCAAATTATATTGAAGAATCAGCCGGACCAAAAAACTATGCATACAAACTTGATAATGGAAATACAGTCAAGTATTAAATTAATTCATTTATCATCCCTATCAATAAATTTCGATTCTATTAAAAATATAGTTTTAAACGATCATGCAAATAAAATAAAAGTAAATCAACAAAAATTTTCTCGAGATAAATTTAATTGGCAAATAAAAACAGATATCGTAACGAAATTGTATGGCTTTGTTTATGATAAAAGAATCTTATTGGATGATTTCTCAAAAATACCTTTTGGATTTTAAACTTTTTTATTCTAGTTACATTTTTTAAAATAAATTATTATAAATATTAGTAATTTAGCCTTTTCTTATTCCTCCAAAACTTGTATAAATAGTTGAGTTTTTCCTTAAAAAATTAAAACAACTCAAATGGAATTTGAACAAGAAATATTTAAACTTAGAAATAAAATAGTTGTTCAGAATTGTATCGGTTACTTTTGTGATTATCCATCTCAAAAAGATCATTCTTGTCTTAGTAACTATCATCAAAATTTAGCACTTCTTCAAGCATTAGATACAATCCATGAGCAAAATAAAAATACACTTGATATTCCATTAATTTATGAGAGATTAAAATTGGAAGAATTTTAAGAAATGGCTCAAGCGCAAATTGATAGAATTAAATTTAAAAAAATGTTTCAATTCAAACTGGAAATGAAAAAGATTTTTGATTTTTTTTATCAAATTACAAATCAGTTCGTCTATATAAATCGAAATTTTATAGAAATTATGTATTTAATTTGAATTTAGGAAATTCAAAAAAATTTATCATAACTAAATCCATGTGGAAATCTTTTAAAATTTATTAACCATATATAGATACAATTTTAAGCAATGGACAATAATTTTTGGTTAATTGATCAAGAAGTTTTTAAACACCTATTTAATTGTACAATAACTGGACCAACACAGTCAGGAAAAACTTGGTTAATTAAAAAAATTTTAACATTTAAAAATTCAATTTTTGATCAACCTCCTCAAAATATTTTATATTGTTATTCAGCTTGGCGAACAAATTATGAGAATTTTAGTGAAATTTATCCAAAAATTAAATTTAAACTAACACTACCTGACATTGATGAAATAAATCCATCATAAAATAATCTATTTATTCTATATGACTTGATGAAAGAGTGTGAAGAAGATCAATCTATTCAAAAACTATTTACAATTGATTCACATCATAAAAACATAAGCGTTTTTTTCATTACTCAAAATATTTTTTCTAAAGGAAAATTTACAAGAACATTAAACATTAATTCACATTATTTGATATTGTTTAATAATCCAAGAGATAAATTACAAATTATTACTATAGCAAGACAAATGTTTCCTGGAAAAGTAAATTTTTTATTGAAGCATACGAAGATGCCTCTTCAAAACAACATGGTTACCTATTGATAGATCTAAAACAATCTACAAATAATAGAGATCGAATTCAAACAGGAATTTGACCTGATGAACAGAGATTAATTTATACAACAAAATAAAAAAAATATATTTTTGTTTTTTAAAGATTTTATTGAATAAAATTTTAAAATTTATTTTTTAATTTATTAATTATTTCATCATTTTTTTCTGATTAATCATAGAAAAAATCAACAAAATTTTCCATATAATAACCAGATGACCTCAAAATTAAAAATAATAAACAATAATAACCACAATTCTGTGAACCTCAACTTTGAAGTTGTTTTTGATTAAAAATCAACCCATTTGAATATTTTCTTATATATTTTGCCAATTGAAAAAATTTGGGTTTATTACCAAAAGAATCAAAGCAATTGCAAATTTTATTAGAATCAATCTAAAAAGCAAGCCAATGTTCGCCTGGGTGATTCCGTTTTGCAGTATTAACTATAAAACAAATTGGAAATTTTTTGATCTGGGGTAGTTCATCTGAAGCAAAAACACCTAAAAATAATTCTTTTTTTTGAGGATTTGGTTCTAATATTTTATTAAGTTGAATTGCATTCATTTTTAAAGTTTGTAGTCATGAGATACTTCATAATTGTTATTAATTTCTACAAGATTATCATACTCCATGTAAATAATTACAACAATCGAAGAATCTAAGGATTGAGAAAATGCTAGAGGTAAATCTAAATTTCCAGATTTGATTAGGTTAAATTGATCACCACTACACAAGTCAGGAGTTAGATCAAAGGCGAAAAATGAATATCCGTAATGGTAATCAAATCTTGAAATATCGTTCCCTATTGCAAATACAGGTTTATCAATATTTCCAAATAATCTGTAATATTCACGTATATACTGGTTTTCTGCAAAATTAAACTCAAGAGGTTTATAATAAGGTGCAGACTGTCCATCAAACATTAAATTTAGTTTCGAAAGATTAAAATATCTAAAATTAAATGGATTCAAAATATAAGATCCATCATAAGCTGAGTTAGTAACCATTCCAATTACAACTCTTGAAGGTAAAGATAAATGACTTATATTAGAAATAACTTTACTGGAAACAGCAAGTCCGATTGTATGTTGCTTAACAACAACTCTTTTTATTGGATATTTTGCTGTAGTTTTTTCAAGTGCCATTGCATGTCCAAGCATTACAGATGGATTTATTTGTGCTTTTCTAACAAGTAAAATGGCTAAATCTACAGAAACAGAATAATTACTAGTCTCATTACCCATTAAACAAAACTTAGATCTTCTTGGAATAAGTTTTAGATTCATTGAAACATTATTAATCTAGTATCGATCAGAATTAAAAATATCACAATGAATCTTTCCAATTAGTTCTATTTTATAGTTTCCTTTGCTTAAAATCGATTTTCTTTGTAATAATCCATTATTAATCTGTGGAATTGCTTCTCCTTTTATTCAGCATTAGTCAATAAAAATTTTATATTATCCATCTGAATTGCATCATCCTTATAAAAGAGCTGGGATTGTAGATAAGAATTTTTTGAATCTTGACCATAATTTAAAAGATCTGTTAAATAAGCTTTATATGGATAAACATTATTCGAATTTTCAAGACTTTGTCCGTTAAAAGATAATTCGACTTGAGAAAATAATGAATGAATAAAATTATTTACTGGAGCTACAGTGTCTGCATCTGTTATTATTGTATTTTTATCTAATCTTAATTGTTACTTGAATATAAAGGCTTGTCTTGGATAACTGTAAATAATGGTTGCTAGAACTATACTAGTATTTGTTGATGGTGTCAAGAACAGCTATTATACATTCATTTGATTCGTTAATTATTTTCATTTATCATCAAAAATATCAACAATTCTTTTTATTACTTTTTTTGATTTTTTTTTGGAAACTGATTTTCTTTTCCGTCTATTTATACTCAAACCAGGCTTAAGAATCAGACCTTCACCTTGATGAAATTTATCAGAAATATTTTTTATAGATTCTTTTAATCTCTGTATAACACTTTCTTTTGGATCATTTCCATTTAAAGCATCTTGTGCAACATTACTAGCTGTTCTAAATAATTCTTTTCCAACTGACTTTGCAATAGGAAAAGCATGTTCACGAACTAATGGCATAACCCATCTAAAAATATTTCTAAATATTCCACCAAGACCATAACCTCTTTGATAAGGACTACCTTGAAAAAAGGGTCCTCCATTTCAAGCCTGATTTAAATAATAATTTTTTAGAATCCATTTGCTTTTCTAAAATGTAATGTCGAAATGATTTGACCTTTTAAATTTGTTGCTGAATTTATAGAAGATGAATATTCAATCGTAAAGTTTTTGATAGAGTTATCTTTTAATTTTATATATCGAGGCACATTATAAATATATTGGGTAACTTAGGACTTTATATCTCCTAAACTCAAATTGGTTAAAACTTTTGATTTTTGATTGCTTCCAGCTATTTGATCTTCAACCAAGTTTGAAAAAACATAAAAATGTCTTATTTGATGATTAGTTTTATTCTTAAACTTGTAGTACGGGTGATCAGCAATTAGATAATTTTGATCTACATCTGTTACCACTAGGTACCACTAGGTATAGTGACAAAGAAATCCATAATTTTTTTATTTTAAATTTTAAAAGTTTGAAAATTTTTGAAGTTATTTTTTTTTAAAACTGAAACAAACTATTTTGAATAACCATCTTCTATTTTAACTTTTTTTGATCGAAAGTGGAGTTTTGCGATTATTTTTCCATTATCAAATTTTATTTTCTGTCCTGAATCATTTCTTAATTCTATACGAATTGTTGAAATTTCTGATTTATTTCAATTAACATAATGTGTTTTTAAATAACTTTTATCAACAACAACATTTCTCAAAAGAGGAACATAAGCATTACCAAGATACTGATAATCAATTATGTTACAATAGATAAATAAAGCTTGAATTTAACTTGGTGATGGATCCTCAATTAATCCAGAGGAAATAAACTTATTTTCTTTAGATGATCGGTAGAAAATATTTTCCAAGTTAAGTATTCTTTATATATCTCCGTCAAATTTTATTCTAGAATTTCCTGGCTGATATATTACAAATTTAAACGGGTCATTTGTAAATGATGGAACATTTTTAAACCAATCAGATTTTCTTATTTCATTTATTACATCATGGTCAAGATTCGAGCTCGAATAAGGAGAAGTTGGGGCTTAATATTTTTGTCAAGTAATCCTTTTTTACTTTGATCATATCTTCGATTGTACTCTTTTTTTATGTAATAATTCCATATCTCACCTTTAAGTCTATGAGTAAATGAAATTATGTTTTCACCGTCATGATATAAAAGACTAGAACTATCATAATCAATCTCATTTAAAAGATCAATTACTAGTTTTCCTACTTCAAGACTCCATGAATGTTTATATGTAAACTCTACTAGTGCAACTTCATATTGAATGTCAAGTCTTATTGGCTCTTTTAGACGTACAGCAAATTCGCTTAAACAATTATTTGGATACAAGTCCATTAAACTATTGCTAGGTATTGTAACAAAAAAACTCATTATTGTTTTTAAATTTTTAGCTTTTATCCAACTATTAAATGATTTCTGGTAGCCTAACCAGTTTACAAATTATTCTTTCACTTTATTTTTTTTTCTTTTTTTAATTATTTTATCAACAGAATAGACTTCTTTATTTAATATATTTTGTAATTCTTGTTCATAAAATTTTCCTTCAATAATTTCGTCTTTTAAATCTCTTAATATATAGGCAGGAGGATTCTTATAGAGGACTTTTTCGATAAGAAAAATCTCTGGTCCAATTTGGAGTAAAGCCTTTTTCAAAAATATTTTTCAATTTAGATATTCGAACTTTATCTTGTTTTTACAATAATAGGTTAATTATTGAATTATCTCCATCAATTTTATCATAGCCATAAATTTTTAGAATTAACTAAATTTAGAATTGTTTTGATCGTTCGATGATATGTATTATTGTATGATTTAACAAGATCTTGAAAAACATGACAAAAAGTATTATTTTTGACAAATGTAAAATAACGCCACATCTTTTCTTTAATTGTTTTATTAAAACGCTCAACAACCGAAGTTTTTGTTCTGAAAATGTTGAATAAAATACATTGGTGAGGTTGGGGCTTCTGGTACTGTGAAGTTCAGAGCAAAAAACTTAGGAGCAGAGCAATTTTTTTATAGGAAAAAAAAAGATAAAAAATTTAAAATTTGTAAAAAAAAATTACCGCGAAAAATCTTTTTATTTGTTAATTAATATAACATAAAATTTTTTAAATTTATTGATTAAAAATCGATTTTTTTGCTAATTTTAATTATGAAACCAAGACAATTTTTTTCCTTCTTCCTTAAAAATCTTCTTCCTTATATTATATATTTTTGGCTTTTATTTTTCTTCCTGACAAAAAAATTATTTTTTTTAAAATTTATATTACAAATTTAATCAAAAAAAATTGACGAAATTAATGAATTTACTAGAGGGAATCATTTTTTTAACAAGAAAAATGTTTTTGCAACCTAAATTTGGTTTTAATCAATAACTTGAATGAATGACCACCAAAGGAATATAATTAACAAGCCTTTTCATTAATCATTAATTATATATTTATTATTTAAATTTAATATTAATAAATATAATTATGAATAAATTTCAAAAAGGAATCAGAAAAAGAATTTTAAATTATTAATTTAAGATTAAACCGGTTAAGGATTATAGGCTCCCTTTAAAACATACACCCCTAATTTTTTTAAAAACATACACTCGGGTGTATTTCTCGATTCTTAGTTATTTTTTTTTCTAAAATGAACTTTTTTAACATAATCAGGGCCTGCTCTTTCATAATCTAAAGTCTCTTTTTTCCCAAGAAATATTCTTTCCATAGATTTTTACAGGGTTTACCTAACAAGTATAATACACCCTATATACACTTTTGATTCATAACGATACACCCAAAAACACTTTTCAAATTCTGGTAGAGAATTTCAAACTGTACAAATCCATCATATTTTCAGCTCTCATGGAGTTTTGCATTTAGGAAAAATTCGAGTTTTTCCCGAATATTTCGGTGCTAATCTTACACCCTGGATATTTTTGGTAAAAAAATTTTCAAATATTATATAAATACGATTTTTTGGGTTTTCTGAGGTCAAATAACACGAATTTGAGGTCGGTTTTTTAAAAAAACTGCATACTGACAAGTTAAACAGAACATGTTAGTTTCTTAATAGTATATAAGGCATTAAATTAATTTTTAGATAAAATCAAAGTAAATTTTAAGAAAGAAGGCATATTTTACTCAATTAAAATATCATTTGGGAACTAAATTTTTATAAAATAAAGCAAATTTAATTCAAATATCTGTTAAAATTAAAAAACATTAATTTTTTAAATCAATTCTCTTTCTTTTACCAATTGTAAAGTTTTTCATTAATCTTTTGTAATACAGTATTTTGCGACTTGAAAAATCAAAAAAATAAGGAATTACTATACAAATTTACACAACTATTTTACAACAAATCATGCTGAAAGTTTTTTAAATATATCGTTTAGTGATTTAGATTTATGTTATTTCTAAGACTTGAAAAAAAAGCTATTAGATCTATCGAAATATAGTTACATGAGCCTTTTACACGACACGTGTTCATGAATTTTTAAATTAGACTGTTGTGTTTCCGTTTGAACAGTGTTCTGTCTCAGTTCATGATTTTGTTTATTTTTTTTAGCTTTAAAGTCCGACTTTTTGAAAACTATCTCAGAAATCAAGAATGACGCAAATAAAATAGCTTTGAGGATTCATGGAATTTATTAAGTCGCGAAAATACCATAATACATACAGTATTTCAAATAATTTAAGAAATTTACACAAAAATAGAATTGAATCTTTTTTTAGGTTAAGTCAAAAAAAATATCAAACAATAACTACCATTAAACCTTGCTTATATCCACAAAGATTTTATTAACTCACTGCAAGTTTTGACTAGAATCTGAAAAATGATATTAGAAAATAAGATCAAATAATTGAATGTTGCATAATAAAATTTAATATGTATTTTCAAGAATTTCGAGTTTCTTTGTAATTGACAAATTGGTACTAAAATTTAGTACATTTAAGTAATTTATGTTAAAAAACATTGGAATTTAATTTTTAAATCATGTATTTTATTTTATTTTTATATTGGAAAATTGTACCGTAACCTTTTGACGAGTTCTCTAAGAGCTAAGTCCGAATGGCTTGTCTCTATATGGCTTTAAAACAATCGAAACAATGCTATAACAATTTTTTATTATTGTTTTAGAACTATACCATGATGCGGCCTTTATACTTAGAGTAAAGTCAAACATTGCTTTTTATTCTATCGAAAAATCCGCCTTTACTCTAGAAAAAAATTTATATAATCAAAAATTCTAGGGTTAACTAAAAATAGAAAAAAAATTTAAATTTAGTTTTAAAATAATATTGAAATCAATTCCAAGAGTAAAATTGATATAAAAAGCGATTTCAAAGGCATTTTTCTTAAAAAATTAACCGAAATTTTTAGACCTTTTTTTTTTTTCCGGTCATATAAAGTTTTATTTTCGTCAAAATACTATCTTTTTCGATCTCTTTTTTCTCAAGATGGTAGTTAGATATTTTTCAGAGGGTTCTAGTGATGTTGTACGGATTTGTGTTGATATTTATTTTAAAAAGGTTCAGGAACTTTTTTCTGACGAAAATAAAACTTCAATTTTTAATTTCTACGAAGTTTTGAGATGAAAAAATAATGTGGTTATAAAAAGTTTAATAGGAATAGGTAAATTGAATTAAATTTGCTTTATTTTATAAAAATTTAGTTCCCAAATGATATTTTAATTGAGTAAAATATGCCTTCTTTCTTAAAATTTACTTTGATTTTATCTAAAAATTAATTTAATGCCTTATATACTATTAAGAAACTAACATGTTCTGTTTAACTTGTCAGTATGCAGTTTTTTTAAAAAACCGACCTCAAATTCGTGTTATTTGACCTCAGAAAACCCAAAAAATCGTATTTATATAATATTTGAAAATTTTTTTACCAAAAATATCCAGGGTGTAAGATTAGCACCGAAATATTCGGGAAAAACTCGAATTTTTCCTAAATGCAAAACTCCATGAGAGCTGAAAATATGATGGATTTGTACAGTTTGAAATTCTCTACCAGAATTTGAAAAGTGTTTTTGGGTGTATCGTTATGAATCAAAAGTGTATATAGGGTGTATTATACTTGTTAGGTAAACCCTGTAAAAATCTATGGAAAGAATATTTCTTGGGAAAAAAGAGACTTTAGATTATGAAAGAGCAGGCCCTGATTATGTTAAAAAAGTTCATTTTAGAAAAAAAAATAACTAAGAATCGAGAAATACACCCGAGTGTATGTTTTTAAAAAAATTAGGGGTGTATGTTTTAAAGGGAGCCAGGATTATATTAGATCATAAAATCAATCCACAAATTTAAAAATTACAGGTAATTTATTTAGCTAAATCTTCAAATACACACCCTTTAATTTCAATTACCATGGAAGTAACGTTTACAAATAAAGAAAAGGACTAAAAAAGGCAGATTTTTGTCCTACGCTTTAATTGGATTCTTAATCTATTATAAAAATTATTTATTAATTAGTTTAATGTTGTAAGAAGGGTGAATACAGTCATATTTTTGAATAAAATTACTGAAATATTTATTAAAAATTGTACTAATTAAAAACGTTAAAAATAAAATATACATTTATTTTTCATTAAAAATTCAAACTTTATTAATATACAAAGATAAAACAATAAATAAAATTTGTTTTCCATTTTTTTTTTTAAAAAAAAACTTTTTTTGAAGAAGAAATTCTTTTAAAAAAATGTTTACTCCCTTTTCTTTAAATTTCTTTTCTTGAGAAAAACACCATAAAAATTTTATTTTTATTCCTTTTTTTTTTTAAATATCTTTTTAAAGCAATGTTTTACAAAAAGAAAAATTTTCTGTAAGTAAACAGTTTAAGTTCTAGGTAGTTTCCATAAAATTCTGAGAAATCTATAAGAATCTCGTAGAAAATCTGATTTCTAAGCAATTGGAAAATGAAAAAATTCGCATTTTTCTGAAAAAGATATTTGTTACCATTTTGGTAATGTAGACCAATTATTGATCATTCTTTTTTATAAAAAAAATGTTTTTCTTTTCAATTTTGCAATAAAACCTTATTTATCAGAAATTTTCTAAGAGAATCGAATATCTCTATCAAAAAATTATGTAAAATAACCTGAACAATAACTGAAAACGAACTTCATCAAGAGTTTCTTTTTGTGTTTTTAAAAAGGGAATGAACATGCTCGGTTTGTTTTAGGAAAATCAAGGCCAGGGACCTTAGATTTAACTCAAAAGAACGTCATTAACTGCTCATTCATTTGAAAAAAAGGGAATAATCATTCTCGATTGGTAAGCAGTTTAAAAAAGGTAAATAACAAAAATTAAACTGAAACGAACGTCAAAAATGATCAAGAAGATCTAAAAAATAATAATAAAAAACAAAATATCTTTAAAATTCGCCATCAAATCGCAATCTTATCGAAGATTTCATCTCGGTTACATATATTTTGTATTAACGGCCTCGAAATACAAGCCGTTTAAACTCCCTTTTCTTACTTCTCTACCATTACCTACGCCTTTACCAATAAAGACTCCTACTACAGGCTCTTTATTGCCCTGTTCAATTATTTTTTCGATATCAGTGTCTTTTAATGAATCGAGTAGAATAATTCCGCTGGTTAAGTCTTGCTATTGTTCTCACTCTTATGATAAATCCTGTTTTTAGATCCAAGATATAATTCACGCCCATTTGTGGCGCCCTTACTTAAATAGTGACCTATCATTTTGTCATACCGACGTTTTCTGTTTTCAAGATTTCTTATCTGTACATCTTTGACTTCAAAATCGTTTTCTAAATGTTAATTTTAAAATATTTGAAGGATTTTTTGAAAAAATTATATTTAATGAATTACCTTTTTCTTTCTCAGAAGAATCTGGAATTTTGTTAAGATCTTCAATTTTTAATTTTAAATTATTATTTTCTTCAAGTAAGGAAGTCAAACGATCGGGATTATCTTTAATATTGTCATTTGAAATCCTAATTTGTTATATTAATTGAGTTATTTTATTTATCTGCTGAATAATTATTTGATTTACGGGATTTAATGGACAATTTTTGGCTCTTTAAAAAGGAAATATTTCGATATAAAAAAGTAGGTTTTAAAAAAGAATAAAATTTTTTTTTAAAACTAATTTTAAGGAGTAAACTAAAAAAATTTTTACTTGTAATGTTTAGAATAGACAGGATTAATATGACCAGAACCCAGGCAACTCAATTTTGAAGAAAAATCAAGGTTCATCAGATGATCTTTGATTTTAATTCAAAAAAATGATTCAAAAATGATGCATTTAAAAATCATTTTTTTTTAAATTAAAAAATTATAATTTTCATCAGGTTTTCTTTATTTTATAATTATGCGTAACACTTTTCAAATATTTAAAATTGATTAAGCCAATAAAATTAAAGGTTAAAAGTTTAATGACATTCAACTTGTGCGTATTTATTTTAATTCTAAAATTAAGTATAAATAAAAGTAATAAATTTTTATTTATTTATAAGTTTTTATTGTCATAATTTTTTATTAAATTATTGACAATTATCTTTTGAGCTGAATAGGCTCCCTAAAAAAATTTTTAGGTGATTGATATAAAATCGATCAAAGATAAATTTAGCCTATGCATTGGTAAAGTAAACTTTTATGATGTTTACTTCTTTCGTGCGGTTTTCTCTAAAACACACCTATAAGGTGTGAAATATGAAAATATTAAATTCTTTTCTGTTTAGTCCTTCACATTTAAAATTAAACAATCATAAAACTTTAGTCTGCTTTAAAGAAAAAATGATGAAAATCGTCCGTCATTCATCGAAGATCATCGATGAATGGTTGGCAATTACTTCGATGATCCATTAAAATTAAGTTGCCTGGGAGCCATCGCACTTCGGAAGGGCACATCTAAGGTTCAGGAAATGCAAAACGTCCACACTATCTGCAGATTTGGTTTTCGACCTCAAAATCGTAATCTACACATATGAAAACCTAGGAAAGCCAAATTTTTACGGGAAGGAAAAATTTTTTTTTTTGACCCTAGGGGTCCAAAGTTTCTGAATTTTTGAGTATTTATAATTCAAATGCAATAATAATATACATATGATATATTAAATCACCTATTTTCTGAAAGAGCTTAAAATTCTCTACCAGAAAATTAAGTTATTTTGTAGAAAAAAAAATTTAAAGCGGAAAAAACTCGGTAAAAAAGCCAAAAAACGCATATTATTTCAAATTATTTAACTTGATAGAACAAAATTTGAAATGAAAGTTTTTTTAAATGAAATTTGCAAGAATAATTTCATTTTCAAAATATTATTTCAAACTTTTTTTTTGTTGTTCAAAATTTTCTAAATGATCAAAAAAAAAAGTTTAAAATTTTTATTTGAGAATTTGAAATGTATTTTTTTGCTCCTTTAACCCTTATCCGTCGGAAATATAAAATTTTACATTAAATGCTAAAATGGGTCATTTTTGACCCGAAATTTTTTCATTATTTTTTATTCGGTTAACGGCTGAAATGGGTCATTTTTGACCCGTTAATAAATATTCATATATTTTTTTTAAGAGAATATGAAAAAAGATAAATAAGATTCGATAAATTCTTGATAAAAAGGATAAATTGAATTAAATTGAAAAAAAGAGTATCAATCCAAGATTAATTAAAAATAAAGTCGGTAAATCAAAAATTATTAAAAATAAAAAATTAAAGGATTTTTTAGAAAAATTCTTTTTATTTTAATTAGCGAAAAGCGAAAAAAAATAGAGCAATTATCAAAATTTACGCTTTAACTAGAAAGAATAGGATTAAAAACAGTTATTTAATTGATTTTAAGAGTTGAAAATAGTAAAAATAAGCTTGGGTCAAAATTGACCCATTTCAGCCGTTAACGTAGCTTCGGGTCATTTTTGACCCAGTTTTAGACGGATAAGGGTTAACAACCCTACTATGAATCTTAAATTGTTTCATTTAATTCTTTTTTATTAATTAATATTTTAATTATAATTTTTCAAACATTAAATTCAAATAAAAAAATTGAACTTTTATTTGTAAAATTATAATAAATTCACTTTAAAGTAGACCACAAAAAAGTGGTGTAGAACACAATTAAGTAGAGAACACCACTTTTAAGTCGATTTCATTGAAACCACTCTAAAATGACAAAAAAACCACTCAAAATATTTAAAGTGCACTAAATAAAAAAATAAAATAATAAAAAAATTTAAGAATCAAAAATCTTTAAAATTAAAAAAAAAGCAATTTAAGTACACGGGAATGATTTTAATAATTATGAAATAAAATCTAAAAAAACTCTCTAAAAAGCTTTGAATAATCTTTTGAAAGACCTTTTTATGCATTCGAATTTAATATAAGTCACACGTGTGTGATACAAATCTCTACATGTGAGTGAAATGCAAGCTATAGGTCAAATCCCACGTAAGTGACTTACGTGGGGAGGAACGAGTCACATTAATGGGCCATGATTTTTAAAGAGACAAATAAAAAATTTTGGAATAAAAACTCTTTTGTTTTGTTTTAAATTTTTCAAAAAGTTTTCTTTTACAAATAAAAAAACAACATATTCTCTGACTTAAATAAACAAAACCATTCTCAAAATTAAGGCAAAATAAAGTTTTATTACTATTACTGTTTACATTTTAAAAATATTACTTTGCAAAAAATTTTTAATTTTTTTTTTAATTTAAATCAAATGATGAAATTTTTTTTGTGCATTTGCAAAAAATCAAATTGAAAATAGTAAATAGTAATAGTAATAAAACTTTATTTTGCCAAAATTAAAATAAAAAATTTCGAATTTTGACATTTAACAACCCTACCTCAAGGAAGTAAATTATAATACCGTAAACCTTTGCCTAGTACTCTAAGAATAAAAGCCAAAATTGGGCTTTATTTTTGAGTGACCACTGTTCATAATTCTAATGGAAAACGATGGGAATTTTTATTTTTAATTAATTAAAAATAAAAAATGCCATCGTTTTTCATTATAAAAAAATTAGAATTATAAACAGTGGTCACTCAAAAATAAAGCCCAATTTTGGCTTTTATTCTTAGAGTACTAGGCAAAGGTTTACGGTAGCTGACAAAAAGAAAATTTTTGCGTTCATTATTTATTAGAAAATTTAGTAAAATAATTTTCGTATTCTAAAAGTTCTTGATCACTTAAATTAGCACTAAAATTGTCTAAAGCCTTCATAAAATCCTCTTCGTTGATAATTTCATCATTAATTTCATTACATTCTGAACTAAGAATAATTCGCTTTATTGCATTTTGTCTAGCTTTATTCGTAATCGCATAAAAATCAGCACCCGACAAATTACATGGACATTTTTCAAGAACATATTTCTCTTGATCAAATTTCGAATCAATTGGTAATTTACGAACAAGAGCTTGGAAAATTTTGAATCTTTCATCATGTGACTTTGTAATTGGTACGTAGACAAGTTTATCAAATCTACCTGGTCGGAGTAATGACTGATCTATCAAATCGGGTCGATTAGTCGCCCCAATTATAAACACTTGACTTATTTTATCACTTGTATTTAATTTATCTAAGCCATCGATTTCAGTGAGAAGTTGAGAAACGACTCTATCCATAACTCCACCAGAGTCGCCAGCTCGACCTCTCACTGGAGCCAATGAATCCAATTCATCAAAAAATAAAATACAAGGTGAATTAACTCTTGCCTTTTCGAATAAATTTCGAACATTTTGCTCCGATTGTCCAACGTACATATCCAATAACTCTGGACCTTTTACACTTAAAAAATTCAAACCACACTCGTTCGAAATTGCTTTGGCCAATAGAGTCTTACCAGTACCAGGTGGTCCATATAACAAAATACCTGATCTTGTCAAACCAATTTGTTTATCCGTTGATGTAAATAAACGAGGATATTTTAATGGGAGTATTATAGTGTCTGTTATTATTTCTTTAATATCTGTTAGACCACCGACATCAGACCATTTTATACTCTCTATCTTAAGTCTATTCTCTTGTTGAAATTTACGATTTGATTGGAATTTATTGAATACTTCAACAGGCGATAATTGAGAATTTAGGTTTATTAAATCGCTTAAGGTTTTTATTTCGCCTAAATTAAGACCTGATGTTTTTTTGATTAAATTTTCTAGTAATTCTGAATCGGATGGATTTAGTTGATCAATTAAAAAAAGGCGTCTTTGTTCATCATCTAAACTCTTTTTAAAAAAATAATAATAAGACATCAAATTTTAGTAGAAAAAAAATAAATTCTCTGATTCCTAGAAAACTCAAGTAAATTTAGTACAGTTCTCGAAATATTAAATAAAAAACAAAAAAATTATTTTTTTTGACAGCCTTTCTTTCGTCTTAAACAATTTGTGTTACCTAAAAAAGGGCTTTGAGTTTAAAAATTACCCTTTTGAATTTCTCGAAAATGAAATTGATGTTGGAGGGTCGTTGAGAGATAATAATAAATAGGTAAAAATGACGATTTCGTCAATCTTATAAATATCTATAATTGAAGACTATCACTTTACGATAGTGCTAAGGATCTTACATTAGATCAAGTGAGAAAGATATTGAAATAAGAATTGACTTAACAATGACGGTGTTTGATAAGCTTAGAGACATCCTTACTACGAATAATTTTTAATTCCTAAATGTGCTTTAATATGAATGTGAATCATTGACTTTAAAAGAAACGAGCTCAGACAGCTTAACTTCTTGTAAGAACAATTTTAAAGAATCATTAGTAATCAAAGGCGAATATAACAAACGAAGATCTTCCCTGATTTCTTAACAAAAGAACAAAAAATTTTTTTCTCAATTTAAGTATTTTTTTGATCAACAAAAATCGCTATGCAAAGCACTAAAAAATAGGATTGTACAGCACTTGCCTCGAGAAAGTGGCATTACCGTTATCATTACCTTTAAAATTTTCGGAAAAAAATTTTTTTTTAATTTTTCAAATTTTTACCAATTTCTTATCAAAAAAAAAATTTATTTTTCGTTTACGTAAAAAGTAAAAGGCCAAAAAAAAATAATTTTTACCATTTTTTGCAATTTTAACGATTGAAAACCATGAAAAAAAGAAAAAAATGATAAAAATTATTTTTTTTTTGGCATTTTAATTTTTATATAAAATTACTTAAAATCCAAGTATCAAATCGGCACTGTAAATCATAAAACTAAGTTTCATAATCGCCTTAAGTTTTCCAATATCAAAAATTTTAAGAGTAAATATCACCTCAAGAGATCAAATTAACAAATGTCTTGTGAACATTTTAAGTTTTCAGAGCTCGTTTCTGTTAAAGTCCAAGATTGAATGATATGAAATATCCAAAAACTTGACTTAATATAGTTTTATGAACAACTCATACTCAGTCATAAATGTGAAAAATTTCATTTATCCTCCATATTCCGATCATATATTTTTTTGAGGTTAAATTATGTTCAGAGCATTATAGTTCACCCGTTACCATTCAAAACAACTTTTTTTCATTTTGTTTTGAAAATTTAATTTTGTTAAAAAAAATTTTTTCCAAGACAATTTTTGTTTGAATTTTAACAACCGTGCTTAAAAATACTTTGTCCAACAACGAAAAAATTTCTCTAGTAAAGAAAATTTAGCTGTACCTGGTTTCAAAGCCTGCAATAAAGTTTGCAATTCTAACTGAGTATTTGATCTCTTTTTTAGGCAATTTTTAGTTTTAAAGAATATAAATTTATTCTAAATTAAATTTTTTTTTTGAATCCAACCGCTATTTTTTAATTAAATTAAATTATTTAAAATTCTTAAAATAACAAAAATCTATTTCTTTTTTTTCTTAAATGTCCATTTTAATTTTATTCTTGTTTTTAGGATCATTATATGCCTTTAAGTCAAAATTATTGCTGATTAATTTAATCTCTCAAAATCCAGAATTATTCACATCACATACACAAACTTCAAAATATTACGAAAAAGATACTTTTTTAGATAAACTAAAACCCGAAACACTTCTAAATATAATACATAAAACCTATTTAATTCAAGATTCAACATTTATAAACGAACTTAAAGCAAATAATTTAAATTCTTTTGTCTCTAATGACAAATTAAACATTGATTTAAATGAAGCTCGAATTTACAAACAATTAAATCAAACATGGTACACATACTGTACTTTAAATCGTGACAAATGTCTTTTGATATGTCTCAAAAAAGACTCAATTAATTCATTTAAAAAACATTGGTGTCAAGATAATCGCTCGAGGAGACTCAAACGAGGCATTTATTACAAAAATATGAGTAAAAATTCACTTCTGGATGAAATTATGAACGAATTAGGCCATGAGAGTTTAAAAAATAATTTTATTTATGTCAAAAGTCTAGCTGATTCGTTAAGCAAAGCTCCTAAATTAACAATAACATCAAGCTCTTATTTAAATCAAATAAATGAGGGTGAAAATGATTGTGAAAAATTAAAGTGTGATACAAACGCGGTATGTGTTAATTCAATGGGGAATTTAAAGTGTAAATGTAAACCGGGTTATGTCGGACATGGTAGACCTGGCGGTTGTTATAATGGTCAATTTTGTTCAGGTAGATATTGCCGACAAAATGGCGAATGTTTTTATCAAGATTATCAAAATGGTTATAAATGTAAGTGTAATTTACAATGCCAAAATGGCGGTTCGTGCATAATGACTAAATTTAAATATGAGTGTTTATGTCCGAGAAATGTTACTGGTTTATTGTGTAATGAAACAATTGAATACAATTTATTCAAGCAGAAATTAAGCGAAAAATTCCAAGATATGAATTCACAAGATAATTTGAAATTAAGTGATATGATTAAATTTGTTGAGACTAATGAGACTAGTCAACTTTTGAAATTTTATAATTTGACTAGTGGTAATAATCAATTTAAAAAATTTGAGTTATTGGATTTTATAAAGAATAATTTGAATAATAAAAGTGATGTTGTAACTAGGCCAAATATTATAATGAGTAATGATAGAATTAGAAATGTTCTAATTAAAATGAATAGACCCGAATTCTATCATTATCATCATAATTATGAGCCTCATTTAAAACATCATTTTTTTTAGGCAAGTTAAAATTTTTTGATTTTTTAGATTTATTTTTTATTTAAAAATAAATATGCATTTTAGTGGTGCAAATTTTGTAGGATCATGTGATCTAAAGTTTAATCACATGATCCAACAAAATTTAATGGAAAGTCTAATTATTAATTTTTTTTTTAAATACGCAATATGCATGCGGAAATACTTTTTTTGAAAAAAAAAAATCAAAAATCAAAAAAAAACAAAAAATTTTAACTTGCTTTTTTTTAAAGAAAAAATTAAGGAATAAATTGTAATTAATTTGGCTCACCGTCATCTATTATTTAGGAATTGCATTAAAACTTATTTTTGTACAGAAAATTTCAATTCATTCAAACTGCTATAACTTTTTAATGGGAAGTGATAAAGTTGTTATGCAAATTGCTACTAAGTATAACAATTTTATTGTACACAAAAATATGGGCCTGTAAAAACGTTGCAGATTGCATATAGAGCCTTTTTCATTGGCGTGTAAATCTTGTATTTTTATAGACTTTTTGAAGACCTCTATTTTTGAGTGTACCAACAATGTAAACACTTTTATGTACTTTTAATTTTAAAGTGTATACTATCATGCATAACACATATTTTAATATAGAACCTAATCAACATTATGTTCTGATTATTTTTACTCTCCGATAATCACTTAAAAAGTTTTTTTTTGGCGCATTTATTCATAAAATTTTGACTTTTAGTGCGAGATATTACGCCATCTATTTGTCAAGATTTTTTTTCTATTTTAAATTTTGAAAATTTTTTAATTAAAATTAAAAATAAGAAAAAATATTTCGCCATTTCGATACTAGTGATTTTTATTCTTGTTTAATTGAGGTAGAAGACCTCAATTTCAATTTTTTTAAGATTAAAGTAGAATATACAATTTTTAATTCGTCTTGATTTTGGATTTTGAGCTATGGTAATGGTTTACGTTTGACGTTACATTTATATTAGAATCACTGTATCTAGAAATTGACTTGAGTTTTATTTTGAACTGAAAAAAATCAACTTTATTTTTAAAAAATTAGCTTTTGATGGCCTTAATGACTCCTGAAATAATAAAAGCTTGAAATATTTTAGTATTTTCAAAGAAAATAAGTTTCAAGTAAAAATATTTTTGTTAGAATAAAACTTGATAATCCCAAAATTAAACTTGAAATTTCTTCAGAAACTTCAAGCTTTAAAAGTCTAATTCGATTAACAACCCTTTGAAGATTAAAAAAGGTTAATGAAAACATGAAAATTTTTGTGTTGACAGAAAAAAATTTTTCCGATAAATTAAAGTGTCCCAAATCATGAACCCTAGTTGACAAAAAATCTAATAAATTCTATTAATTATACAATAAAATCCAAATTTCTTTTTTCTTAAAGAACTTTTGGTATTGATTTTACGATTCTTATGTTATCTAAGGTGCCCGAAATCATTACTATTAGTATCTTTGAATTTTATTCCTCAATCGATAAGTGATTCCGGAAATTTTTTGAATAAAAATATAAATATATAATTATAATATCTAGCGAAGAAGGTTTGGGCTTTTTAGATAGCAATTTTATTTTCAAGTATTTTTGTAAAAAATCTTATATTTAGTCATTTTTCGTTAAAAATTTAGTTTTTTCGAAACTTTAGTAGCCTTTATTTTGATTATCATGAAACAAATTGTTCAAAATCAGAACCAATTTTTATAAAGCATGGTTAACTCTATAATTCAAAATTTTTTCGTAATATTTTTATCGGAGTAGACATGAGTTATTAAGGCTCAAAAACAGCCAAATCTTAACTAAGGTTTATGATTTGGGATACCTTAAAAAAAAAGAATTAAAGAAAAGAATTTTCTAAAAGAAAATATTCCGAAAAAAGTAAAAATTAAAACTTATACAATTTTTTATTTATGTTTATAAAATGATGCTTTTTAAATCGCTACCAAGGAATAAAGAGACTTAATTGAAATACTAAATAAATAAGTTTGACTTAAAATCTTTCATTACTTAGAGCAGTTGTTAGGTTTTGAAAACACCAAAAGTCTAACTAGGGTTTATTATTTGAGGCACCTTAAAAAAATGAAAAAATTTAATTCAATCTAAATTTTACGAGAAACGAGCCGGTTCTTGAAATTTTTCAAGTATTACCCACTTAATTAGTACTCAAATTATTTAATTTAATAAATGTCCATTTCATTTTTTACAGTTTTTTTCTACATAAAAAAATTAAGATTAAGATTCACAAAAAAAAAAATTTTCTTACTTTTACTTCAATGTCATGATTAAATCGACTCAAAATATCCGAATTTAAATTCTGTTTCGAATTAGTACTACAAACAACCATAATTTTATGCTCAGTCTTTGACTTGATAGAACCAATTGCTTGAAAAAAATAATTTAAAACTCGTTTATTAAATTCATTTATATCCTTGAGCTTAAAGAGATATTGAAACGATTTAAAAAGGAGTACACAAGGCCCATAATTTAATGAATTTTGAATAAAAATATCAATTCTTTTCTCGATTGCCGATGCTGATTCACCAGCTAAATTAACACAATTTACTTTACATAAATGAAAATTTAGTTCTTGACAAGCCATTTGTACTGATCTAGTCTTAGCACCGCCATTTGGACCATGAATTAATAGCAATGGAGTTTCTTCTTGATTCATAAATTCATTAAATTCTAACATTTTTTTAATTTCTGTTGTATATTCTTTTAAAATGAGTCTTTCTGTATCATTCTTTTCCAGCCATATCCATTTGTCTTCTATTGAATTAGCTTGAGATAAACTCGTTTGAATAGTGTTGACGTTAAATTTACTCAAATCATTTGGTTCAACTTTAATTATTTTAAAAGTGTAATAAATGGATGAGTTGAATTTGTTTCTAATATGAAAGTAATCGTTGAGTTGAAATGTGCGTGTTGTTTGAAAAAATTCTGTTAATTCTTGGTCTAAATTGGGAGAATTTTCGGCAGATGTTGAATATAATGGACTTTTGATTAAACATACGACTAGAGATTTAGCGAATTTTAAAGTTTCTGAACTCATTTTTTTTAAATTTAGATAAAAAAAATTTTTTAAATATTTTTTTATTTATGAGTTTGTAATTTAAATCACGTGATTTTAGAATTTGAAATAAAGTCTCGAAAAAGTCTTAAAAATAAGAAGTTTAATTAAAAAAATTTTAAGCTTCAAAAACGAGAGATCTATTCAAACTTCTAATAAAAAAAAATTTTGTCTTGAGGGTCCTAAATTTCTTCAAAATTCTGAATAGTTAATAGTTCATTTTTTGAGAGTAAATGTACCTCATTTGAACTTGAAAAGAAGTTTATTTAAGTTGTCCTTTATCTAAATCTAAATGTTTTGAACGGATATTTTTTTTGGTAATCGAGCGAGTCAAGACTTTTTTAGAACAGTAAAATTTTCCATGTTAAGTACAAAATTGGTGTTATTATGACTTTTAAACGATTAGGCTCCCAAGCGAAATTTAAAATTCTAAAACTAAAACTAGGGTTTATGGATTTGGGAACCTTAGAAAAATAGACTAAACACTTTTAAAATATTTGAGCTATTTTTTTGAAAAAAATTTTTAAAATTGTTAAAACATGGTAACGATGGTTTCAAGGTTAATCAACAAGCAATAGAATTAAATTTTGAAAAAAATTATCGAGACAAATTTTTGGAAAAAAATTTTTTTTCTTAAAAAAAATCGACAAAATATTTATGATTTTTTTTATACATGTATATCAAAAAAGATGCTTTAATATAATACATTCTGACCTCGATCTTGTTAACGCTGATTTTGTTAACTCTCGAATTTGCTAACGTTTAATTTTGTTAACATTTTGAACGTTACCGAGACAGTTAACAAAATCGAGGTCAGACTGTACAAATAATTTCTTTCAAAATTTAATTCTCTACATTTTAATACCGAATACTTAGTTCTAGAGTTATGTCTAGTAGGAGATCATTAAAATATTTTGAATGGAACAACCAAAAACCTGTTTTTTCAAGGCTCTTATGACCTGAATTAAACTTCTGGCTGAAAATTTACTCACTAATTGTAATTTTAGGTGATGAATCTAGAAATACAAAAAAAAAAGTTATATATTGTTGTAAAAACTATAAAAAATTTTATTAATGAAATTTATAAGCTTATAATCTAAAAGAAACTAATTATCTAGAAATTAGCATTAATCCGAATCAGGTTCACGTTTTTTTTGTAGAAATTTTGTCTCAAAAAAAGTAATTTTTTATTTACAACTTATAATTTTAAAAAAGCGAAAGGAAAAATTTTTTTGATTAAGTAAAGTTAGCTAACATTTAAGTAATTTTAGTTAATGAAAAAGTAGTACCCATTGAATTTTGTTTGAAATTTATCAGTTTTTCGTTCGATATTTAATTTCAATTCGCTCTTTTTCTAAGGCTTCGCATTCGGTGCACCTTTTTTGCGGTTTGAGTGCAGACTAATAGGTTGGCTTACCTATTCTTGTTCGGCCTTCGGTCTCAAATCTATACAAATGCATTTTACTCCTTTCTAATTGAATTAAATGGTAAACGTCAACAATTTTTTCAACTTTAGATATTTTTTTTCTAATTATAATTTCTAAGACTTTTGCTCGTAAACATTTATTTTTCAGTCAGCAACACTTTCCAACTTATTAATTTTTTCCTTTCATTCTTACTTTTAGAGCTTTTTAGTCAATTTATAGATGAAAATTTGAAACCGAAAATTACGATTTTTTCGGTAATTTTTCAAGTTAATAAAAAAGTTTTTTTTCTAATTAAAATTTATTTTTAACTAACTAATTCTAATTATTAAAAAATAAATTATTCGAATAAAATAGTCAATCGAACATGTTTGTTTTCTTCAATGTGCTGTGAAATTAAAGGAATGCTCATAATTTTTTCATAATGTTTTTTTAACCCTGGTAGCTTGGCCAAAACTTCATCTTTTCTATCTCTTAACCAATCATAGCTTAAGACTAGTACAATATCAGCATAAGTTATTTTATCACCGACCAAAAAACCACTTTCATCTAAAAAATTTTGAATTAATTTATAACCATTCGGTACTTGTTCGCTGATTGTTGAGTCTAAAGCTTTTTGTTTCTCATCACCATCTTTCATTCTGTAAATATTCACTAAATTTTCGAATACGCTGATTATTTGTTCGTTTATCATATCACATTTTGCTCTTTCTAAATCATCTTTGCCACTAAGACCCAAACGATCAGCCACAAAACGTAAAATGGAATTCGACTGGGCTATTACAGTTGTCTTTGAATCTTCACAAACTTCCAAAACTGGTAGTTGGTGGAAAGTAAATGTTTGTTTTAAAGCTGACCATTCGGATAATTCGAAACGAATGTCTTCGAAATTTTGATTTGCCAATTTGAATAAGATTCGTATGGCCTCAGCTCGGCCTCTAAAGTTAAAGTATTTCAATTTATAAGTAACATTAGACATTTTTTTCCTAAAAATAAAAAGAAAAATTTTTTTTAAAAGTATGTAGTTTGAAAAAAAATTAAGAAAAAATTGTGATTTAAAATTATGCTGATTTTTAAGTTTGAAGAACAAGATAAAAATTGAAATAATTAGGTTTCATAAAGAAAAAATCCTATGATTATTTGCTTAGAAAATAATTTGAACAATACTTTTTTTAGTTTGAAAAAGTCTAATATTAGATTAGTTTATAAAGTATTTTTTTCTTTTAATTTAGTAAATGTTTTGACTTCATGTAGTTTACTATGATTATACTTTATGTTATAGAGATAAGTCTAAATAAAAATCTTAGAATTTTTACTAATTCCTGTTCTAGAGTGGCTAAATTTTTTCTTCCTTTCTTAGGAAACAAAAAATTTTAAATAATAATAAAACTTTTATTGATTGTTTTTACAAAAGGAAATGAAGAAGAAAAGTTGAAGATCGGAGAAAAAGAGTCGAGGAACAATAAGATTAGAAAAAGTTTTTATTTTTACTCTATCATTTAAATTCAATCATAGAAAATTCGAACTTTCACAATTGTAAATTGCAGAGATTTTGCAGATTGACTTATAAGGTGCAACTTTTCAGGGTAAAATTAATTTGAATGAATTGTCAGCCGTATAATTTATCAACAAAAATAATTTTTTTTATAAAAAAAAATCCAAAAAAGATGAGGAGAGTACATTTTGACAACTTTTTTAAAATAATTTTTCTAACTACCAAAAAAATCCGTGCCTGTTTTAAGGTACATTTAAGTTATTCAAAGCGAAGCTTTGTAATTGTATAGAGACAAAAAGTGAGACTTTTAGCATTTCAAAAAAAAATATATAGATAAATACAGTACAATCAGAAACAAAGTTAACGAAAACATAAACAATGTTTAAACAGAGCATACACAAAACCGACACAGAACCGAAACAAAATCGACACAAAACAAACACAAAACCATTTTAAACTGTTCTGTTTCGGTTTGGTATTGTTTCTTCTTTGGTTTTGTTTTGTATATGTTCTGTATAAACAGTGTTTAAACAGGTCGTTAACTTTGTTTTGGACTGTACTGTAAAAAAAATATAAAAAAGAACATTTAAATAAAACAGAATAAAGTTACCGTATACCCTTGCGCGGTATTGCATGCAGTTAAACCCAAAACTGGTTTTAAGTGCATGCATCGCTTACCATCTCTCCCATGTTAACCCAACCCTATTGATTAACCCGTGCATTTATCCGGTCTCTTTGGTTTTAAGCACCGCGTTTAAAATCAAAATCTTTTAATTTGATGTCGCACGTTTAATTAAAATATGTATGCTGATGCCGCATCTATTATCGAGGACGAACATAAATTA
>NTPY01000656.1:141092-156150 GCA_002922825.1 Brachionus calyciflorus
TTCCCAAGAAAATAGCCAAATAAAGATACTTTTATTTTAATACTCTATCGATAAGCTTTAAGAAAAACAACTTTTTATTCAGCAACGCGAGGCAATCCTAGGGAGCGGATTTAACATTAAAATGTGCACAAGGTCTTTGGAAAATTATGGCCGTTTTTGATTTTACGTAAATTTTCGTAAATTTACCTTTTTTTACGTAAATTTACTTTTTTTTACGTAAAAAATGTAATTTTACAAAGTAAATTTACGTAAAAAAAGGTAAATTTACGTATTTTTACGTAAAAATTGGTAAATTTACGTAAAATTACGTAAAATCCTTGTAGCAGATCAGCACTGTATATTTGAAAAGTTTAAATTTTGAACAAGCCGAACAAGTAATCTCCATACAAATATAACAGGGTTCTTTGAAATAAGAGCTTTGCGACGCTTACATGTTTTCTTTAATTAAGTCGTGAGATCATTGAAATGTTTAAATTTTGTAAAAATTCTATATAGGTTTTTTTTTGCTGGTGTTCAAAATTGCATTTAATTATTTTTTCAAAAATTTCTTAAAAATTATTTTGAAGCAAATTTTGGTTCATCAGGCGATTAACGTTAAAATTTTTATTCCAAAAAAATTCATGCCAAAATTGCAATTATTTTAGATACGCAATTAAAATAGCACAATTTTTGCACACTTCGAAACCAGATGCAGCAAAAATTGACAAAAATTTTTTAATTCGCGCTAAAACTTATTAATTTCAACGAACAAAATTCAATAAATTTTCTGTTCAAATAAAATAAAAAAGAAAAATTTATTTGAAATTTTGTTCAAATTCATCGTATGCTTATAAAATTTGGTTAAATTTGAATTATATTTGTTAACTGCTCCAAAACTGTTCATAAGCAATATCTTTTGAATCTGCTTCTAAAGTCTAAAGAAAAAAAAATTTCATAAGATGCTAAATATTCTTTATTAAATTAAACATAAAATTTCATAAATTAAAACAATTCCTACAATTGCATTTTATCATGAATCCAATCAGTAAACTTGGCAACATTAGTATAAAAAGATGGCTTATTAGCTTTGCATTTATATCTACCTTGATCATCACTTTCAACCATTACATAAGAAGTAACTCCGTACAAAGTCCATAATCCATTATTTTGTTTAGTCAATGGACCACCTGAATCACCAAAGCAAACATTTGAAAAAGGATTTTCCCCTGGCTGAATCGTACACAATACTGTATTTATATCCCAATCACCAATTTCATCACAAACAGGATCTCCATTAATAACTCTCAATTTAGTTGTTTGTAAATTTTCAGGTAATTGACTTTCAAAACCATCGTTTATATTACCCCAACCGGATGCTATTAAATCATTATCAACAATACTCTCATCCGAATTCGGCAAACATATTGTCTGAACTTTATCGGATCTCTCAATCGGACTACTTAATTTAATCACAGCTATATCATTGGCTATGTAATTACTACTAGATCCAGTATATTCTTCATGAATTGATATACTCTCAACAGAATAATAATTATCTTTAGTTATTGAGTCTAAATTATGTAAACCAACGAGTACAGCGGCTGTTTCCGGTGTTAGATCAGTGACACAATGAGCCGCTGTTAGAACGTGTTCATCACTAATTAAAGAACCACCACAAATGTGACTGGAAAGATAGCCTGGTGATGAGACTGTTCTCAATGATATAATCCATGGTTGGCTATGTGGATTAGCATCAATTCCATTAATAATTCTTAATAATGGTATGCTATTCTCATAATAGCTAACACCACAAGACTCTTGTTCATAATTTTTATAATTCGATTTTTTAGTCGAATTCGAATTTATTATTAAAATATCCGATTTTAATTTTTGACTAGGTTTATTCGTTATTTTCACACTTGAAAATAATAAACTACTAAGCATCAAAATTATTATTAAGAGTAAAACTAGTGAAATTTTGACTAAAAAATTCAAATTATTTGATGGGATTAGCTCATTTTCATTGGCTTTGTCTTTATCTTCGGAATTTTCTTCTTTTAAGGCACGTCTTCTCATTTTTGTTTTTAAGGATTGATAAATTTTAGAAAAATATTCTATTTTTATACATGAAAAAAGGACTATTTTATGTCGAAAAATAAAGTTTAATTTTGAGGACTTAGTATTTTATCATGTGTGAAAGTTAAGAAATGTTTTTTGGACTCAGCAAATCGCTGTTTTACATAAATTTTTTGCGTGTTTTTTTTTTATTCGTATGACTCGAAGCCTAAAGTCCATTTATAAAAGACATAAGCAATATATTTGAATTACGCATTAGAAATTAACCAAATTAATTGATTAACCAAAAATAATTGCAAGAATTTCATCGATTGCATGTCCTAACGAAGTTTAAATTTGTTTTGTGAATTTTTTTTACAATTAATCAGTTAAAATTAAAAGCATGAATTTAAGGCTTAATTTAATTTATTTAGAAAAATACTTAGATGCTGCCCAGCAGCTTAATGGTTAACATTTAATGACAAAATTATTTTTAACTCGTTAATAATTAAGGTGTTTCTAAAACATGGACCGGTCCAAACAAAAAATTAAGGTTCTACGGACCAGTACCTAACGACTCGAAAAAGGTCCGAAATCCGACCATTCCCGATCATTCCGACCACCGATTTTCTTGAAGAAAATTGTCTCTGCTTTCACGCAAGACCATGAACTTAGCTACAGGGCAATTGATTCATTATGTCCAAGCATCAGAAAAAAAGTGTGACAAAAGAAAAATAAGATAGATCAACCTATTCACATAATTTCGTATCGCAACAAACAAATAAGATACTATTTTAACTTAAAACTTTATTCTAAATTAATTCTAAAAACTTAAAATAAAAGAAAACAAATAAAAAGAAATATATTCTTTATGATAAATTATTTCCTTGTCAACTTAAATTATTAATAAAATATCATCTTTTTATTTTTCCAAATACCACAACCTAACAAACAGCTTTGTCAAAATTATTATCTAAGAGCTCGAGTGCTTCCTTCGCCCTGCATGTTTTTCGAGTCGTTAGCTATGGGTCGGTAAATTGATATATTATGTTTTGGTATAATTTAATATTATAGCAAAATTAACACTCTTCAGTAAGAAAATAAATTTTTGAATTGAGCGAATTGATTACAAGCAAGTTTTTACTGTATATTTGGGTCTTGTACCATTCGTGGACAATTGTCCATGGACAACGACATATGTCTGTTTGGTGGACAAATTTTTTTTATAATTGTCCAGGTATTTTTACTATTGTCCATCTATATTCCGATTTGTCCACCGAAAAAATTAATTGTCCAATAAAAAAAGAAAAAAAGTTAATTTTTAACAGCTTTCACTACTAATATGTTCAAATTGAATGTTTATATTTTATAACGAATAACACATTGGTAGTGAAAGGGTTAATTGATCAAGTTGATCCGCGTGCACAAGTGGCTCAATTTCATCTTAAAATTGAATTTTATCTAAAATTGTTTTAAATCAGTAGAACAAAAAACTGAAATAGAATTAATGAAAAAGAAAAAAGCAAAATTGTTTACAAACTTTCCGCTAATATCAAGCATAAAATAAAAAAGGGTCAACTAATTTAATCGTCTAAATATAATTTGAGAAAAAGGAAGTAAACTTTTATGTAAAAAACAACTGAATTGATTTGATTGTTATGATTATTCAATTAAAATAAATTTTTTTTTGTCCATTTATTTTTTAAATTGTCCACTAATTACTAAAATTGTCCACGAATTCTTTAAATTGTCCAGGTAATTTCACACTTTTTTTTTCTTCGAAAATTTTGTCCACCAAACAGACATATGTCGTTGTCCATGGACAATTGTCCACGAATGGTACAAGACCCGTATATTTAAATAATATGTGTTAGATAATGCAAATATCTAATTCGTATGTAAATTAATAAAAAAGGTAAATCAAAATTTTTTTTTAAAATTTATTTATTCAAAAAGGTCTAACTAAGTGTTTGATTTTCTTTTTTAAGCTCATTGTTAACGGTTTTTAAAAAATACGAACAATTCAATGTAAATGAGAAATTAAATATGAGCCCTAAAGAGAATTTAATTTTCTAAATATTTATGAATACCTGATTTGAATTTGAATTATATAGGCCTTATTTAATTGTTTAAAAATTTATAAATTATTTCTCTTTAAGTCTCAAATTTTACAATTTTAAAAAAACATTAAGAAAAGGGGTCACAAAAAAAATACATCAAATTTTGTTTTTTTAAATATGCTTTTTATTATGTTAACTAATAAAATTGTCTAATTTTTTTTTCATTTATTTTTTTGAAATAAAATAAATTTTTTTTTCTAGCAACTTATTGCGCAATCGACTGTATCATCGGCAATGTTGTTCAATTCATCGACCATATCGCTTGTTTGTTCCGAGCAATTCGAAGCCATATCAGAAGCATTATCGCTCTCATTTATTTTGATTTGAGCTGGTTGTTGATTGGCGCCAAGTGCTCTTTGAAAAGCTAAACTAGCTGATGCATGGCATGATGTGTTCAAGGCAAATGGCAAAGCCTCGTCGACACTTTCAGCAAAAGCTTCTTTAATTGTATTCCATGAAGTAGATGCTATATAAATACATTTTGCCAATGGGATACCATTAAAAGCAACAGCTCCTGAAATAGTATAAGCGCCCATATTTTTAAAAACCATAAATTCACCAGTCTCCATTTCTGGCAAGTACAATTCTTTACATACCAAGTCTAAACCATCACAAGTCGGACCCCAAATCGAAGACCTTAATTTAAAAAAAATTATTTTTGAAAACAGAAAATAATTCTTAAGAGATTTTTCTAAAGACTGAAAAATAGTTAACAAAGCGAGCTCCAAATTTTATTTCATACAATTTTAAATTTCTAATAAATAATAAACCCAATTCAATCCTCTTTTAAAAAACCTCTGATTTTTATGAAATTCAAGATATTTAGAAAAATGCTAAAAAATTTACTTGTAGAATCTTTGTCCCAAATCATCCTTCAATAAAACTGGAAAGCATTCAGAATGATCATAGAAAAGACAGTTGAATGATGCATATACACCGTCATTTATGTAATACATAATGGATTTTGATGTATCGACAGCGCTGGGATTTTGTATGAAGTTAACATGGTTTGGAGTTTGAATGGCCAATGACGAATGTTGATTGTTGGTTTTAATTAAATTTTGGACATTTTGTGCATCTTGTTGTTGCTGTTGGTCATTTTGTTGCATGACACGTTTAGCTATGACATTGACGCATAAGGTGAATGCTGAGCAAGCGTAGTAACGACCTGGTTCGGCAATGATTTTAAGCGTAAATTCATCATCAATACCAGCGTTTAGTTTATCGAATAAATCGACTGGAAAGTGTTCTTCTAAAGATTTGTTTATTTCTTTAGCAATAGTGTCAAAGTGATCACCTGAATCAGACGATCCTGGATAACCACCGCCCAAATCCAAGAAATTCATACGAATTCCAAATCTTTCACGAGCATAATCAAATAATTTTCTAGCATTTTGAATCGATTCACTAAATGCCTCTGGGGACATTTGACCACTACCAACATGAAAGCTAATACCACATAAGTCTAAATTGAGCTTGTGCGCGAGCTCAATTAGTCTCAATGATGAGTCTATATCAGCGCCGAATTTCATGCTAAAACGACAAATTGCATTTTTGTCATCAGTTATAATTCTCAAGACAATTTTAGCATTTGGATGATGATCTTTTATTTTGTATAATTCATGCTCATTGTCAAAAGTCATGTAATTAACGCCGACTCTATTAGCATACTTGATGAATGATGCTTGTTTGCATGGATTAGCAAATATAATACGATGTGGTGACACACCGAGATCTAATACAGTTTGTATTTCATTTTTGCTTGCACAATCAAAACCAGCTCCCAAAAAAGCCAATAATTTCAATAGCATTTGGTCAGTGTTACATTTTACTGCATAATGTGGCTCTACTCGTGGTAGTTTTGTTATCCAATTTATGTGCTTATTGCATATGTCTTCTAAATCAACAATGTAAAATGGATCATTTTCAACATTCTATGAGAAAAAATTCAAATTAGCATAAAATAATAACTATTATATAATTGGATAAAATAATAATGCAATCTCTTATTAGTTTTAGATAAATAATATATGGTCTTAGTTTAGCTAATATTTTTTTGTAAATTTTAAAGAAAAATTGACTTTTTAAAATAGTGTTTTAGTTTATGTAAAGTCTCGAGTCGGACTTTAGGGATTTTAATAGTAAAATAAAAACAACTAGTTTAGTTTAAGAGTTTATTTTGGAATCCGAATTTTTTAATAAAGTTTAGTGGTTTGAATATTAAAAATTGTGAAACCTTCATTTAGTATTTAACATATAAATAATAAGGACTAGTGAAGAGAGTGAGAGGAATTGGGTCTTAACATTTATGCTAGATTTATTGATAATTTATTAATTATTAATTACATAGAAGTATGCTTGGATGGTTTTATTAATGGTTCTATTTATCTAAAACTAAATATTGTTTGTAAAAGTGAAGTCGAAATTTTGAAATTTTAATTGTAAGTTTTAGGATTTAGCGTTAAATTCTCATAAGAAACACTGTAACGCTCAATATTCTTTTAATTTCGAACTTATCTTTGTTAAGGCTTTGTGTTAAATTTGCTCAAAAAAATTGAAAATTTAAATCCGCAATTTTTTAAGAAACAATCATTTAATTAGTTAGATTAAAAAACTTTTGATGAAATTAAAGTATTGTTTTTTTATAACATTCGGTAATAATTGCGTTTTGAATTTTTTTAAATAATGAATTGAAATTTGAGTTAAATCATTTATAATTTTCTACTTACTGGATTCGATACAATGTTCTGAATCAATTCTATCGGATTAACTGGATTATCAAATTTTCTCAAATCAATGAACTCTTGATTAAAATCTTCTTTCATTGAGCTTGTTATCGCTAGTTTTTACTCTTTTCGAATTAAAATACGAAGCCTTTCAACAAAAAAAAATAAAAAAATTTTTTAATATTTATTTTTTTAAAAATTTGAATAGGTTACCTGAAGCTTTTGTCAAGTACACAAAGTTTGTTTGTCGTATAGACTTTTTTTTAAACCCCTAAGTGTTTAATTAAGGTCTTCTGTGAGCAGAAGGGTTTATTTTGGTTTGAGTTAGTTTTGGAAAAAAAAGTGATTAGTTATAATCACCAAAAAATAGTCGTATAAGTAGGCTGGCTAAGAGTACCGTGCACAAAGGTACCGTGCGACAAACGCAACTAAGTTTATACTATCTAAACAAAATAAAATTAAAAATTAAACAATCTTAAAATTAAGTTTTATCTTGGTTATTTAAGCTTGTTTACGACGCAATTAAAATCAAAACTTATCTTATCTATTTGTGTGCATAAGACACGAGTTTATGCTTTTAATTAATAACAGATTTTGTTGCGTCTTTTAGCATGTTAGTTATGTATTATAATTTTTAAATTTTTGTTGCATAAATGAAAAACTGGGGGACGTTGGGTCGATAGACAGAGTCACTCATCCGAGTAAAAAAAACTGCGAACTCGACTCTTGGACTACGACTTGGCTTGGAACCCCGAAACCAAGCGATACTTAACTTCGTTTTTCATTTGTTGTTGGACTTTAGACTAACAATCCTTAAAATTTAATTTTTATTTTTTTTAAAATAAAATTTAAATTTTTCTGTTTAAATTAATACAAAAAAATAAAGCTGTATTTATATGTGAATATTACGAAATTTATAAACTCTAAAAGTATTCATAAAAAAATAAAACTGCTTTTTCTTTTGTTACCAAATTGCCAAGCGATAATAATAAAAAAAAGCATGATTTTTTTTTTTTTAATTTTTGGGTTGAGATAAAACCTTGTTTCTCCTAGTTCGAGTCACAAATTGGACAGATGAGCTTGATAAGAACGAAAATAAAAAATAAAACTGCTTCGTCGAGAACTTCGCCTTAAGTGCTCTGTAAAATTTTAAAAAAAGATCAAGATTAGATTATTATTATTATAAAGAAAATTTTAATCGGGATGAAGTAATAGAATAAAAAAGAAAATTGAAGAATTTCAATCTTTTTTTTCTTATTACTTTAAAAAAATTATGTGTGAGTCGATTTTACTTGATGTGTATTGAAAATCAAAAAAAATAAAATAATGCAAATTAAATATGGCTTAAAGCATTGCTTTATTTTAACAAAAAATGGAAAACGAGATTTTTTCTTTTTTCATTTAGTTCTTTTCAATCATAAAATTTGCATGAATTATAAAATTAAAAATAAAAAAAAAAGAAAAAATATTATGATTCTCGGGTTCCGGCTCTTACTCTAAATTAGGTCTTACTCTGCGTTAATAATTTATTTTGAAATAAAATTTTCAATTAGTTTCTTTATCCTAGTAGCTTAGAAACTAGCTGAATTACTTAACAAAAATACCTGATTTACGCATTTTGATAAAAAAAGAAAAATACCAAGATCTAAATTTAAATAGACTTGATTTTTTTTGTCATAAAATTAGTTGAAAATTTTAGCTTATTTTAAAATAAGCTTATTTATCACAAATTTTATTTCAATAATTTGAGAAATCTTTGGCTATGAACTTGCCAAAATAAAAACTAAATATATCATCAATAAATTTCTTATAAAATAAATAAAGCTTGATTCCATTTTAATTTAAATGCTCTTGAAAATAATTGATCTACTTCGATTCTACATACGATCATTGTCCCGATATATTTTCAAAATTATACCACACATTTTGGCTATGAACTTGCCAAAATAAAAATTAATTTAAATATATCATCAATAAATCTCTTATAAAATAAATAATGCTTGATTTCAATCTAAAATTTCAAATTTGTAATATGGTATCGAGTGTTTACCTTTCCTTGAAAATATTACTAATAAATTTTAAAGCTTAATAAACTTTAAAATAAATTTTTCGTTTATTGATTAGGTAAAAAAGAAAACTCGTGTGATTAAATCTTTATATAGGAGATATTATGAATCATGTATCCAGGAAATTATTCACCATTAAAATATTTAAAATCATTTAGATTTTAAGTTTTGGTAAAACACGTTTTAAGGACATAAAAATTAAGAGATTTAAATTGCTTTTTATATGTTTTTAATTTAACTTTAAAAAAAAACACACACAAATTTTTTAAAATATGATACTTTAAAGAATTACAACCTTGCAAAAAATAAAAATAATTGAAAATTCAAATAAGTAAGCATAAAAGTCAATTAGGATTTATCGATTTTTAGTTATGTAATTTCTTTTTTTTTCATAAAGTAATTTTATCCAGTATTTATGAATGAATTTTTTTAATAAACTCCTACTGATGTTAACTAAAGAAAATAATATTGATTTAAAGTCATGAGCTTAAAATATAACATATTTCTTGTAAATTTTAATCTGTTAATGACATGTTAAACTTATTTACAAGACTGTTAGCTAATATTTCTTCATAAATATTCAGTTACAAATAGAATGTTTAAGTTTGTACAGATTATTTTGAAAAAAATTCATTTTTAGTTCGTGGAAAAAATTAAATTTCAGCTTTAAAATAATAGTGTTATTGACAATAGTAAAATCAACTTTTTCGGATATTATGCTTGTACTTATATAACATTCGTCAAATGTAACGCCATTAAAATAAAATGTAAAATTAAAAATTAAAAAATATTAAATAAATTTTTTTTTGAACTTTTAAAAAACTTTGATTAATAATTTTAGAATTAAAAAAATAACATAAAATTTTTTTCAACTTAAGTCTTATATAACTTCTCTATTAAAATAGTTTTTTTTTTTTTTTTACTAAATCGCATACTTAAAGCTAGAAAAATTACATTATTTAATTATTTAAATTGAAAAAAATAATAAAACATTTTTATATTTTGATGTTTGTTTTTTTATTTCTCTTAATAAAAAAATAAACTGTAAAAATTCTGAATATTTAGTAGAAATTTTACAGTTTTGTTTTGTTTTGAATGTTTAAAAATAAAATATACCAAAAAATTATTTTATTACATTTATAAAAATCAACTCACGAAAATTAGTCCAAAATTTATACCATAAAGCTAAGAAAACACACATATTCTCAGCTTACACATCAAATAATTGATAAAATCTCTTATGAATTCGGTAATCAATAATTTTTCATCAAATCTAATTCAAATTTTGCCAAAAGAGTTAAAAGTTAAAAATCCTGCCCATGAATTTTTAAGTTCTGCAAAATTCTAAATTTTAACTAAAACTCTGCAATTTTATTACGATTCATTTAAATTAAATGTTTTCTGTAAAAATTGAATAGTTTTTGCCAAGCTTCAATTAAAATTTAGAATTTAATAGAGCATTAAAATCTAATTTTATTCAAAAGAAAATAAGTTTTAAGCATGAGCTAATTTTCTTGTTTTAACTGAAATCTGCAAAAAGTAAAAGTTAGCAGCATACATGGACAATAAATAATTTGATCCAATTATTGTTTTTTGACTGCTTAAAAAACTCTAAAAGACACTTTAAAAATTAGAATTGAGAATTGAGAATTTTATAAACCATAAAAAAATTTATTATCCTTATACCAGTATTAATTAGCTGTTTAAAAATTAATCATATTAAATATAAGCATTTAATTTAAATATAAAAATTTTATTTTATACAATATAAAAAAATGGAAAAACCTATTAGACTTAAAAAACAACGAAATAAAACACTAGTGTTAGATCATAAGACTGATTTAGACTCTGATAGTTCCAATTCAAGTTCAATATTTAATACTTTAATATACAGTAGTATCTTTCATAAACCAGTGTCATCAAAAATCGCCATTAAATCAGAGACTCCTGTAAGAAAAATCGAAATTCCCAAAGACAAATTCAATAATTCTCAAATAGAAGGTTTTTGATCAATCAAATTTCAACTTTTTTAAAATAATTTCAAATTAAATTTTTTTTAAGAGTTATCAGCTGCTTTTAATTTTTTTGATTTTGATCAAGATAAGACTCTGAACAAAAGTATTGCATTTTTTAAAAAAAAATTTAAATTCTTTATCTGTATTTTCTTTTTCTAAGATGATGTCTCAAAAGTTTTAAGACTAATTGATCCAAAATCTACAAAACCGGAAAATGTTCAAGATTTTTCTTGGGCCATTAGAAAAAATGGTAATTTTTAACACAGAAGTTTAGTTAATTTTCAATTATTGTTTCAATAAAATTTAGGAGGGAGTATAGAATTTGAGGATTTCAAGGCCTATTACAGCGATATATACAATGGTAAATATTCTAAAATAGAATTAAAACATGCATTCAATGTCCTTGATAGAAATTCAAATGGTTTTATCGATATGGAAGATTTGAAAATAATTTTCGAAGCTGTTTTAGATAAGGAAAGATACAATTTAAGTAAAATTCTAGCTAAAATGGATTTTAACAAGGATGGTAATGTTTGTTTTGAAGGTAATTTTACATACAAAGATAATATTTTTCATAATAAAACACGGGTAGAGTGCTTTATAAATGAACTAAAAATAATTATACAGTACAAAGCTGAAATAAGTTAACGAAAACACGAACAGAAACAGAACACTGTTCGAACAGAAACAAACACTGTTCGAACACGTGTTGGAAAATGTTCGAACAGCTCGTTAACTTATTTTAGCTTTGTACTGTATTTAATATCAGCAAATTAAAAAATCATACTTAAGAATATTCTCATTCAAGATATATTAGAAATTATGTGGCTCTGTACAGTAAATTTCAATTCGTCATTTCTATTCATTCAAATTGCTATTACTTTTGAACAGGTAGTAATACACTTATTCTATAAATTGCTACAAATTGTAACAATTTTGCTACACCCAAAAATATTGTTCTGCAAAAAATCTGTAACAATGTAAATTTTATACGTGGCCCAAACTTATGGGATCCGAAAAAAAATCTGGTCACCAAACCGACGAGTGTCATTCGGTCACATATTCATCGATACCAAAATTTTCATAATTTCTAAATTTTGTCTTCAAAATAGAATTAGACAAATAAGCATTTAAGACTTAACACTAGAGTCACCAGAGATGTCATTTAAACATATGTGACTAAAATATATAAAATAAAATTTTGTCTCATTTTTATTCACAGTATTTTTCAAGCATTGAACCAGATTCCATCATTGGTTGTAAAGAAATTAGATCTATGAGAATATATTTAAGTTTCTTCTATCTCTGTAAACCACACTTCAAAGACTTCACTGATTATCTGAATTATTTTTTGTCTCTCAATATGTAAAATTTTCCAAGCTTCTTTTTTTTTTTCTTGAAAAAGTATCTTCAAGCTTTCAATTGGATGGTCACTAAGGATATCGGTGCCGATTTTTAATGTTATATCCATAGTGAATCGTATGCTTCTTTTTTATCGTTGCTCCTAAATGTTACCGTTTAATATATGATACGACATTGTATATATAGTTTATTAAATATAAGTGTTGGATCGATCGAAAGATCTAACGAATGAAACATCTATTTATATGAGTAAAATAATGCCTCGAAATTTACACGTAAGTGCTTCTATCAGAGATAAGAATACTGATAGGAATTCTAGAATATAGTCTTCAACATCTCGAAGCTTCTAGCTTCTTAAAAACATGACAAGAATATGCAAGATATACATATCTTTTGGCATTTTCGAAAGAGCTGATATCTAATTCATGTTTTTTAGGTAACACATATTTTGATTGTGTCTTGACAGTTTCTTATATGTATTTCCTTTCTATTACGCTTAATATAAAATAATTCACTTAGACAAGGCCTCACCACTTCGATAATCTTTTTAGTTATCGACTGATACTATAACCTAGACTTGAAGAGTCGAGGAAGATAACATTAAAACAATCTTACGAGCTAGCCTTAATTTACCGTAAACTTTCGATTATAATTGCGCAATTATAGCAGGGGGAATAAATACTATTACATGTAATTGTATCTAGAAAACAGGTCCTTTTTTTCATTATATAATTACATGCAATTGTAACTTAAATTATGTAAAAAAAAATAAAAAAAAAACCTTGAAGTGTAATTTCTTTTTAACCGTTATCCTAAATATAAAAAAACTACATTGAAGGTCAACGTGGGTCAAAAATTTTAGTTAAAATTAAATTTAAATTACTGATTCATCGTTTAAAAGCATAAAAAGTATGAAAGCATTAAAAATATTCTGCTCAATTTCGTAATTTTTGGCATATTTTTTATTTTTTAGTTCATTTATGATCCAGTTTATACGGATTACAATTGACACTATTAAATTATTATTACAATTGATGTTATTAAGAAAAAATAAAAAAACACTTAACTGACCCTCATTTTTTTTATTTAATTACCCATTTTTATTTCGTCTACAGCAGTCTTTACATCGTTTTCTTAATTTTTCCAAAAACAAATTTCTCAGTTTATAAAAAATTTTAAGATTTTTGGGCAGTGTCAATTTTGCTCAAAATTCATTTTGCGATTTTTTGCTTAAAAATTCAAATACACAATTACTTGCACAGTGAATTTTTAGAAACCAATCCTTTTATTTTTTACATTTTGAAACTTTTGTTGAAATTAAAAGAAGAAATCAGAATTGGCCTTTAAAAAATCCACTGTGCAAGTAATTGCGTATTTAAGTTTTTTATTTTTTTGGGCAAAAAATAGCAAATTGAAATTTGAGCAAAATTAACACTTTGCCAATTTTTTGAAAAATTCAACCAAGTCTTTTACTAATGTTGATAAAATAGAACAATAAAATAAAATTTTAAATTATATAAGGCTGTAAAATTTCATTATGCTTTATCCATCACAAGATTTTTTAAATTACGATTTCACGGCACGGATTTAAAAAGCTTTTTTGAAATAATCATATAAACCTGAGGTAGTTGTAATAAAAGGGATCTCTGGGGATACCGGGAAAGTGGTAAAGGTTGAAGATTCATTTAGTTTTGACCTATCACTAGAGGAAAAGATCGTCCAATCAGTTCAAATTCTCAAACATCTCAACCAGAGGTGGTATTCAAAGAGGAAGGAAACGAGGTTTAGTTTTATTTTATTAAAATTTAAAATTCGTATATTTTTGGTAAAAAACAATCTAATTTTAACAAATAAATGATGCTCTCCTTATTTTTGTAATATTTATTTTTATTTTACATGTAATTTTAGATGTTTTCAGCTATTATTGCGCAATAATAGCTGGACTTTCTAAAACAGCTTACATGTAATTGTATTTCAAAAAAAAGTGCCAAAAACACGTCATTATTACATGTAATTAAAGCTGGAAACCATATTATATTACATGTAATTATAATCGAAAGTTTACGGTACCAATAAGCCTTTTTTTTTAATAAGAATTAAGGTAAACCTGCGTAAAATCTAGAATAATATATTCTACCAATAAGTCGCCTCATGATTATCAAATGTTATTTTTACTTTACCGTTAAACTTTGTTTATAGCTCAGGCGTTATATACGAAAAATAAATGCGACTTTATCCGAATTCACTTGGGAGAATATATAAATAACTTTATTTAACACTAAAATGTTCGATTTTTTTAAAACCCTTTAAGGTTCAAACGGACCCTTCAATCTTTTATACAGTCATGGAAAAATTCTTTTTTACTCCAGATGTTAAGTAAAAAATTAATTTTTAAATTGATGGAGTTTGGCAAAATTTCATCGATTTTGTTTTAAAATGAAAACTTGAAATAAATTATAAGCACAATTTAAGATTTTTTTTCTTTTTTTTTACCCCACAGTTTACTTGAATTTTAATTGAAAAAAAGTATGGAATTTTTACCGAGTTTAATAGGGGCGGGTGATCAACAAGATATGATAGCGCCACGAGGCTTTAAACAAGGTTTTACGGTATCGAGTCCGACTTTTTAAATTTCCCATTACTGAATATCTATTACCTTTCATGATTGAGTATTCTTATAAAGACCATAAAATTTGATAATGTTTTTTTTTTTATGTTTAAATATAATGTCTTTT
>NTPY01000656.1:159935-207124 GCA_002922825.1 Brachionus calyciflorus
AGCAATCAGATGCTTAAACAAGTTGAGAGCATCACTTATTTAGGTATTATAATCAATTCTGATCTAGATTTTGATTCAATTGCCACAGAAAAATATAAAAAAGTTTATAACAATTTCTTTAATATTTCATTTTTAGGGGTAGAAGGAAACAAAATTTATTTTTCCCTTAAATCTTTTATATTTAAAACATATTGTCTTTCCAAATTTACATATGGTCTTGATATTACTACTACTCTAAAAAATGAAACTTAATTTTTGAATAAATCACAAAATAACCTAATAAAAATAATGTTTTTTTTTCCACTCACGACCGAGCGCTTAGTAGCAAACATCTTTTTATAGAGCCGGTCGCTACACTTGCTACAATGTCCCTTTCAGAACCCTTATTTTAAGTGACCACGACTCGCAAGGCTGATTATCTCTAATCAGTCCCATTTGTTGGCGAATGGTTGCGCTAAAGGAATAAAATATAAATGTCATATGACAAATATTCTTAAAGCTTTAAAAATTTTTAATTTTGATGAATAATATTTATTTTCAAAACTTTCCTTTATTAATACTATAAAGTATAGCTCATTAGCATCTTACATTCTAGAATGTATTAAAAATTTACCGGAACGATCAGCAAACACTAGATTTAGATCTTTTGCAGATGATCTAAATAAACTCAAAAATTATTTCGAAAAAGATGTAAGTTTTATAATAGAAAACTCATCACAACTAAAGATAGTATTAAAACCCGGCCTGGCATCTGAGGACGGTCTAACCGATTCTATAAAAATTTGCCTAAATAACCTAATAATTCCCTACTACAGGAATATTCTCAAAAATTTGATTAGTGTGTCATTCTAGGTTTTTTAATTCGTTAAGATACCAGTATATTGATACTTTTTACAAATTTAATATTTAAAAAAACACTTATATGCGGACTCTATATTAAAAAAGCAGTGAGCAAAAAAAATAAAGCATAATAGCCGTATTAATATAGCAGTCTAAAAAAAGCAATTACATTATATAAGTGTCAACACAAAAGTGTTAATAAAGCATCGGGTAAAATAGAATTTTCAAAAAAGCATTCAAATAAAATAAACTTGCTTTTTTGAAAGATTAATTAATTGCTTTGATTTATTGAATATTGACTCAATTAATTTCAACAAAGCGCAAATAACGATGTCCCAAAAAAAAAATGTCCCCAGCTTTTTTTTAAGGACATTTTTATCGATTATCAAACACCAAAAAAGGAGATCCCACGTTTAGTTAGCGTTGTGTTACAAAAAATAATAAAGTAACTGGTAAAACTCAAGGGAAAACGATCGGTGAAGAATACGAATCTGAGTCAGTTTCATTTAATGCTTATGTTTCGTATGTCTTCTCAATTGCTTATTTTTCCAATGGTGATATAGCGGTTACCGGAAATTCTGGTTCAAGACTTTTTAGCAATAGTGGAGCTGAGAAAATATCTTACACACTCAATTGGGGTTATGCAGTAACTGTATTGAAAAATGGAGAAGTAGCTTATGCACACTCAAATTATATCAATGTTAGAAGTCCAACTTCTAGTTCAAATAGATTAGCAATTAATGCACATGTAGATACAATTTTTATTCTATTAGTTCATCCAAATGGTGATCTTGTTAGTGGATCTCAAGATAATACAATTGAAATTTGGAACATGGTCGATGGTTCATTGAAAAGAACTCTATTAGGCCATACTAGCAGTGTCTTATCATTGATAATTCTTGAAAATGGTGATTTGGCAAGTGGTTCAGTAGATAGAACCATAAGAATCTGGAATACAAATATTGGCTTATCTTTGAAAACGATTAGTACCGATCACAGAGACTACATACGTTCTCTAGCTTTACTTCCAAACGGTCACATAGCTAGTGCATCTGATGATAAAACAATTAAAATTTATGATAGACAATATGGTAATTTGATTAAGACATTAGAAGGTCATTCAAATTATGTTATGGGTTTAGCACTCACAAATGGATATTTAGCTAGTGTTTCATTGGACGTAACAGTTAGATTATGGACTTAGAAATAAAACTCAAACCAACAAAAAAATCACTTAATTGCTGTTAAATAAAAACAAACTGAAACTCAAAGAGCGATTTTTTTGAATATTTATTTAAAGATCATAAAATAAACTATTTTATTTTTACTTACATTCGATTAAAAAAAAATTATTCGGAAAAAAAAAACGAATATAAAATTTAAATAAATTCTTTTAATTTCTAAAAATCAAAGACTAAAATTAAAAATTTCACACAATAAATAAATAAAAAAATAAATAAATATTTATTATTTCAAAGTTCTATCACCAGTAATTACAATCAGCTTGCCATCTTTTAGACCAACTAACAAATGACTATCATCTCTTGTCAAATTCATGCATGTTATCGGCGCTTTCAAACGCATTGTTTGAACAGTCTTCATACTAAATAACAAAAAATTTTAAAATAAAAATTTTTTTTTTATTTTGTTTCTTAATTTTAAAACTTACTCATAATAATCCTTGAAGACTATTTTCGACGTGTAATAAACTCCTTTTTTTCCATCTGTATCCACATCTCCTAAACTCGAATTAAACGACGTATTATTCTCATTATTATTTGGACTTTTATGACTTATCAAAAGAGCCAGTATTAAATAATTATCTTTGAAAATCATGTCTTGTACAGGAAAATTTAATTTTTCACGTGACGTCAATTGTCCATTAATTGAATAGACAAATATTTCATACAAACTTTTACGCGATTTTTCATCATTATTTTTATCTATGCCCAAACTACTCGTATAAATTAAAATATGTCTTTCATTACTTAGTTTCAAGTTAATACTAGTGAATAATGAAATGAATTCATTATTAAAATTTAGAGTTTGAACATAGCTACCACTTTTTAAAGTGTGAATATTCACAGTACCATCAAGAGAACCCGATAGAACAATGTCTAATTCATTTGATATCTCAACTGATGTTACAGTATCAGTATGACCATAGAGAACATGAATTGGACTCGGTTCTAAATTAATACAATTTCCATATTCTTGAATTATTTGCCATATCATACAAGTACAATCTTTAGAACCACTAACAACAAATGAACTTGTGTAATCTATCGCTAGACATGTAACTATGTCTATGAAACAAAAATTAATAATTTAAAAAAATCATTTTTTTTTAAAGATATTTTCTTACTTGAATGTTGGTATAATTGAGCAATGTTACGATATTTAGAGAAGCTAAAGACTCTTATACTATTATCCCAATGTGCACCGCTAATTAAGAGTTTTGAATCGTGTGTTAGAACGAATAATTTATAATCTATTTCTAAATTTGGATCAAATGGACCTGAGATTGACTTCTTTGTTCTTAAAAAAAATAACAAATAGCATTATATTTCGTAATCACTTATGAAGTCTCTTTGAAATAGATTGATAGTTTAAACCCCGAGGAAGAGACATATTTATTTGACATAAACAAACCGAAACAACAGATAAAAATTTTAAAATATGTTTTATAACAAATTAAAGCTAAAAATTAAGAAAAGATTGATTCATTTTAAGAGTATGTTTAGAAATACTTATCTCAGAAGCTAGAAGCTTCAAAATTCTGCTAAAAATTAGACAACTTTCTAAGTAAAAAAGAAATAACAATGTGCAGTATTTACTTAATAGTATAAATAAAAGATTATATTTGTAAGAATTTCAGTTCGATTTGACATCATTCTAACATCCAAATATAATTTTAATCAAATAAACTAGTTAAACAATATATCAACGTAGAACAACTTATTTGAGAATGAATTCCACATTTTAATGAGAAAATTGAATTAAAGAGTTGCTCACAGATAGAGCAGAACGACAGGCTTCAAAGTGTTCAAATTTTACTCAAAGCAAAATAAAAATACACTATTAAAATTGCAAAATGCTTTGCAGACTTAAGCTTGTGCAGAAAATTTTGTTTCAATTCGAAAAATTTTTTTGTTGAAAAAGGAATTTTTAGTGCTTTGCCGAGCGATTTTTTTATAGAATAAATAAGAAAATTGACAAAAAAATTTAACTTGTCTTAGATTGGTGTAGTTTTACAAAGCAAAGAAATTTTGCCCTAAAGAATAGGGTTGTATATCGTTTAAGAATTTTTCGATAGAAACCGGTGAAAAAAAATACTGATAACGATATAATATCTTTGAAAAATTTTCGGGATGTGATATATATTGTGGACGGTAACTGTTCTTATCGATTGAAATTTTCGATTATTTATATCGAAAAACTAAATCGAAAAAAGTAATTTAGTTTTAATTTATTTAAAAAAAAAAATCTAGAATATAATTGGTTTATTCTTTTGTGTTCTATAACAACTTTACCTACAAGTTTGAAATTTCATTAGAAAAGTGCGATGTTTCAAAATATTTCAAATATTTTGAAACTTTTTTAAAAAATATTTGAATGTTTTTTTTTTCAATGAAGGTGAATCAAAACAAAATATCTTGATCTAAATAGCCAAAAGAATTTACTCATCTCAGCCAAGTAGCGTATTTTGTTATAGTAATTTTCTAAATATTCAGAATAATCTGAAGGTCTATGTTTCAGCAGCTTTTAAATTCAAAGGATCTTTTAATTTATTTTTATTTTTTTAAGGGTGTTTATCTCATTCTTAATTTTGACTGGGGATTTTATCAGGAAATTAGACAAGTCTTTAAAAATTTTCCTTGTCTAAACTAAAGAGCGTATTTAGTTATAGTGATTTATCAAATATTTAAAAAAAAAATTAAATTTTTTTTTTAAATTATTTGGAAAATTTACTATAACTAAATACGCTACTTAGATCAAGCATATTTAGTTTTGATACATCTTCATTGCAAAAAAAACACTCAAATATTTTTTTCAAAAAAATATTTTGAAACATCGCTCTTTTCTAATGAAATTTCAAACTTGTAGGTAAAATTGTTATAGAACACAAAAGAATAAACCAATTCGATACTAGTTTTGATTCGAATAAGTCCCACAATTAAAAAAACTTAAATAGCAAACAATTCAAGTGCAATTGATGACAAAACTTGAAATATTTGATTAAATATGTTTAAAAAGCCAATAGGATTATTTAAACAATTATCGTTGAGCAGGTGACATGGGTATTGAGTTCGCAATTTTACTCTTTTGAACTAAGAAAAATTTCAAACGGATATTTCATTAGAGTTAGAAGAAGAACTAGAACTTGAGGAAGTTTCCGATTGCAAAGGTATGTATGGCGATTAAGTTCAGCTTCCTGAGAAAAAGCATTTTTTAGCCTAATATTATTTTTAAAATAATAATTAATTAGTTAGCTATTAGCTTCATTAAAAATTATTTCCACGTTTAAACAAATCTTTTGTAAATTCACATTTCTAATAATAAAAATCAAATGTTTTAAAAAATGAACCATTAATAAATGGCTAAATTTTTTTTTAACGAAGTTAACAACGCATTTGGTAAACCACTAATTTCCTCATTCTTAATATGAATAAAATCACAATAAATTAAATTATAAATAATAAAAAATAAATAGCAGAAAATAAATGAGAAATTACTGAAAAATTCAGACTAAGAACTATTGTAATTTCACTAATTGGTTCTTTTTCTTTTGTTTTTCTCCTCAATCGGCATTTTATTAGAATATTTTTCATTTAAATAAAAAAATACAATTTAATTTTTTTAGACGGAGTTTAGATATTTTTGATTTAAGTTTCAAAACTAAATTACAAGAAATCAGATCTTTGGGTGAATATTTTCGAAATTCTATATCGATAAGTTTTTGATTTAAATCGATAAAAAATAAGGAATTCTTAAAATTAATTTTGGAAATTTTCCTTCGAGCGAAAAAAATCAATTTTTTCCGAAATTTTATTTATCGAAAAAAATATTTAGTACTGCAATTCTATCAATTTTATGTCGTAGCCGTAGCGTAGCGTAGCGTACCACCGTACCGTACCAGCGTATATGAGATAAAAATTTTGTGAATTTACTTTAAAAAAAAATAAATAAAAAATTCAGAAAATTTTTAGTGAAATAATTTTGAAAATCTCAATTTTGGTAAAAAGAAATTTCCATAAAAAATTTGTTTATTTTCAAAAAAAATTTTTTTTTTTTTTTTTAATTTTTTCATTATTTTTTTTGAAAACGATTTAAAAAAAAGTCAGATTTTAAGTAAAAATTTTTTAACCTATTAAAATATTAAAGAAAAACTAGTTAAATCAAAAAAAATAAATAATGTTCTGAATTTTTTATTTATTTTTTTTTAAAGTTAATTCACAAAATTTTTATCTCATATACGCTGGTACGGTACGGTGGTACGCTGGTACGCCACGGTACGTTGGTACGGTACGCTACGCTGGTACGCTACGGTACGGTACGCTACGCTACGCAACGGTACGAAATAAAATTGATAGAACTGCAGTATCGAAACAGACACTCATTTCTCGAAATGATGAATTTCAATCGATATACAACCCTACTAAAAAGCTTAAAACACATGTAGAAGAGAAAAACACACAAAGTCATGTTCAAGCCAATTAATCTTCAGAGAAGCTTGATATAAAAGCTAAAGAGTATTAAATTATTCTCCAAAATTGATAAAATTGATCAATTTGAATTGAGATGATCATTTTTAGAAGCTTTAAATCCTAAAGTAATGGCTGAAGTGAATTTAAGTACAAAATTTTTTACTTAACTTTTAATGCTGAGTTTCTTAAATATTAATTAAAGCGAATTATTATAAATAATCGCTACATTTTTATTATAAAAATATTAAAACAACGATCCACTTTAACTATCCACCAATCTCACAATTTTACTGTAATTTTGTACTAAAATTCACAGCCACAAGTAAAAATAAAACATGATTTAGCGATTTTCCGCGCAAGAATTTTAACTAATGGTTTGGTCAGTTTTGTTCGACCTCCATGAAGAACTCCAATTAATAATTTCAAAAAGTTAAACGAATTATCTAAAGATTTACACCAAGAAACAGTAAATAGTAAATACTTTACCTTTCATTTAGCAAAGATGGATCTTTTTCAAATGAGAATAAATTAGTTAACGATCGTTCATAAGCTTGCCATCCATTGACACCAACAACACCCGATTGACAAATAGTAATCAATGGATCAGACAATCCTTGTTGCATAAAAGACCTAATTTGATTTCTCGGTATATTTATAAATATAACCGGATCAATTTGTTCATCTTTTTTACCATCACAAAACTAAACAAAAAATAAAATTAATTTTCTTAAAAAAATTTTTTTAAATTTAGAAAATATTTTTTACGTCAACATAGTAGGCTTTGAGGGAATTTATGTGATGCCATAAAATGACTGGTTTACCCTGAGTTATTTTATCTTTAATAGACTGCTCTAGAGTTTTTCTCTTCGGATGAGGCTCCTTAAGTAATTGAGTTGGTATTTGACCAAAATTACTAATCATACCCTCAGTGGCTGTTCTCGCTACTGGATCTGTTATTGCATCTAAATCAATAGCTCCTTCATAAGAACAATACATGAACACATTCAATGCTTTCTCAGCTTCTACTCCTTGTTGTTTATAACCAAATATCAAATCAATCCATTCATGTAAATGACTACTAACATATTCACTCTCCAATGCTTTTCTATGCATATAAATAAAATGTTCGGGATTTTTAGCCCATTTTGGCAATGTGACATCATGCACTCGATTTTTATTCGCTTGTAATTCACCAAAATCAAAGTCTAAATTTAGAAAAAAAAATAAAAATTTTTCAAATAAAAAATAAAATTTGATTTTTTGTCAATTACTGTTCATATTTGTTAGAAATTCAGATAGATAAAAAAATTCTGGTATTAATTCTTTAACGTCATTTGGTGATTCGTAAAGAATTTTCCATGAACTTGCAATCGAGTAAAATTGACGATCAGCAATGTCAAATCGATCACTTTGTAATTGTATGTGTAGAGTTGTAAATGGTTCTAGACGAACTAAATAATGCATGACATTAGCTGCATTTGAATAGTGTGTACCATAATGAAATGGTCTCATTGAACCAGTTGGATCTTCGAATAATTGATATTTTTCACGGACATAATTCTCGAATTTTTTGTTTTGAACTCCAATTGGTTTACTCAGATCCCTATAGATACTTTCATCATTTAAATTGAGACTATCTGAAGTGTAGTCTTTTAGTATCCATGGAAATATTGGATATTGACTTAGGTCATTGTAACTACGACCGGCAATTGTGTTCAATTTCATTAAATATTCAAAATTGGTCATTTCATGATTAACCCATTTTTGAGTGTATTCACTTGCTTTAAGTAAATCAGCTGGTGTTCTTATCGAAGGATTCGATTGAAGATATGGTAATTTCATAGACACTATTTTTGTGTATATCTTATTACGGATCTTCAAACAAAAAAAAAAGTCTAAATGTTTTATTTTATAATACGTTATGAATCTTATAAAAACGCTATTAACTTTTCTGAATTTTTTCAAAAATTTTTTTCAAGGAAATTATTTTAGACCATTTATTTTACAATTTTAGAGATAAAGTCAAAAAAATTTTATTCGACCTTTTTAAAAAGTCATCTGCTTTTCTTGATACAAAAATGTCTATCATTTTAGAAATAAAATCCAAATTAAAAAGCTTTTCAAATGCAAAAGTAAGCTAAATTGTTTTATTCAATTATCAAGAAAATGTAGTCATAAAATAAAACTGTTTAATTGATCGTCAATTAAAGAGTAAAGGCCAATGCCCAATAAATTCGTATTTTTTAAATATAGAGGTAATTAACTAAAAATTCATAAAAAATTAAATAATTTCTTAAAAAATTTACAAAAAAAATTTAATTTTTTCAATTTTGTAATATATTAACACATCTTATTCGATATTTAAAAAAATACATAAATATTTTTTCAATTGTTCTCAAGAAAAAAAAATTTTTTTCAAAAAACTGGCTCGATAATTTTTTTCAAAATTTAATTCTCTACATTTTAATACCAAATACTTAGTTCCAGAGTTACGTCTAGTAGGAGATCATTAAAATAGTTTGAATGGAACAGCTAAAAACCTATTTTTTGAGGCTTTTTTTGACCTGAATTAACCTTATGGCTGAAAATTTATTCCCTTATGTAACTTTAGACGCTGAATCAGGAAAAACAAAAAAAAAAGTAATATATAGCTATAAAAACAGCCAAAAGTTAAAACAATTGAAAATTAGGTCCTTTTGTTTGAACCTATGAACAAGATCATAATATGAACTCGCATTTTTAGACAAAACTAATGTCCTATTTTTGATTAGGAGGGTCAACCAAGGTGATCGAAAAAAAAATCGGACCTTCTCTTGACTCAGTACGGAGCTATAACCCCCTTAAGTTAGGATTCCCTGTATCAAGCTCTACAAGACTAAAATTTTGGACCAATTTTTTTTTTACAAATTCGTATTCAGCGACTCGAGTTTAAATAAGAAAAATTTTTTTTTGATATATGTTGAATATTTTCAGCAGTAAAATACTCAATTTTTTAAAAATTATTGTCTTTATAACTTCTAAGGCAAAACGCTAAGGCTCCTTAAAGAAACAAGATAGATGTAAAATTAATTTTGCGTTGAATTCCTCATACTTAAATTAACAAAGTTAAGGAGCGACTTTTTGGGAAAAAAATTTTTTCTTAAAACTTTTTCCAATTTTTACTCTAGTTTTAAAATTTTAACAAATTTTTTTGCTTTTTTCTAACAGAAAATCTTGTGAATTCTTCGACTCTGACTCAATTATGACAGAATAATAAAAAAAATTAAAGATTTTTAAATACATTTTGATTTCCAATACAGAATGGTGTTCAGTTTTTTTTCAAAAAAAGACACCGATCTGTTTTCAGAAGAATTAAAAAAAAATATCGGAATTTAAAATTCTTTAAAAAATCTTACAGTCTTGTTAAAATTAATAAAATAACCAGTTTCATTAATAAGAAAAAATTCCAATGCCGATCGTCTCAAATTATATCGTCTCAATTGAACCTCTTTCAACTGTGTCAACGGTATTTTAAAATCATTAAGAATATCAAAATCATGACAACTAAAACCCGTTATAGAATTATTAACATTCGTATTTGCTGTCGTATTATTCAAAGTAGTCAAATTACCACATTCATAATAAATAACATTATCACTTGAATCATTACCATTTTGTTCTATGTAATAAAACGGACTGAATGTGTCGAAAAAATAAATATATTTATTCGTCAATTCAAAACGACCTTTAATAACCCGAGTGGGTGTTATCAATTCACATTCACTTTTAATCAAAACTTTTTCTTTTTCTTCTAATTGAGGCATTGAATCATAATGTTCTTGATCGGGTATTACTAATAATTTCGATTGTATTGAACTACTTTGACTTGTAATTGTTGACACTGATGTCTTTCTTGACATGCCTTGCTCATTTTGAACTTGATTACTTTTCTCTATAATAAATTCATCTTCAGCTATTGCGTCTTCATTTATTTCCGAATTTATAGCTTCTTTATTTATGCGAAGTTTTTCAAAATTTTTATCATCTTGACTAACTTGGGTTAATGTTGGCATTGATTGATGCTCATAACCAGAATAATCTCTTAGTCTACTAGCTTCAAAATGCGAATCAAATTTTAAATTTTCGACTAGTTTACAACGCATGTGTTCTTTGTTTTCATGATTGGACAACATCCAATATTCGTCTCTAGGACCCTCGTTCCATGGACCTATTTCACTTGTTAAATATTTTAAAACATTGTGTAGTTGTTTGCGCATTGTTAAATTAGATCTTTTTAATTGTAATAGATAATTGTTGTAGCGTAAAGTTTCGTCTTTTTCTCTTTGTTTCCATTTGGAATAAATTGTATCTTCGAATTTTATTTTACATTCGCCTAATAAGCGATTACGTTTGTGTATTGATATCATGGTTGATTCGTGACATTGATTCCACACTATTTCCATGTTCATTTGACATGGGTTTATTGTCATTGCCATGTATTGGTCTTTTAACGGTTGGACTTGATTTCTTATGAATATGCGCCATTCGTCTGTTTTGCAGTATTCTTTAAAATCGTCGTAGAAACTTGGTGTTATATTGTGTGGTATGTTTGGTACTTGGACGTTCATTTGGATTAAATTGTAGCATTTTTCTATGAGACATTTCATTATGGGTATTAAAAAGGCATAATGTTGTTCATCATCTTTTAAAATAAAAAAGAAATTTTTTCATTTAAATTTTTTGAATGAAAATTTTTTTATTATTTAGACGATATTTAAACCGCATGGTAAACTTGTTAATTTTACCTTAATTTTTTATTGGGACAAAGCTTTTCCTTTTTAAGATTTACCGTAAAAAAAAGTTCGATCTTAGTTCTAACAGCACGAAAATTTCAAAATAAATTTTTTTTTCTGCAAATTTTTTTTTTGGAAAATTTATTTTTTAGGGAAAATATTGATTTAAAATTTCTCTGTGAAATTTTTTAACACCATTAAAATTTTCCCTTAAAAAGAAATTTTCAACAAAAAAATAATTTTGCGAAAAAAAAAATTCTTTTTTTTAAGAATTTCTTATGAAAATTTTCAAATCTTGAAATTTCGAACTTTGTTTGAGCGTCTACACTATTCTATAGAGCAATCGCCTCGAAAAAGTGACATTACCATTACCATTAACGTTACCATTTTTGAAAAAAATTCTTTTTATAAATTTTTTTTTTGAAAATTTTTTTAAAAGAATTTTATTCGAAAATTATAATGGCAACGGTAATGGTAATGTCACTTTTTCGAAGCGATTGCTGTATGTAATAAAACTTTCTTACTTTCATTAAGACTTTCATTCATGACTCTTTCGACACTAGCTATCAAATAACAAGCTTCTTCAGTATTAAGACTATTTCTACTATGTAAAATAGTGTTTATTTTAGCTGATGCTTGTGCACATATTTCAATATTTTGACTAGCTAAAACATTAACTAGAATATTCATGCCTAAATAATTTGTCTCGGCATATTCATCATGAACAATTCCATAAGATCCTAACACTGATGAAAACATTGTTGCACTTTGAGAGCTTGTCTTTGACGTGTCTAAATTTGATTTCGAATCGTTAAATGAGGAATTTCGAATTGTTGATTGAGTTTGTATTGGCGATGATAGAACTGATGTATTCGATTGAGTTTTGTAATCAAATGCTCTCATTTGATCTAATAGTGTTATTGTTGATGACACTAATTTTTCACTTATTGTCGATATATTTTGAGAGACAAAATAATCGACTAATTTTATCATTTCTCGGCTATTTTCTAAAGCTATCATATGTTCTTTACCAGTGTCTTTTAATTTTTTTTAATTTAATTAAAAATAAGTTTAAATTGATAAAAATTAAGATTTCTTACTTTGTTTTTTATGTTCTGAAATACAATGTTTTAAACTTGATTCAATTAATTTAAGCTCGATTAATTCGATTGGTTTTATAAATGTATATTCTTTCGATAAGCGATGTAATGTTGAAAATATTTGATATCTTTCCTTGAAAATTTAAAAAAATGAATTATTGACAATTGAGAAATTGTTATTAACTTAAGGCAGAATTAAAGGTCTAAAGTTTTAAACCGTAAAACAAATGTAAAGTAAAGGTATAATGAGCGCAATTGTATTAAACAGAGTTGTTTACAAGTCCAAAAACAAGTGTTTACCAAAAGTTTATCAAAAGTATTTTTAAAAATTAAGTCTAAGTTTTAACAACTCTAAACAAAATAATTAGAAACTATATTTACCTTCCAAGCCTCAATACTAGATCCTTGTACACTTTCCCATATTAATTTATAAATTAAATAAACAACTTTTTCAAATAACTCGTCAACCTCTCGACTCTTAATAACATAGTCTTTGACTCTTTCGATTTCTTTATTAGTCGAATTCAACTCTGGCGATGAGAAAGAAAATGAATCGATTTTAATTTTACCATTCTCTTCTAAATTTTCGTCAATTTTCGAACAATTTTGTTCTTCACTAGATCCCATACTAACTAATTTTTTAACATTATTATTTACTACACTTTTAATTAGAGTCGATGTCACATTTTTTGGTTTCTTTTTCCTACCACTTGGAGTCGATGTTAACAGAGATTTTTCCTCGCTTGTTTTCTCATCATTACTCATTTCTAAATTTTCCCATTCATCTGATTCATTAGCTATAGTCTCCATCATACTTGTAGTCGATACAATTATGGGCGGCAAATTTGTATCTCTATTCAAATTATCTCTTTTTTTATAACAAAAAAATTGACATATTATATCTTGCCAAGCTGGTGTTTTAGTCATTTGACGATTCGAATTTGTAAATACATATTTAAATATTAATTCACATGCTTTTAGTCTTGTTTTTATCATGAGATCTGGATCCGATATCAAATTCACCGGTGAGAGACTAAGCATACTCATAATATGCCATAAATTATCAAAGCTTTGAATTGAATTTTCATCTTGTAAAAAGATCTCCAAAAGCTCAATGGGTAAATTTTCATTGAAGCTCAAATTACTCGTGAAATAATGTGATATTTCCGAAGTAAGTTTACTAATTAAACCAGCATACGTTCCGCATTCATCAAGTCGTATACGACTCTTATTTTTATCATAGACTTTTTTAGTTTTGAGCAAAATTTTAAATATTTTGAGAATTTTTTTTTGAATTGTATCACTCAGGTCATTTTGTATGATTAGTGAGTACATACCATCGGCTAAATTTGGCTCGAATAAAAGCAAATAAAGTTGGTCATTTGAATTAGGAGCCTCTAAGAGTGTTATTAATAAATCTAAAATGTCATTTTGAAATGAGAAATTTTTACTAGTAGCTAAAAAAGAAATCATTGCATTCAATTCGGTTATTTTAATATCCTTTTGAGCGTAGTATTTAATTAAACCAAAAAAAGAGTTTCTTAAATTTCTGAGGTCTTCGTCGTCCATTTGATTTAAACCATTCACACCGGGTTCTGCTAATAAATTCGGATTTATTTCATGTTGTGAATTAGTTATTTGATTTTTTGTAAAGCCAAAATAGGTTCGTATAATATCGAGAAAAAATTGTATACCGTATTTTCTACGAAAGTATTTCTTATCATCTTTGATTATGGTTGATATGTATTGAATATGACCTATTCGAATTTCGTAATCGGCTTTATTCCATATGCGAAAATCGAATATTATGTGTTCGTATATTGAGTTGAGTAAGGATTGATTATTTAAATTTTTAGCTTCATTGACATATTCTTGACATATACGTAGTAAATTTATGTCTATGAATTTCTTTGGCAAACGTTGTAAAAGAAATCCTAAGAGAGCTATTCCATTATGACGTTCGAAACGATCTTGCATTAAATCGCTTGTATTGAATAAATAACGCATTAAGTTTAAGATTAATGAGACTACATTGTGCTCTAATTCCGAATCTAAAACAAAATATTATTAGAGAAATTTATATTTTTGGAGTAAGGTTGATAGAAATAGCGAAAATTTAACTTAAAAAGTCACTTTTGATACATGTTAGTTAGTTATAATTTTAAAATGTTTGATCTATGATTAATAGTGAGAGTTGACCTTTATTAGCACTGCGGTACCAAAACGAATATTTGGAATAAAAAGTGTAATCTTTTTTTTTATATAGAGCGCTAAAAAAGTGTCCAAAAAACGATTTAAAATCTTGAGAATAAAATATTTTTAAAAGCCTTTTCTACAATTGAACTAAAAACAGCTCCAAAGTCCAAAAAAAAAAGTTACAAAGGTTTGACTTTTCCTTATTCAAATAAGTTTTTGGAAAGTAAATGTCTAACTTGACTTTTCTGTATAGTTTTTTCAAATTCAAAATTTAAGAAATTTATTTCAAAGTTTAAGTCAAAGCCATGCTTGATTTGGAAAAAAAATATTTTCAAATTTTTAATTTTTAACTTGACTCTATAAAAAAAGTTTCCATCTGACTTTGACTTTTTTGAGAAATTCTGACCAGTAAATTTAAAAATACTACGAACACACTGTTAATAAATGAGACATAGCTGTTTCAGAGTAATGCCTAGAAACTGAGCCCTTTTTAATTTTACTGAGTGTTCTTGTTTGCCTCATATTAATCCAACACTAAAATTCTTGAGAGCAAAAAAGAGAGACAAAAAATGTGAGAACTTTCAAAGACAAACCAAATGAAAAGAGGCTAAGTACCGTATCCTCTTGCCTAGGACTCTAAGAAAAATGTCGAGGAAGAGGAAAGGAAAAGAAACGTACAAGTTAGTTTTAATTTATACTGTAGTTTTAATTGTTACTGAATTAATAACAGAAAAAAAATGTCCGTAGTAAATTTTTTCTTAGCTATTTTTTTTCTGATTATTTTCGTTATTTTTTAACAAGAAAAAATTTATGTAAAAAATTTACCATCAAAAGAAGATTTTCTCACATTTAACTTGGACTTAATCATATTCTCCAAATCCGTATTTATAATTTTCTCTTCAATTTTAAACTTTTTCGAATTAGCTATCCATTCATTATTAACCAAATCAACATATTCTTGATTTGATGATAAATAATTTAACAATGGATAAAACAAATGAACACTTCCAATTGAATTAAGAGACTCTTTAAAATTATCACACGACATAACATGACCACCAAACTTTCCGTATAATTTATTACCAGACAAGTCCAAACAAGTCAAATCCTTAACACACTTAGCATCATAATGCAGTACAAATTTACTCTTAAAATCACTTAATTCAATTATATCAAGCCAATTGATTGAGTATTGATTAGGACCCAGCTCGTGTAAGAGCCTTGCTTGAATATCAGAAATAGCATCATGTAATATAAAACAAGAGCTCATTTTTCCTGTGAGACAAGTTGAAGGATCCCAAACAGTATCTTGTGAACCAGCTGGTACACTAGTTACATTTAGAGACTTCTCGCCAGATTTATAAGTCATATTAAACATTGATTTCAAATTAACCAAAGGCGCTGTAAGACTACTAGTCGAAAAATTCGATGTAGCTACAACAGGTCGTGAACAAGCAGCACCAATTCTTATATGATTAAAACTATCGTTCAAATTCGGTAGTTTTAAATCAGTTTCTTTCTTAAGTACACCATCAATATAAATTAATACTTGACTATAACCAAATGGGCTTTTTCCAGGCACGTGTATAATACAAACTGAATGCCATAAATCACTAGTACAACTTTGATTATTTAGATTAATGTTAGTACTTGCGCTAAATGAGGTCTGAGTGTCCGAATAAGTCGAATTTACAGGATGTGCTGAATCAAAATCTAATTCTCTTAATTGTACACTCATAAACTCTTTTTTAGTACAAACACTAACAATTAAACTAGAGCAATCAGGCGTGAAAAAAGCCTCAAAACCTTGGCCATAATCATTATAAAATGAGTATAATTGACGTCGTTTTTTATCAAATAATCCCAAATTATTGTCTAATTTGATCCAACAATGAAAAGTGAATGAATAACCGGGCCATTTTTTAATACTAGGTACTCTAATGCCTGAATTTGGATTTAAAAAATTAAAAAAATGTGTAGCCTGTTGAGGATTTTGACTGAGGGCACCAGTTTTCATTAAATTATTCATAGCATTTTGATTTATACTTATCAAAGATGAACGTCTTAATTTTGTCAAATTAGAATTTTCGATTTCGGTTTGTGTTAAATTTAAATTAAGATTTGCTTTATCTTCTAAAAGACTTAGAATACTTAAATTTAAACCGATTGAATTAGTTGTTTTAGCCCATTGTAGAAAACATCTGAGTACGTGTATACCATAGGGAAAATGTTTTCTCGGTTGTAATAATTCAATTAATTCTTTTAATTCGACGTGTTTAATTGAACATTTGCCTAGAGATTGTATAGTGCGAAATAATTTTTCAATTAAATTAGGACACAATTCGCTATGATATTTCAAGAGTCGGATTAAATTGAATAGTAAATTGTTTTTACAAGATTTGAGTTGATTTTTAATGTTTAGTGTACATAGACGTGATATGTTGTTTAGAGAGAATTCTTGGGCGGTTGGTTGCATATAAGGTACAAGTTTTATTTTTAAAACAGCCATTTCTGTATTTTCTAAATCTTCTAAATAAGCGGGTAAATTTTTTTCAATTGTTTTACGCTGTATTTTTGGAGTTTTTTCACTAATCTTTCGAATAAAATAAATGAAAATATTTTTTTCTAAAACTATTTTAAAAAAGTTTAAAATATTTACCATTTCATTGAGCAAAATTGATATGTCAATATCGAGGACTTTAGTTTCTTTTAATATTTCATAAAGTAAATCATAGCATGAGCATTCTTGAAAGATATCCTTTGAGAAAGCAAATTGATAAAATTTGTTCTTTGTAGCAATTAATTAATTGTAGTAAATATTTTTCTTTAAATCAAAACAGTATTTTAGAGGTTCTCTTAACTTGAGAAAAAAAAGACTTGAAGGTGACTGCTAGTTCTAATACTTTTTTCATTAAGTTAATGTTAGGAGAACTATTGATTAGGAGCTGGATGTCCTAATTATCTTTTTGGAAATTCAGGCTTAATTTTTAATGAATAGAGTAAAAACTTCCAAAATCTGAATTAATTTTTAAATTTAAGAAAAACTGAACAATGTTTACACAGTATGAAAACGGCTTCGAAACAAAACAAAATCAAAATAAAACGGACACAACACAAAAGTTTAAAACTTGTTCTTTTTTTTAAATGTGTAAAATTTAACACAATATGAGTTAGATTTAGACTTACACAATTTTTATTTCCATTCATTTACAATTATATGTTATCTTATTTTGATGATAGGGCATGCATCGGGACTGTGAAGCTTCTTTCTATTCACTCATTTCAACTCAGAATTTTAAGTGCTATTTTTTAAGGAATAAATTTTTTCCTATGTAAAAATGCTAAAATTTATAACATTTTTGCTATGACATGGAACTTAAACCGGTGTCAAATCCATCAACCGCAACTTTTTTTTTCCAAGTCAAAATAAACATAAGATTTTCAATTTTGTGGGGATAGACAAATAAGGAAGCAAAGAATTTTTTATATTTTCGTGTAGCAAAGTTGTTATCTTTTGTAACATTTTAAAGCTAACAGAAAAGTAGAAAAACAAAAATGTTATATCAAACTGAACGAATTGAAATAAACTTCACAGTCCCTGTATAAAAGAATTTTTTTTAAAAATTATCCCAAAATTTAAAATTGATGTAAGAAAACATCTTTTAAAAAATTTTATATTTTGTACTAATTTTGTTCCTGTTCTGTGATGGTTTGGTGTATGCTCTGTTTAAACAGATCGTTAACTATTTTTTGGATTGTAGTGTATTAAAATCAAAACCTTTTATAAAAAACTTGAATAAATAATAAAATTCACTTGCTTTAACAGGTTGAGAATTTTCTAGTAAACTCTTGATCAAATTGAGAACAGTACAAATAAACTCATGCAAAAAATCTCTCGTAATAAAATCATTATTATTACACATGCAAACTAATCTCAACTGTTCGAACAAACATAAAAAAAATTTTTTTGAAACAATAGTAATTTTCAAAGCAGCTTTATCCGTACATTCCGTAATCAAGTTCAAATAGGACTTGATAATTTCATATTTAATATAAAAATTATCAACTAATTCCAAACTGGACAAACTCTTATCCAATACTAAATTCAAATCAACTAAACGTTTATCAGGCAATGATAAATGTAGAACTTTAATTATCAACGGCATACACCGACAAATAATTAAATTTTTATCATAGAATAAAATTTTATTATTTGTGGTTTCAATCTCTTGATTCGAATCTTGAACTCTTATAAATTCATCATTTAAAATAAAATAATTATTTAGTTTATGATTGTAATTGTTATTGAAATATTTGAATATAAAATCGATGATTGTGGGCGTTATGGCTTTTAGTAAATTATCGTTTAAATTTTGACTTGATAGACTAGTTGATGATGTGTACGTATTCGTTGGTGATGGACTAGTAATTTCATTTAGAATACAAGCATAGCAATGTAATGCTAAACAAGTTATATCGTTCATATCCGAATTGAATATTTTATAACTATCGAATAGAAATGAAAAAAAAGAATTGTCGAATTTGAACGAAATCATATTTTGATAGTTTGTTTGTATTGGTTTTGAATTAAGGTAGTGTTTGTCAATGCTAAAATATTTTTTGAACCAATTTAAATAGGGATCGTGGGCTTTTATGAGTAGAAAACAAATGAATTTAAAATAATCTCGGATTGTATCGTCAGTGTTGAACTTCATTTAAAAAAAAATTTAATTTTAAAAGTTTTTTTTTTTTTTTTAGTTTAAATTTCTTACTGAATTTAAAATGAAGCTGAATGTGGATAAATATTGATTGATCAACGACGTGTTTATAATCATAGATAAACATTTGAAATTTCTTTAAAATTTAACAAAAAAAATTTAATCATTTTTATCTTTTTTAAAAAAGGAAACTTTGACATAAGTTGGGCGTCAAATAAATTCAAAATTGTAGTAGGGTTCTTTCAAATTTCAAGTTTAATTTTAGTAGTTTCAAAGTCTTTTCTAACAAAAAAATTTTTTAAACTTTTTCTACATAAAAACTTAAATTTTAATTTAATTGAAACTCAAATAAGAAAAGGCATAGTATCAACATTTATTTAGACAATCAAAAGAGATTATTGTTTCCCCACAAACACGTTTCTCTTCGCCACACACGACTTTTAAACACAAAATTGAAGAGAAAAAAAATTTATTTTTCCAAGTTTTTATAAATATTGTTATGAGATTAAATTGTTGATTTATTTTTTAAATTAATTATTGGTACGGCATCCAAACGAAAGTTTTGAAGGCTTTGAAATATTTTTTGTGGTGAAGAATAAAAAAGGTTGATTTTGTGGCGAAAAGTTTCAAGTTGTGGAAAGAAGAATTTTGTTTGTGGGGACGAAGGAGACCCAAATTGATTCTTATAAAAGTGTAAATTCAAACGTAAACTGTAACCATAGCTCGAACATCTTAAAATTGAAAATTAAAGGGAATTAACATGGGTTACGGTTAACGGTTGACATTAAATTTTTATAAGATCCACTGTATTTTATCTTGCTTAATAAAGTTTCAAAATTTTATTAAACCTTTTTCAAAGCAAAAAATTAACTCAAGTAAATTTGAAAGGTTGAAAAAAAAAAGTTGATTGATCAAAGTTTAAATTTTCTAGATAAGTGCTAAAAAATTTGAAAAACTTTAAAGTTTAAAAACTTCAATTAATCACATTTAAAAATTTTTTTGTTGACTCTAAAATGCTTACTCTTTTTGAAAACTTTCAGAAAAAAAAGTCAATTATCGGAAAAATTTTGAAAACATTTTAAAGAATATGAATGGTTGAAGTGAAAAAGTTAAAAATAATTTCATGCAAATTTTAAAATATGATACAAACCTTTGTTCTTTTAAATTTCTAGTAAAAAAAACAAAGTTTCAAAAATATACAATTTTTGTATGAGCTGTTGTAGAGCCCCAAATCATAAGCTCTAGTCGTATTTATAAATTTCAAGGTTAACAACGTCGCTCTTAGTTCACCTTTCTCAATCATTTTGATTTTTAATTAAAGCTTATTTAAAATTCTTGGAAACCATTTTGTTCAAAGGTTAAAATTGAAAAATACCAAAAATGATAAATCAGTTACTACGGATTATGATTTGGGGCACTATAAATTTTGCAGAAATAATTTTCTTTATCCCTATGAAAAAGCCTTTTTGATTTGTTCTAATATCCATATTTTTACAGTAAGTTGATAATCTGTTTATTTGTCTTGAACAATTTCGAAACATATTCAGAAGAGCGTATGTTTCGAAATTGTTCAAGATCAATATTTTATATTACGTCTAACACGAGTTATAAATGTTTTTTTAGAAAGATAAAAAAAAATCTTACTTGGAAAGAATATAACAACATTTAAGTAAATTAAAAATTCGTTGATAAATATTATTAAGTTTATTTGATGATGGTTCGTTATTAAGTTCTGTATTTTGTGTGAGTCCATTGACTAATTGACGATTTAAATTGGCCAATTCTTCATTTAAAAAATAGAATATTTGATCAGGCCAATTAAATGAAATAATAAATTCCTCAGATGTCAAAACATTTGAGGATTCTTCTCGTTCATTATTTACCAATTCATCTTTAACTGGTAAACTTAAACACACAAATAATTTATAAACAAAACTAAAGAAGGAATAAATTAAAAATTTACAGTTTAATTATTTCATAAGGTTCGATGACAAGTTGGTCATTGAAATACTCAATAATCAAGTCTATAATCAAGTGTAAATTATTCAAATTTTTCTTTTAAAAATTAAAATTTAAACAAAATTCAAAAAGCCTCAAAAGTGATGAAAATTGATATTTACTGTATTGAGAAAATTGTTCCAATTGGAATTAAATTCTTTATCAAAATTTAAGTTCATTTTTTAGTCATAATTTTCTAAATAACAAAAAAAGAAAAGTATAAAAATTTTATTTTCAAAATTTTGATAATTAGGTAAAATTATAAATATTTTTTTAAATTTTCATTTAAATAAAACTATGTATGGTGTATTTGCATGCGATTTTTTATTTGTTTGCAACTAGTTTATAGAGAAAATGACTAGTTTTTTAAGATTTATTATTAGTCATCGTCGTCGTCATCATCATCATGCTTAGATTTTATTAAAATTTGAAAATTTTGTTATATTGTTTTGTTGTTGAGATGGTAGAAATTTGGCCAAAAGAGTTTTTTTTTATTTTCTATTAATTAAATTATATATAAAGTTTCACATTATAATTAAGAAAAACATTTGAAATTACAAAACTAGATTTTATTTTTTTAAATTAAAAGATAAAAGCTTTTTTAAATTAAATATTTGAAAAGTGAGATTTTATGTTGTTTTTTTTTTAACAAGCAATCAATTGTATTTTTAAAATTTGTCAATTTTAGCTAATGTAAGTCACTCAAAGATGGTCAAAAGTCAAAAAGCCTGACTTGACTTCGAGTAAATTTTCTCGAAATCAAGTCAGGCTTTTACCATGACTTTTCGACTTTTTTCAGGTCTAATATAACGGTAATAAGTAACGTGTGGGTTAATTAAATTTAGAATTTTAGTGTTTCAATAAGAAATACTAATGCGCTGAACAAGCTCCATATTAAAATATTAGTTATTAACTTATTGAGACAGAATTTTGCAAGATTTTTTCTTAATTCATTAATAATAAGTTATAAGTAGTGTTGGGAGTCGACTGACTTTTTTTTTCAAGTCGATTCCAGTCGACTAACTATTTTCTTAAGTCGACTGGAGTCGACTTGAAATTTTTGAAATTCAAAAAAAATAATTAAGAAATTATTTTCACAAATAATATGATATTTTTTTGAAAAAAAAATGTATGTGTAAATTGAATTTTTAATCATTATTTGTTCCGCTTAAAGATCTTTAAGTATTCTAGTGCAAAATAAAGAATTCATTTAATGACTTAAAAATGAACTAAGATAAGATGGTTTTTTTGACTCCGGAAAAAATAAATGCGAAGAGAATGGTTACCTGAAGAATGCACATACCACCCTAAAATTGAAAATGCACATAGGGGTGTAGCTCGATCATTTAGTGAGAAATATATATTTTTTTTGCTAAAAAATTTCTCTCTCTTTATATTGAACCATTAATATTTCTTAATAAAAAGATTTCACAATAACATGTTTCTTATGTTGCACATACCTACTTATTCCGTTAAAATGCCCAGCACACACCACATTTTATTTGCTCACAAGATAGAGAATTTAATTTTCTCTAAATCAAGAGTGAAATCTTTTTGGATATATTTTCATAAAACCCTTAAAAATTCGATAGAAACTGGAAATATGGCGATATTATAACTTTTAGTAGTAGTATTAGTAAATTACTAAAGTAAATTTTCAACCCAAAAAATCTATCGTATTCTTTATTTTTTTTGGAAATAAACGGTAAAACGCAACATAAATTCTTATAACCGCAATCAAGTTTCTTATTAAAAATGACCAACGCACTAAAAAAATTTCCTTTACAAATTCTTAGAAAACATTAGTAATTTTTTTTTCAAATATTCAAAGCTCAAAAAAAATTATCAAAAAATTTTTTTGTTCCACATTGTAACTTTTTGAAAACATAAAATTAACAAGAGCATGCCACTTTTGTGGTAGATTAACTCAATAATTAGTTTTCAAGCTCACTCTTTTAAACCGACGACTAAGCAATTTTTTAAACAGAGTCTTGATTTTTAAATGGATTTCCTAATGGTTTAAAGTGAATTTCAGATTTTGCCAAAATGGAACTCATATCAGCATCAAAGCCTAAATCTATTCTATTTCATTGTGGATTTTCGAGAGTTCGAATTTTAAACTCGAAATTGAAAATCGAAAACGGAATTTTTTCCAGGTTTAGATGTCAAAATGTCCATTAAGAAATGAATTTATCTGGAAGCAGCAGGCAGCATTTTATAAAAAATAACCATATTGAGATAAATTAATAGAACAGAGGAAAATTTTGTAAGATTGCAATATTTTATATTTTTTATTCTTTTGCTTAAAAAAGATATACACACGTTTTAATTGACCAATCAGAAAAATGTTGCATTTTTCTGAAATTTTCCTCTTTCTCTCAAGATGCACAAGTTTAAAACTATTTTTTTTGCTAATTTTATTAAAATAAAAAATATTGTAAAATTAAATGAAACTTTAGCGACTTGTCGTCAAAATCGAAAAATTTGACTTGATTATTTAATAACCGATTGCAACCCATTCTATTTGAAACTTACGAGTAATGAAGACTCCGTTCTTGTCAATGTCTGCACTTAGAGAACTGGTGCTGATTTGTTCATTTAGAATCTTGAACAAACCCGCTTGATTGTTGTGTATATGATAAGTTCTTATCGTTGGAACTCTTTTAAACCGACGACTAAAATTACTAGTCATCGATACTTTATAAGGGGCTCTGACTTGATCGATAAACGTCCACACTCCTTTTTCAATATTGACTGTATAGTCGAAAGAACTAATACTGTTTATAATATTAAGATTTAAATTATCAGATGAAATTTTTATTTCCTTTTGAAACAGGCGCAATTACTAACACAGTGAATTCTAAACAAACAATACTTTAATTTAGTACGCTAACAATCTTTAATTCAAGTTTTAAAAAAAAGGGATTGTTCTTTGAAAATTTCACCACGGAAATATTTTCGTATTTATTATTTTTATATTTTAGAGCAAAAAATAGCAAAATCAAATTTAATCAAATTAACACTTTTTATACATATTATTACCGTAAACTCGCGTATTTAACCCCAGGGGTAATAAGCGAAATTTCGCTCTTTTCCCATGCATCTTTCCTGTGTTTTGAATTTTTTTTCTAAATACTTTTGACGACGAGTATCAGATTCATATTGAAGTATTCAACTATTTTAAATGTAAATGAACAATTCAACCCAAATTTAGTTATGATCATAAAGGATCGGCCTTTTTAGAAACTGTCAAATAATGGAAACAACTTAAGTTTAAGAAAAAAATAAAATTAAACGAAAAACCAGAATATAAAAGTTATGCGCGAATGAATATCGACTCGATAAAATAAAACTATTTCTTTTTATTTATCTAAATTTCAATACATGAAGGATTTTTTTTTTGACTTTTTCGCACTAAATTTAAACAAAAAAATTATTCGTCAATTAGGGGCCATTTGGTTGTATTAGTAGGAACTGTTACATGAAAAAAGTCCAAATAATTTCTATTGAATTATGACAGTTGTCTTACTGTTTTCTGTGAGCTAACAGTCAATTATGCCCTTGAAAGTATTTAAATATCATGCTTGAATCAAGACATTTTTTTAACATGTTCACAATGAGTTGTTGGATATGAGGTATTTCCCTGTGTGCTGGTATTTAAGTCAAAAATTTTGGCAGATTACAAATTGTTAACCACAAGAGTAAGTGACTCGAGATTTTTATCATGACTTACTGACCTGAATCGAGTTAAAGTCATCAATTTTTTTTGCTGTGACTTACCAGTCAAAACTCCAAAAAAAAATTTTTTCAATAATTTTATTTTGACATAAAAAATATATAATTCGTTTTTATAGTTTTTAGGTTTTTAAGGACTGAAAAGTCAAACTAATAATCCATTTAATCATTCAATTTTTTAATTTTCATTTTTGTTCAAAATATTTAAATACCTTGAAACTTTAAAGAGCCAATCCTTTTTATTAAAATCTTTCAAATAATATTTTTTAATGTGTTTAAAAAAGGATTGGCTCTTTGCAGTTTCAGCGTGCAAGTAATTGCGTATTTAAATTTTTTATAACTTTTTCCAGTTAATTAAATTTTTTCTCAAAATATTGACACAACACACTAACGGCATATTCCAGGTGAGGTCTAAAAGTTTTTCAAAAGAATAAAAAATATTGCAATCTTAAAAAATTTTCCTCTGTTTTATTTTTTTCGCTCAATATGCTAAAGCTTTTCTGTTCAAAATTTTGCATGAGTTGGACTAATAGCTCTGATTATAATCTTCCCAATTTTTAGTATTTTTTTCTGCATTAACATTTGCACTGAAATAAATTCATCGAAATTAATCTTCAATTTAGCGAAAAATACATCTCGGCTAAACAGAAAAACATTTTAACTGTCTTTAAGTTGGGGTAAATTTACAAAATATTGAAACCGCTCATTTTACTTATCTAAACAAATTAGATTTTAAACTGATAGATAAGCGGATATTAATACCTATCGAGTTACAATTTTATTCATGTAAATTAGAAAAATACTTTTTAAATTAAATTTTAAAAATCAAACAAAAATGAAACCATTTATTATATTTCTTTTCATTTCACTAGTAAATTTAATTAAAACAAATAAATTGAACCGATGTCGTCTTGCTAATCCGAGTCCATATGGAGTTGGTATTGGCTTTCCACGCGTACAAAATCGAGTAAAATCACTTGGTATCATGAATGTAAGTATGTTATTTGTTGATTTCAAAAATGCACCAGCAAATCGTACAACAAGAGATGTACTTTCAATAATATCACCCGAAGCCGAAAAATTTTTTTTCAAAAATTCATATGGTAAATTACAAGTAAAACTGTTGCCCAATCTCAAATGGTTGCGTATGTCTAAAAATTCAAGTGAATACAACATGTCACCAAAAATATCTTTTAATGCTCAAAAATCTTATATTTCCGAAGCTGTTTCTTTGGCAAAGGGTTGGGATTTTTCAACAAGTCAAATGATTGTTGTTATTACTAATCCTAATGTAGCAGATGTGCCCTACGGTCCAACATTTTCACCAAATTCAGGACAAGGTATTGTGGTAAATGGTAAAGTATTTGAGAATGCTGTTAACTCTGGAAAAGATCTATTGTATTGGAAGAGTTTTTGGTTTAACCATGAAGTGTCACATTCAATGGGATTACCAGATTTATATTCATTTAGTGGTGGATTACAATTTAGATTTACTGGTAGTTGGTCAATTATGGGAAACATAAACTCGCTTGGTAGAGAATATTTCGCATGGGAACGTTGGCTACTTGGTTGGATAGAAGACTCACAAGTTATATGTTTAAGCGATACTAAGTTTTTAAGAGTTAACTTGACAGCTATTGAAATACCAAATGGTATTAAAATGGTTGTTGTGCCAATTACATTAAGTAGTGCTGTTGTAGTTGAATCAAGAAAAAAATATGGATATGATGATAAAATAGTTAGACAAGGTATTTTAGTTTACGTTGTTGATAGTCATAAGACGTCAGGAAATGGACCAATAAGAGTTCTTCCCATCAATGATAATGATGAGAAAAAATTGAATGCAACCTTGTCGATTGGAAGTCAATTAGTATATAATAATGTAAAGATAAATTACGAGTCTAGTTTTAGTACAATAGATACAGTCACTATTTTAAGAACTTAGAAAATAAATACATTTGAAAGTTATCAAATATTTTTTTCTTTTTTCAAAATTTAAACTTACAGTCAAAGCTCGATTAAATGATCATCGCATCGAAATAATTGAATTGTGACAAAATTAAAATAATTTCTGTTTGAATTAATTTAATATACAATTACGAAAACTAAAATGGCTTTTATCTTGAAATACAAAAGAACTAAAATAACATTTTCAGTCTATTGCGTTTTTGCTTTTCCAAGTAAAAAATAATTGAATTCATAAATAATGGCAAATTATGACAAATTAGGTCGAACTCAGAGCTTTTAAGGGAAGAAAATTTTTTCCCCTATAACTCCTAGTCTGCGCATGCTCAGTCCTTATTTTCTATTTAACCTTTAAATGAAAATGAAGAATCAAATAAAAAAATCCTAAATAATGAAAATCATGATTAATTTCAAAAATTCTAATCGAATTACGCTGCTTTTTTATTAAAAATTCGATTGCAATACTTTAACATTAAGTACATTCAATTGGAATGTGGGCGCAATTTTTAGAGCTTCAAATAAAGATAAATTTTAAACAAAATTTTTTGACTTAACTTAAATGCTCGATTTTTATGACATGTCATTATTATAGGATACCCTATATTTATGACATGTAGTTATGTATCGAACAGTGGTTGAAAAAATCGATCTATGACATGTCATAAAACCCGAAAAAAGGACTTTTTTCGAGAAATTGGTAACCATTTTTATGACATGTCAGAAATAAAGGAAATAAAGTAAAAAAAAAGAGAAAATATGCCCAATTTAATATAAATATTATATTATATAATAAAGAAAAAAACTTACCCAATCGATCAATTATTTCGGAAAACGTTAATCAATTTATCTGCTTAGTTTATTATTTCTTTAATTTTTTTTTTAATTTAAATCAATTTTTGTTTTGTTATATTTTTCGAAAAATAAAAAAAGTTTAAATATTCAATTATTTGAACAGTGAACGTTTTAAAAAAAATTAATCCCTCATAGAGGATTGTTAATTTTTTATTTTCACACACTTTTTTTTAAAATTCTGTTTTTCACATGACCGTTCCTTTTCTTAAAAATAAAAAAAAATTTTAAAATATTATCTCAGACCAATTAATTTTTATTTTTTTAATTTATTTTAGAAAATTTTTTCGGAAAATTTAGGTAAGTAATTTTCTTATCTTTTTTTGATTCACTATTAAAAAATACTCTTTTAAAAAAATACTTTTTTGAAAAATACTTTTAAAAAAGTACTCTTTTAAAAAAATACTTAATGAAAAAATACTTTTTGGCAAAAGTACGAAGTTGAAAAGTACTTAATTAAAAATATATTCTGGATAAAAATACTTTTTATGATTATCTTCTTTTAACCCTTTAACTACCACACCCTCTAGACCACTTCAGAAAAATTTCAAATTTTCACAATATTTTTGTTTTAATCTGAAACTTTGTTTAAGAAAAAAAAAGTAAAAAAAATTTTCTTTCAAGTCGCTTCCCGTTCAAGTCGAATGCATTAAAAATTATGAAAAATTAAAACATATGGCAGAATGTGAAAAGGGATTTAACTTCGACTATTCTTACAAATGTTTATTGCAAGAATTGCAGTCGAAATACGAATCAAGATCAATTGCTGAATTTTAGCCTTCAGAAACAACAGCCAGAAATACCTGCTATCACATTCTTTATTCGAGAAAAGAGGTAGAATGCCGCTCAGTTGCTAATTTAGAAATAAATGAACAACAAAAGTATATTACTTTAAACAATGGAAGACAGCTTTTTTTAAAATACGATAACAAATCAGGGAACCGAATATTAATTTTTATGTCTGATACATCATCTGAAATTCTAGAAAAATCAGAAGAAATCCATATGGATGGTACATTTAAATACGCGCCAGGATTATTTTACCAAATTTTGGGAGTTTATGGTGTTTATAAAAATTTTGTTTTACCATGTGCATTTATTTTCTTAGAAAAAAAGGAAGCCGGTTCTTATTATGAATCTTTAGAACAAATTAAGCGTTTATCTTACAATGGGAACCTTAAACGTGTTCTCACTGATTTCGAGTATTCCCTACAACTAGCTATTATCAGCGTGTTTAAAGACGTTGAGTTAAAGGGATGTTGGTTTCATTTTTGCCAAGCTTTAAAAAAACGTCTCTTTAGCACTGGATTAAAATTAAAATATATGAATGACTGGGATTTTAGGTTTTGGATAAGACGCTTTTTTGTTCTTCCTTTGATTTCAGTCGATTTTTTACACCAAGCAATAGAGATTATTATTGCTGAAATGCCAATCGATGATTCAAAAGTAATAGAATTTTTAAACTACTTTAATTCACAGTGGCTAATAGGCAAATATTCCCCGCGCCTTTGGAATCATCACCGTTCTGACAAACGTCGAACCAACAACGATCTTGAAGGCTTTCATTCGCGTCTAAATAATTCTAATTTAAAAATGCATTCAAGAGTCGATGATATGATTGATTTTCTTAAAACGCAAGATTGTTGTACTAGGGATACATACTTAAAAATTGATAATAATCAATTAAAAAAAAAATTTTCCGAAAAAAGAAATCGAAAAAAACCTTAAAATAGAGCTTTGCCATGAAGAATTTGATAGAAAAGAAATCAGTTTTGAAGAATATTTTTCAAAGCTGACAACTTTTATGCTTTCACCATACGAGTCTATTCTCGAAAACTCGGATGAAGTCTCATTTCTAATTGATCAACAAATCACAGAACCAGCTGAGGAAAGTATCTCTAATAATTTCAAAAAAGAAAAATTGATTAATGATTTCAAAAATATAATTTTTTTTGAATCACTACAAGCGAAGCTAAATACACCTGTTGTTAAAGATTTAAAAAATAAAAGTACAATGCCAATAAATGATAATATATTTTTATCAAATCAAAAAACTAATCAAAAAGAAGAAAACCAATCAAAATTCAAATTCAAAATAGGACGTCCACCAGGAAGTAAAAATAAGAAAAATCTTAAAGAAGAAATTATTCAGAGTAAAAAAAGACGACTGAATTCAAATGACAGTAATTTAAAAAACAATTCATCAGAGTCAGAAAATAATTTAGAATCTCAACAACAATTTCAAGAAAAAAAACAGCAACAATTTATTCAAGATAATGAGCCTTTAAATGGTATTTTTGAAAACAAGATGGAGCAAAATATTCAAAATGATATTTCAAAAATTTTTCAAAAAGAACAAATAATTTGATGTTAAATGAAAATGTATGGCTTTCGAGTTCACATATCGATCATGCACTTGATTTTATGGATTCAAATTTTAACCAATTGTTTTCTGATTCTAGAATAAACTCTGTTCGAACGTGGGAAGTTGAAAAATGGGTCAGAGAAAAAAAACTGATACGCGATGATCCAAATGTTGACCAAATTTTTATTTTAAATGCAAATAACAATCACTGGTTCGTTTTGACAAATATCAACCCAATTAGTCAGTTATATTTCTACGATAGTTATGGACAGATTGTCAATAGAAGATGGTTTATGTATGACAGTACTAACAATCAATTAAATAGCAAAGCGATTTCTCCTATTTTTAAAATTATATATCCTGATTACCCAAATTATGCAGTCAATATGGTAGAAGTTGTTCAAAAAAATAGTTCAAACGACTGTGGATTATTTGCATTGGCTTTTGTTTATGCAATCGCTTCGAAGTAGGATCCAAAAGCTCTTAAGTTCGATCAATTAAATATGAGATACAACTACAACTTATTTATCAAGTCTGGCTTTCTTTTTGAATTTAAATCCGAAGAAATTAAAAAAGATGAGAAAATCTACCCTTTAATTGTGCCTATTTTCTAGTTTTTTTTTTATTTTTTTTATTACTTATTGTATAAATTAAGATTTTATAATAAAATTTGAACACAAAATCCTTGTTTTTTCAATCTAATTTAACATAAAAAAAGTACAAAAACAAAAGAACATTTTTAAAAAAGGACAAAGCTAAAAAGTATTTAATTAAAAAATACTTTTTTGAAAGAGTATTTTTTTCCAAAAGTATTTTTCAATTAAATACTTTTTTAAAGAATACAGAAATAAAAGTATTTTTTTAAAAGAGTATTTTTTAATAAAAGACCTCTTTTTTTGCTGCCCAATTTAATATTTATATTATGCCCCTTAATTTTTCTTTTTATTTTTCTTAAATATCTAATTGCCCAATTTAATATACATTTTTCCCTTTATTTCCTATATTTGTGACATGTCATAAAAATGGTTACCAATTTCTCGAAAAAAGTCCTATTTTCGGGTTTTATGACATGTCATAGAACGATTTTTTCAACCACTGTTCGATACATAACGACATGTCACTATTTGGAATAATGACATGTCATAAAAATCGAGCATTTACGTTATAAATATTCAAAACTAAAAAAAAATTTAATTTTTCTCTAAAATATCTAAAAATAGATCAAGACAAATCGGTTATTTAAAATTTGGGGGATAAAAATAAAAAAGGATATAATTTAGACGGAACATAATTGAACTTTGACTGTAAATAGTTTAGTCAGCTAATTTTTAGTAAACTAGTGTTGACAGGCGGCCAGTGTCGGGCTGTCTAAGTTTTTTGTCGATTTTTAAGTCGTATCCTGAAATAGATGACGTAAAAAATTTTGATTGATAAAATAGTCCAAAATTGAAAATAAACTCTGAGTAGTTTCAAAAAAAAATTGGCGGTGTGCTTTTCTAAGGACACATAAAATTCATATAATTAATTATCAGTTTACCTATTTTAAACTATGTGAACTAAGTTAACCTATCAATATTAAGAAAGTGAACATAATTAGTTAAAATATTTTGGTTTTTTTTGGGTAAAGTTTTGCTACCATTATTTGAAAAAAAATAAAAAATTCGAAACAAAAAATTAATTTTATTTTCAAATGAAATTAAATGTAAATTCCGTTATAAATTTATTGATATTAAATTTCTCTAAAGATTTCCGACATGTTTAATATAACCAACAACACCAGCATATAATTCTTGACCAACTTTAGGAACTCTTAAAACAAATGATATTCAATGATTTTAAAATTAAAATTTTTTTTTAAAAATAAAGACCTGTCTTCTGGTAAAGCAAATCCAAACGAAGCATCAGAAGTTCCATCACCAGGTGATAATTCTAAAGTAGCTGCATATTTGACCTCAGCTACACCCTTTGCCCAATCATCGCTTACACCTGCCAATCTACCAAATAAAACTCCTGAATGACCAGTTGTGTAGTCTGTACCATAAAGAGATTTCAAAGCAGCAGCGCCTTTATCAGCTGCAAGTTTTATATCGTCATAATCGGCAGGATAATCGGTTGTATAACTCCATGAAGTCAACCTTAAATATCCAAAAAAAAATAAAGCAATAAATTAATTAATTTTTTTTCTAAATTTTAAACTACCAATATTGGCCGTATGTATGAATGGTCAAATAGGCATCCCAAAAACCTTTTCTACTCAAAATAGATCTTTGAATATCTTTTGTTTCCAATTCTGAATCGGCACTTGGACCAGCATAAGTCTCACTACATGGGTTCGAAGATGCACCAGCAGTCTTTTTATTTAAAAAAAAAAATTAATTTTTGTCGACACTTTTTCTTAAGCTGTTAATTACCATCCATTGAAATCCAAAATTACGATTCAAATCAACACCGACACAACTTGAACCGGCGTTTACTTTTCTGTTTTTTCTCCACATACGGTTCTTGTCAATGAGAAATCAAAAATTATTTTTATCTTAAATTCTTAAATAAATTTTTATTTTTTTAATTTACTGTTGTATGAGAGTATTCATATCCATCTGGATTTACTAATGGTATAATATGAATTTCATATTTGGCCAAAATGGCACGCATATCAGCATCATTATTGTCATAAGCTTTATAAATCTTTAAAAAAAAAATTTTGCTAGATGATTATTTTTTAGGGGGTAACACTGATCCCTTTATTCCTGACAACCAATTATTTCAGATATCGTCAACTTTGATATGCCATTTAGTCTAAAATTTTCTGAACTGGGCATTGGGAAATTTTTTACAATTTACAATTACAAAATATTCAAACCCCTATAAAAAGTAGAAAAATGGTGTGTCGAGAAGTTGCTCCTTATAAGTAAGTCTGCAAAATATGAAAATTCGATTTTAGTTAATTTAATATTCTCTAAATAAGAATTTTAGATAATCGACTGAGTCTGATATTTTGATATTGTATTTTGATGCAAATAGAACCTATTTCGATGGGAGGAGAATTAGAAAAAAACAAGGCTTTTACAGACCTATGTTTTCGGCGTTGGCAAAATTGTTACACTAAATAGCAATTTACAGAATAATTTTATCATCATCCATTCAAAAGTTATAGCAATCTGAATGAATTGAAATTTACTGTATAGAAACCGTCGTTGCTTTCTGTGCGGATGATGTTTTAAAGTATCAGGTTCGAGTCTTGCTGTGTTTAATTTTTTCGAATTCATTTTAAATTACCGTAAAACCTTGCTTATAAACGACTACAAATCGCCCTTTTGAAGCTTGAAATCATGCTTAAGAAAAATTAATTTGGTCATTTGATTCGACTTATCTGATAGACTTTAGTGTGATCTATTGAGTCTATTTTGTAAAGAACAAGAGCCAGTCTAAATTTAATTTTTAAAAAAGGCTAATTAAAAATATATTTCCGAACCGAAAAAAAAATTTCTCTATTTAGAGGGGTTTTAATTTTTCTTTTTTTGTTATTATTTTTTTGGGCACACCTCTGTTAGTGTTTACAGAACTTACACCATATTCATGCTAAATTTCAATTGAAGCTCTGGAAAAACTATGCATATTTTTACAGAATGCACTTAATTTAAAAGTATTGAAATCAACTGCGTAATTGAATTGCACAGTTTTTGCAGAGCTTGAAAATCAATTTCCATTGAAAAATTATTAAGTAACAGAAATTATACATAACGTATTGTCTCGATTTTAACGACATGTCACTAATACCGAATACCCGTAATTAGTGACAGGTTCTTATAACATTAAAACGATGGTATAGTGACATGTCATTATAAATAGAGTGACATGTTCTTAAAATCGAGACAATACGTTAGATGTTTTGATTAGAAAAAAATAATTTTTGTGAAAAGAATAATTCTTACTTGATCGATTAACCAAATACAAGAAGAAACAGCGATCCATTCTCTCTTAAAAAAAATTTTTTCTTTTTTTAATTTTTTTTAAATTGAAAATATCTTACAGCATGAAAACCACAGTCAATAAAAATTCCTCTATTTGATGTTGATGTTCTAAAAACAATAGCCTTTACAATTCTATTTTCACTCGTTGCACCAGCTACATAAGAAGCTGCTATTTCAGATTCCTCTAGAACAACTTCATCTATATAACTATTTATCTTTTTTTTGGTTAATTTATTAAAATTAATTTTTTAAATAATTATAAAAAATATTAAAAATACTTCAGAGTATCTAGCGAATTTTCCTACAATACTTCTGACATCACGTCTAGTTCGATTCATAGATTTTTCTTGTAAATCCAATTTTCTCTGAATATTACTATCGATAATTTTATACTCAATTTTATTCTCGTTAAATAAAGCTGAGTATTTAATTAGAGATAAAGGCGATAGAACGACAAAAACAGGACTTTCCAAAGCAATTCTATTCAACAAATCAAACTTAATTTCAAAATAGAGAAAAGTTAAATTAAATTTAAAAGAAATTAATTCGATTTTTTTACATCAGGATTATGTTGTAATTGGTCTATTAATTCCAAATGTTTTTGTGTTGTTGGAATTAATTTAAGCATTTTATGACCTTCAAAGGAAACTCTTTCAAGAGAGACATGACCAATCGACAAAATGACAATTATTATAAAATTTCTTAGGATTTTCATTTTTGAAAATTTTTTCTTTGAACAAAAAAATTTAAAAAAAAATACTTAAGGCTAAAATTTATTTAAAAAAATTAAAAGCATCTGTTGATTTCATTTTGTGATATACTTTTTCTCTATTTTTTTCATTCTAATTTATTTAATCTACGTTGTCCTTAATTTTATATAAGAGATAAGAAATAATCTTTTAAATATATTTGAAAGATGAATTCGATAAAGCGCCTTTTTTTGTTAAAAAAATTAATTTATTAGAAAAGTTTTAAAAATAAATTATTTAAAAATGACAACGCTTAAGTTATTAAGTAAATTTTAAAAAAAAATAGAAAATAGAAAAAGTATATCACAAAAAAGAAGAGAGTAAAAAAAATGAAAATAAAGAGTATTAAAATATTTTTCTTAAAAGAATCCGTAGGCGATCCATGAGACGGTCATCATGTCTTGATAAAATTTATTTCAGAAAAAATCATTCTAAAAATTATAACCGTATCATGAACCAGAACAAAAATAAAAAACTGTAAATACATAAATCAGCTGATCTCGTGTTGAAGAGAGTGATCCTCATTAATATAAATTATTATTTAAATTTTTTTTTAATCTTTAAAATTTCCGAATAGACCGCTATCAGAACTAAGAATTTTTTTAAATTCTTACCTTGCTCTCGACCCATAATAAGGTGATTTAACCAATCACGGTATTTTGTAAAAGCGGTTTATAGTAAACTCGTGTAATAGAAAAATGCTGTCATAATAAATTATAGATAAAAGGGAATGAATCAATATTGATTTCCAGAAACTGGATAACAAATGCACGAATTCAGTTCATTCTTTTACAGTTCACAGATTAAATTTTTTCATTCACAAAAAAAACTTAAAGCTCTAAGGTCAAGTCAACTCATTTTTATCCGAACAAGAAAATTTCGCTAAAATTATCAAATAATTTGGATTAACACGTTGCTTTTGCATTGAATTTCGAAATATAGAAGTTCGGATTAAAGAGGTTTGAGTCTATAGAAAAAAAGATTTTACCATATTTTACGTATAAAACGGTAATCTAAAAATCGTAATTTTTGGAACACGATTAATTTTTTTTTAGAAAGAAGGGATCGAATTTTACAGAAATCTCAATGGTTTTTTTTGTTAATAAATTATTTTCAACATATTTTTTTCTCCAAAATTTTAAAATAAAAGTTTGACTAAAAGCGGAATTATAATATAATTCTAAAAAATTATAATAAATTGTTATAGCATGGTTTCGATGGTATTAAAGCCATATTAGGACTTAGTTCTTAGAGTACTGGTCAAGAGATCACGATAATATACTAAAGCTTTATTTCTAACAAACTTTTCATGTTTAATTGTTAATTTAAATTTACTTAATTTCTAAGAAATAAAAAGCTAAAAAAATTATTTGAAATATTATAATAAATTAAATCAGCTACATATTGAAAAATTAAATTTGAACGCTTTGCTTAAATCAAAAATAAAATTGCAAAAATTAATTTTGATCCTTTTTTTTTCTCAGTTATAGGTTTTAAAAAATCATGTCCTATTTACAAACTTCTATTCTAACTCATCGTCAACGAGTTCTACGCTTATATAAAGCCGCTGTTAAAAACGAGAGAAGTTGGTTCTCAGACAGGTCAATAAATTAATTTCCAATCTATTCATTTAAATATTTAAATTAAAATTTCTTTTTTAATAGAGATGAGTGGAGATTTAGAGCTACAGTTTTAAGAGATAGATTTGAAAAGAACAGAAATATTCAAGATTTAGTTAAAGCTCAATCTATTTTATCCAAAGGCGAACAAGAATTGGATCAAAATAGACACCCCAATCCTCTACAATGTAATTTAAATTTAAAAAAAAATTTAATTTAAAATATATATTTTTTTTTAAATTCAAGTTCCAAATTGTCCAGGAGGAGTAGCTTATGGTAGAGAGCCAAGATCACCCGATTGGGTTTTGGATACATGGCATCCAATGGAAAAATCACAATTTCCAGATTATTTCTCAAAGAGAATGGCTCTCAAAAAAGACTACATTGACTGGTACACCAAAAAATACGGTATTACTAAATACAATCCAGAAGAAGAAGGTCGTCCACATGCAATTCATAACATCGACGCTCATCATTAAATATACCAACCCATTTAAAATTAGATTATATTAAATTTTTTTTTGTTTTTCTAAAAATTAAAAAAGAATAAATTTAAAAAGAACAAAAAAAATTTTTATTTAAATTTTAGAAAAAAAAATTTTTGAATAATTTTCAAAAAAAAAATGAGTCAAAAAATGGTGAATTTAAATATTAATATAATTAATCGTCTTCTTTAAGGAATTCATCTTCTATGCCGAAGATTAATTGCGAAAAGACATCGTCACTTGATTGTATTTTATTCAAATCACTTGTTGTCTTTTGGATTTTATTGTTATTTTCTTGGACATTTTTATTCAAATTTGGATTCGAGTGATTTCGATTAAAGTTTGAATTTTGTTTTTTGTATTGTGGTGGTACTTGATAGGGAGCAGAACGATGATTCTGATTGTTTGATTTATTTACTGTATTATTATTGGTTGTTGTTGTATTTGTAGTTACGTTTAGAGTTGATTTATTAATAGTTGTATTATTTCGAATTAGACTAGTGTCTATAAAAACATAGGTCTTTTCGAAAAAGTCTATGAAATCTTTAATTTGATTAGATCTTAATTCGCTAAATTCACTACGATGTATTTTTTTCTCACATTTTTTATGGTATATCATTAGTAAATTTGGTTTGTTTATGTTCAAATGATAACCATTTTTGGCGTAGTTTACTCTCAAAAGACAAACCTTTAATTAAAGAATAATTTTAAAAAATAGCTAAATAATTTAAAAAAATAAAATTGTAATTCTTTGTTGAAAAGTAAGCTTTTAAAGTTGATGAAAAAAATTTAAAAAAATTTTTTTTCTGAGCGGTGATTTGATACGAGGATATTCTATGGATATTTGTTTAAATTTTATTATATTAAGTAAATAAAATAAAAACGAAGTTCTTTTTTCTGATAAATTATTTTATTCAAGTTAGGACATTTCAGCAAACAAAGTTGTCATATTCAAGGAATAAGATTTTTCTCATTTAAAACATCAACAAATATCGGAAGCTATTTACCTTACATACTGAAAGAATTTTAGTCCATCGAATCAAAGAACATATAACAAGCAATTCATCAGACTGCTTACAACATATAAAGAAGAATGTTGGACACAAAATTGAATATGATGGAATTGAAATAATTGTTGGACTATAAATAAGAGTTTCGATATTTTAGAAATTCCATTTTATTTCAATATCTTCCACATAATTAAGTTAGACCACAAATCCACTTATTATTTTATATTGTTTTTTATTTTGTTGTTTTTCTTATTTTAAATAAATAAGTTAAATACTTTTTCCCATAGACCTCGTGAGTCAAGTTTCTGTATCCGATGTAGGTAGGATAACAGATCTGTAGTTTTTCAAGATTTTTTGGATTATTTTTTATTTTTGAAGCTTAATTTATTTTGATTTGAATTCTAAAATTTTTTCTTTCTAAATTTTTAAAAATGAAACGAAATAAATTTTAAATGAAATTTTTGTTCTTTCAAACTATTAGTCTCACACTTTTAAAATTAAAAAAGAATGATATTTTTCAAAGTTTCAAACTTCATTTAGCAACCTTTATTTAATATAAGAATTCAGGTGAATAGTAAAATGGAATTTTTGTTTTTTTAATTGTTATGAAAATTTCAAAATTGAAGCATGCTTTTGATTTTTTTGTGGAAAAACTAATTTCTCAGCATAAAACTAAGTATTTTAGATATAAAATATATAAACAAATTTTTGAGCATAAAAGTAATAATTTTTAACTTACAGGTAATATTGAGCATGACTTTACAACTTTAAAGTAGTATTGAAATTAGAAAAATAAATTTCTGAACTGTTCTTAAACTTCAGTTTAATCAACAGAGACAAAAAAAAGGATATTGTTTTCTTTTTTTAGAGCGATAGCCTTATGCTTTAAAGAGGACAGTTGGTAATAGAAAAATCTTATTGAAACTCTTACCGTAAACTCTTGACTATAACTCTAATGGAAAGTGATTGGAAATCCCAATTAGTCTCCATTAGAGTTATAGGCAAGAGTTTACGGTATTTTAAATTGATTATTTGTATTTACAGATCTTCAAACATGATAAAAAATATTGAAGAATTTAAGATTGGAATCGATTGATTTTGTAGGGTTTTTGAGGATTTCTCCAGTCTAAGAAAAATTTTGTAGGATTTCTCCAGTCTAAGAAAAATAAATAAAATTTAATTGTACGTAATTAACATCAATAAAAACGTAGCTTTTGTCTTTTTGTCAAAAATTGATGTTTTTTCGTTTTGTTTTCAATACTTACATATAAATCAAAAATTGAAAAAACTAAACCCCACAAATATATTGTTCAGAAAATATATTGTTCAATATGGGTCATGGACAAGATACAAAAATACTGAAAAATACGCATTTTTCTGCTTTTTTCCCGAAATTTTTCCGTGATAGATGCTCTTTATGTCTAAGTCTAAAATATTTTATAAATAAATTATTGATTTTTTTGCTTTGGAATAATGCATACTTTTCAAAATTTCTGGAATTTTGAAATAAAAAATTTAATTCTTTCTTTAGATAAAGAGATCTGTCTATTCAAAATAGAAAAAGTTAATTTTTTTTTGAACTTACATTTTGAAGTACAAGAACACAACCAATATGTAGTAATTCCCAATTATTCGAAGTAATTTGTTTCGATATAGTTCCTTTAATTGAATCAACACCATCAGTTAAAGTAACAGTTGCATTCGAATTACGATCATTACGGCTTATTTCTTTTATCCATACGCACAAAAATGGCAATTTTCTTAAACTATTCTCAGTTATCCTAAGCAAACTATAATCAAAAAACTAATAGAAACAAAAAATAAAAAATTTTTTCATAGAAAAATTAAAAAAAAAACTACTTTTTTATAATAATAATCTAGAGTGTATTTTTTTAAAATTTCTGAATCGAGTCCATTTAATGGTAGACGTTGAGTCAGATCATGTTGAGCATATCTCCACACACTAAAGTCTGTTTTATCATTTTCTAAATTCTCAATTAAAATTGTTTCGTCTAAACGATGAGTTTTTTTCATCATTAATTCTCCTACTGATTGTGTACTTATAATAATTTCATTTGGTTTTTCTGGAGATTTTTTGTGATTCTCTGGTGGAGAACAAAAAACTCTTTGTGAATTTGATTGTGTACTTGAGAACATAGGTTGTGTTCTTATTAAAAAGTCTTCCTCGTCTTCGTCTTGATCATTTTCGAATAAATCGTTTAAAGTTGTTTCCAAATTCTTTTGAAAACCGCCTACTATAGACTCATCTAAATTATTATTTACTTTTGGTATTTTAAACAAGTCTTCGTCGTTTTCGTTGAAATTATTATTTTTATCAGTTTCGATTGTAACGGGTTTTTTGAATTTATTTTTCGTCGTCTCCTCATCTTCATCATCGTCTAAGTCCAAGTTTAAGTCATCATCGTTTATTTGAGATAAATCAATACGGGAATTAGTTAAATTAAAAGCGGACATTTATAAATTTATTAACACAAATAAAATTTGTTGATGAAAAAATTTTGTAAAATATTTTTGAATTTTTAATACAAAAATAAATTATTAAAATCACGTGGTTTTACATATTCCTTAAATTTCAATTTAAAAAATATTTACAAATAAAAAACTAGTTAAAATAAACTTTTACATAGTTCTGGGCATTTTTAGATTTAGTTTCGCAATTAGTAAATTTCTACGAAATTTAATAATTGCGTAATGTTATACCTTGTAGAACTGATTTTTAAATTTTCTCAACAAAGTAGCGTACTAAGGTCTTTGTTGCAGCAACTTTAAAATTCAAAGGATATTTTAATTTTTTTTAAGAGTGTTTATCTCATTCTAAATTTTTATCGCGCAGTTAATCAGCAAATTAGATAAGTCTTTAAAAATTTTACTTATCTAAACTAAGGAGCGTATTTAGTTACAGTGATTTATAAAATATTTTAAAAAAATTTAAATTATTTTTTTAAATTATTTGGAATCTATAACTAAAAACGTTACTTATATCAAACATATTTAGTTTTGATACATCTTCATCTGCAAAAAAACTTTCAAATATTTTTTTCAAAAAAATATTTTGAAGCATCGCTCTTTTCTAATGAAATTTCATAGAACACAAAAGAATAAACCAAATGACACTCTAAATATTATTTAAACAGTTGATGAATTTAGTTTTTTTCAAAAATTTAAATATTATTTATCATCAATCCTTGAAAATTAGCTACCGTATTTACTCGAAATTAACATTAATTCGAATTATTCTTAATTTCGATAATTCGAATTAAATTTTTTTTCTTCTAATTTAATAAAACTTAGACAAAAAAAAAGATAGAATTCGAGTTAATTTTTCTTATTTTTTTCAACTCAAATAATATTCACATAATTTATTACGTGCGTCACGAAAAAATACAAAATACAAAAAAACAAAAAAATACAAATAATTTGTATTTTATTTTAATAATTTTTTTTTAAATACAAAAAAAAAACAAATTTTTTTTGAAATCAAAATACAAATATTTTTACTTTACAAAAATAGAGAAAAGTAGTGACATCAACCGCCAAATTTTCAATAAGTATCTTTTATTACTGGATACAAAAAATTCATGAGAATGGCTCCATAATTTGAAATTTAATAGAGAATAATCTCATGTGTATTTCCTAATACAGTAATTTCCGTTTATAAATAATTCCGATCTGCATCAAATTTTTTTTATAATTCATGTAAATTTACTAAAGAAGATCAAAAATACACGTCTAAATATATTTTTGTCCTCAAACGAAATTTTAAAATATTTTTAACGAGAACTGTTGTAGATCAATTTTCTAAAAAGCCTTTGTAACGTATTTAAATCTATGATTTCAAAAAAAAATCCTTGAAATAATATAAGCTAATGCATACAATCTTAAAATTAAGGAACTAAATTTTAAATAAAAATCAAAAACTTAAAATAATCATAAAATGGATAAAAAATAATCACAATTTATCTGATAAAATAATTTGGAACCAGCTTTCTTGAGCTTTTAGAAGCTTTTCAGATTAAATTCACGAAAAAGAAATGTTTTAAATCTGAAATAAAGCTGGATAGGTATTGTTTTTATGTATGGTTTTGTTTTTATGTTTTTTTTATTTTTTTTTTTGGTACTGTACTTTTGTACTTAAATTCCCATTCACTTTTACTTTCGGATAAAATTTTCATATCTTGTAATGGGAGGATGTCAGAATAAAGAAAGGACAAAATGATGAAAAAAACCTAAAATGAAAAAATGAAATCTAAAAAGCTAAATGAAAAACTTGAAATTTATAAAAAAATACAAATTTTTTTATATTAAAATAATTTAAGTCAATATTTTTAGCTAATTCGAAAAATAAAAAACGGGAATTAAAAAAAGTTGGTATAATTCTTCATCTGAGTTTGCCAAAGGTATCATTTCCTTATTATCTAATTCATTTGAGTTTTAGTTCTCTTGAGCATCAAATTCCCCATCAGAAAAGTTAAAAAAATTTAGTGTTGTCACTGGTTATTATAGAGCATTGGTCGAAAATCACAACAAAATTTATAAACTTTTAGACTTGTAAAAAAACAACAATTGAGTTATTAAAAAATTTTTCAAATATTACAAACAAGCAAGTGTTTCTTTTTATCTCACTTTGTAAATTTTGCAATGAAAAAAATACAAAATCCGGCATTACCAGGATCATCATAACAGGATGTATCCTTCAAATGGATAATGGTGGTGAGTTTGTAGCACAAGTAATTTATGAATTGAAAAAACCTTAGCCAGGTTTATTAATTGTACGTGGGAAGCCTAGAGATCCGCAGTCCTAAGGGTCAGTTGAACGTGCTAACGCGGACGTGAAAAATATGATTAGAGCTTGGATGACAGACAATAATTCAACTAGATGGTCTTTGGGGTTAAAATCGTTCAAATTGCTAAAAAAAGCTCTCAGCATTCAACCATAGATTGTACTCCATATTATTCAACATTTGGAAGAGAAATGAAATTAGGGCTTGGAGGGACCACAATTCGAAAAGAACTTTTAGAAAAACTCTCATCTGAAGAAGAAATAGATAAAGTAAAAAAATATTAATTTATTTGTTATTTATTCGCTTGATTTTTATTTGTTATTTAAAGATACTTTCAGTGAATAAATATAATAATGAGTTAATTAATTCTACACCTGAAAATGTACAGGTAAAAAAAAGTTTTAAAAAGAATTTTTTATTGACGCAGTAGAATATTTTAGTTCAGATTTATCTAAAGAGTCTTTGAGACGAGGTAGAAAGCGTAGAGAAGATGCGAGTCAAATCGGTGTTTTGAAAATAACGCAATAAAAATTGCGGATATCCAGGCAACTTTTAGTGCTAATTTACAAGAGACAGCCGAAAAATAGCTCAACAGCATATTCAAAAATTAGGCGAGGCTAAAGTAGCAGACACAGTTCAGCTATCTGTTCCTAAAGTAGATCGTGGACCTGCAGATCCACCGAATATTTTGGCATATTTTTTAGAAATTAGTGAAAAAAATATGAATTTTTAGTTAGAAACAAAGCATGGTATTATTATGGGCTGGTTTTCAAGAAATATGTTTAGCATTTGTAAGCAAAAGTTCATTACATTTGATTCATTAGATTTAAATAAAGAATTGACAGTGAGGCAAATAAATCGATGTTTTTCGATTTCAGGAGGTCAAGGATTTTTAAAATGCAACTGTTGTTATAATAAATATGATTTTTTAAGCAGTGTTCATATCCATCACCCGGGACTTTTTTTAAAGTCAAAATAAACTTAACATTATCAATTTTATGGTGATGGAAAAATTAGAAAGCAAAAAATTTTGATAAATCGGTGTAGCAAAGTTGTTACATTGTGTAACAATTAAAAGCTAAAAGAAAAGTAGAAAAATAAAAAAGCTATATCGAATTGAACGAATTGAAATGAATGAATTGAAATGAACTTCACAGGCTCCTTTAATATATATCATTTAATAAATTAAGTAACCATAACCTTGAAAAAGGTCCCCAATTTCGATACTAACGACATGAATTCTGAAATCCAGTGTGCGATTTAAATGAGACAATGTAATATTTATTTTTTATTTTTTTCCTTATGTAAAAATCAATATCTTATTTTGCTAAATTTTTTCAAAAACTTAAAAGTAAAAATGCTATTGAAAAGCTTCATATAAAAAGAATAGCTCATAAAAAATTCAGCGTGCTAATAATAACGTATTTAAATTTTTTGAGCAAAAATTTTACTTCAATTCCACAGAATTATTTTAGCATGGAGCTCGTACACACACATTTCAAATACATATTGAAGATCATTAGATAAAAGTTGTTTAACAAATTATTTTTTTTAAGAGAGAAAAAGAATAGAGCAAAAAAATATTCTTGACTCATGCAATCTAATTTACTAGATAACTTGACGCCTGTTTAAAATAAACAAAAAATGACAAAAACAATTAATTTAAAGACTCCTATTTTGAAATTTTAAAAATAATTTCGAAATTTTAAGCAAAACTGACTCAAATTTTCGAATTTTAATATTCTAAATTTCTTTAGACAAAGAAAGGTAATATTTAAGGCCGACATTTCTCTTCTCTAATCGATTCTTTCTTTCTTTTTTCTTGCAATATATCCAATAACCATCAAAAAGAAAGGTGATTTAATAACTAATTTTTAACATGGAAAAAAAAATTTAAATTTGGTCTTATTGAAAATATTTAACAAAAATTTAAATGCTTGAGTACTTTTACATTACTTGAATTGCATATAAATAATAGTGCGTCAATTTCAATTTGTTTTTATTTCTTTTTTTTGGCCAAAATAATTACGAACATTAAAAAAATTGCAATGGATTTGAATGAAATTCAAATTGAAGAGGCGATTAAACAACGAAATAGAGAATCGGCTAAACGATCAAGAGTAAATAAGAAAATTCAAGATTATCTTAAAAACGAATATTTGGCCTATTTAGAAAATCAAAACAAACAATTGAGTATAAAATTAGAAATTTTACAGAATTTGAAAAATTCTATTATGGAATGGATAAATGACAGTAGAAATAATAACATTAATAGTTCTACAACAAATGAAAAAAGCAATCAGTTAGAATTTAACGATGAGTTTTTTTATCAAGAAATCGACATCGCATCTTTAATTGATCAACTAGACAACACCTTAGATCAAAATTTAATTTCCTAGCAATCAAAAAGAAAAATAATTTATTTTTAAAGACTATGAAAAATTCTGTTTTTTGAATAAATTCTTTAGTTTGTTTTTGTTTTTGGTCCTATTGAATGTTAAATAATAGAATATTGAGATTAAGTATTAATAAAAAAAAAAAATGGGCAATCTACAGTAAAACGAGTTAACGACCTGAAATAAACACTGTCTATACACAAAACAAAACCAAAGCAGAAAGATAAAAAGCCGAAACAGAAACATTTTAAAATGGTTTTGTGTCGATTTTGTGTATGCTCTGTATAAAGGTGAACTGAAGTTTGTGATCAATTCGCTCGATTCGCTCAATTCAAAAATTTCAAATTTTCTTGAAATTTAAAATTAAATTTTTTTTAAATTCATGTACTCAATAGTTTTATATTGAAATAATTTTGTCTTATTGTTTTGAATTGAGCGAATCGAGCGAATTGATCACAAACTTCAGTTAACCCTGTATAAACATTGTTTATGTTTTCGTTAACTTTGTTTCGGATTGTACTGTAAAGCAACAATTGAATGAATCAGAATTTTAGTTTTTTAAAGACTTTTTATTTTTTTTTTGAATAAATTTGTTTTGAATATTTGCGTCTTTTCTTAAAATCTTGAATTTTGAAATAATGAAAAATCTAGGGAAATGCAAAACGTCCACACTATCTGCAGATTTGGTTTCCGACCTAAAAATCGTAATCTACGTATCTACAAACCATAAAAAATTCTGAACAAATTTTGGGTTTTAGTTTTTACAATTTTTGATTTTTAAGTATTGAAAACAAAACGAAAATAATTAATAACCTTAATTCAATTTATGTAAAATTTTTTTTGTTTTTTTAATTTTTTAAAAAAAAAGTTATCTTTTTTAAATAAAAAAAAGGCGATTTGAAGTTACGAATCAATAGCTCAATTCATAGATCAATTCAATTAAAATTGGATATAAATTTTTATCTATTCATTTTAAAAAATAATTAAGCATACATGCTGATGCGACATGGTATTTCACACCTAATAAATCAAGATTTTTTTAAAAATCGATTTTGTAGAAAGTGTCGCTTTCAATAACAGTCCATAAACTCTTTTTCTAATTTTAATAAAAGAAAACTTTGTTATGCTATTTTTTCAATTTTTAATTATTTTATTGCGTATTTAAATTTTTTTGAAATGTTTTTGCATGTTAAACTTTCAAAAAAAAGTACGCAATTTCTCAAAAAATAAAAAATTACCCAAAAAAGGCTATTTGCTGATTTATTTAAGGTGAATTTAAAAAATTTAATTAACAAGATGATGTGACATTGTATGTCACACAATTCAACAATAATTTTTAGAAATGCAATTCAAGGGAAAAAAAGTTATTTTGTTTTAAAGTTTAATTGATCGAATTGATTTTTGCGAATTGATTCATAAATTCAAATCGCCGATAAAAAATTATATATGACGGTAGCGTCATTAAGGCGAACAGGGGCGATCGCCCTCCAAAATTTTATTTTCTTTCTCATATTTCCCATATTTTTAATTTTTGTTATAAGAAAAATCTGAGTTTTGATATAAATATTTTACAAATGGGAGACAAGCCGGAAAAACTACGAGAACATTTTCTAAATCCGAATGTAGACAAAATATTTTCTAATACTACAATTCTACACTGTAAATTTTTAATGCGTAATGAGGATTTCCTCCATATATGCGTAAAAATTCGAACATAAATGCGTAAAAAATATAAAATTGACCTATAGAAATATTGGAAATGCTACGCATATATGGAGGAAATCCTAAAATACGCATTCTAGCTCATTTTCACTGTTTTTTACACATTTATGCGTAATTTATTATTAATAAAATTTTACAGAATATAAAGAATGTGTAAAAGAGATTTTAGTAAATGCACTTCGTCGCAAG
>NTPY01000656.1:217112-241976 GCA_002922825.1 Brachionus calyciflorus
ACTCCCAATTTATGTTTTTTTTTACAAAATTTAATTTTTTTCGAATGAAAGGACGTTAAATAATTTTCAAAAGTCGAATTTAAAACTCAAACTATTAGAAAAAACATTTTTTATTATCATCCTGTTAATAATGTAATTTTTTGGAGCAATAATAAAAATTAAGCCTTTTTAGTGTTTTAGACTAGTTTTAGAAAATAATCTCCATGAATTGAAATTTAAAATTTCTAAAAAGTTTTTTATAAGGTTTATTTAAATTTTTCAAATATTCTAAACTATGATCAAGTTGAAAATAAAGATAAATAATGTATTAAGATAAAACATTCTTAAGATTGTTTAAGCTTGTAATGAAATTTTTTAAGAACGATCTATATTTTGATCGCCCTTTGAAATCGATATATATTTTGAATCAGAAATAAAGTGTTACTAAAAAATAAAATTAAGTGTTACTAAGTGTTATTATTATAATTTAAGTGTTACTATTCGTAAAACTTAATAAGTGTTGCAAGTGTTATAAGTGTTAGTGTTGCAGAACTTTATATGAGGAGGTCTGACTGTCTTTATAAATTCTTAGAGAAAAAGATGTTTTTGGAAAAAAAATTTCGTAAATCAAATTTTAATTTTTGTGAAAAATATTTTTTTTTAATTTAAGACGAATAGAAACATAAGTACATAACAACTGTATCACAAAATGATAAAATTTTAAAAGTTAAAGCAGTTGTTATGTATTTATTTGAAGCTTAAAAAGCGAAAATAAATACAAAGAGTTTGACCTAAAATGTATTTTTAATAAAGTCATTTTTGTCTTGTAAAATTTAAATTTAAAATTTTGGATATTTATACATTTTAAAAATTTATACATTTTGGATATTATACCTTTTTTAATACTTATCCAGTTTGAAGATATCTTAGAAATAGTAAATAATAGATATATATAAAACAAATCAAAAAATTTTCCAGTTTTGGATAAATATTCCTGAATTAGAAATTTCTAACCCCAAAGATCTATTGAAATATTAAAAAAAAAATTTTAAGAAAAAAATATCCAGTTTTAAAAGCTTAAAGGCATGATAAATTTTTATTTTTTTTTACTTATTACACGTCTTTACCTAGAACTTAAATTTTATAGTATTCTGAAAGTTTTATTTTCTCTTGTTTAGGAAGAATAAATAGAAAAATGTTTCATTTACAAAATTTATAGCTTTATATATCTTAAGAAATCTACATCAAAATGAGTATTTTTTTCGGCCATTTTTTATGTGTATTTAAAATCGTTTTGTAGAAAAGATATTGTTTTATCCGATTGATACATACAAAGGTAAAGTCCCGGCAACCAATTCCTATTTAGAATTTTATAAGAATCTTTAAGAATTATAAGGAATAAGAATACTAAACGGATCCGATTGAAATCTGTCAACGATTCCTTATGAATTTAATCTAAAAGGAATTTTTAGGATTATTACTAAGATCCTTAAGAAAAAACTTTTTAATTTCTATTTGCCTCTTGTTCAAATATTTGTCAAAATAATTACTTTAGATCCAATCAGGATTCTTATCTAAAATTTATTAAGAATCTTTTTTTGATTTCTTAATCGGAATTTAAAAAATCTTACTTACGAAATTTTTTTAGTGGCTTTTTTTAAAGGCTGAAGGTCTTACTAAGATATTTTAAAAATTGAAAGATCCTTTAACATACTGGATTAAGATCGTATAACATCCTTGAAGGAAGAAAAGGCCAAGTTTCCTGGGCGGAACCTTACGAGGATCCTAATTAAGATGATCTAAGGATTTTGTTATCGAATATTATCGTATCGATTATTATAATATCGATATTTTGGAGGTCAATTAAATAGCAATATTTTTAATAGTCAGCCAAAAAAAGCGCTTTTTTAGTATATTTTTTCTCAAAATAAAATAAGTGACTTTTCGCATCAATCATTTCTAGTATTTAAACTTAGAAATTCGAAATCAATTTTACATATTGTTATTCTTAAAAAAATATTTTTTACTGAAAACATGCAGCGATGAGGTCATTATCAAAACTATAAAATGTAGACTAAAAACATTAATTTGTGTTCTTTTTAAATTCTTTTTTCTTTTATTTTATTAATGAAATTTTAAAAACGATTTATATCGATAATATCGATATAGATTTTCCGATAAATCTATAATATCGATATTGTAAAAACTTAATATATGCCCATTACCAGACGCGGAAAAGGACGTACAAAAGTCTTTCCTCCACCTTGTATTTACTGAATCAAATACTAGATTAACAAATCTTGAAACTAGACAAGTCTTAGGTAAGTTATCTAGAGGACATCTAACAATGACTTGGAGATATTTATTCAAAAATAACAATAATTTTCATAGTCAATTTAAAAAAGAAAAAAAATTGAATTAAAAATATTCTAATAATGCCTTAATAAATACGTTCCGAGATTCAAGTATTTTACTAACAGAATAGTCAACAGCTGTAATATACTAAATGCCAATTCAATTGAAGCACCATCGGTCTACAGCTTTAAGGCAAAAATCGACAAAATATTCAATTAAGACTATATTTTAAGTTTTTATTTATGATTTAGTGATTAAATTGATTTGATTTTATTTTTATATTTTTTGCACATAATTTTTTTTGAATTAACGTATTTTTACGTTTCAAATACTACTATTAGTATAAATTAATTTAATTGGTGAAAAATGGTCCACATAGATTACCCGAGTTCCAGGTGGGAAATTAAAAAAAAACGGCTTCGTTTGATAAAATATAATACTTATAGAAATCTACTTTTTTTATTAAAATTTAAGCTAAATTTACTCAGATTAGACGTCATCTTAGCTAAAAGTTGACTTATAGTGAGAAATTTTTCTCATTTGTAAAATCGAAGAATAAACGGGATCTTTTTTCGAAAAAATAAAGAGGACCTTTTAAATCTGTTAAATGTTCAATTTTTTGTCGAGCTAACAAGACATCCTATCTTTTATTCCTTTCAAAATACCGCATTTTTTAGGCAAAATGTAATTTATTGTACATTTTTATATTTTTACATTTTTACATTTTTGAGAGAAAAAATAAAAATATCAAAATCAAAAAATCCAAAAAAATTTTCATTCAAGAAAAGTAATAATAAATTCGCAATTACTTAAAAAGGAGTTTCAAAAAAATTAAATTGTAAAAACCAAGGATAATTCTGTGAAAATCCCTTTTTATTAATTGCGAATTTATTACTAATTTTCTTGAATGAAAATTTTTTTAGATTTTTAGATTTTTTGATTTTGATATTTTTATTTTTTCTCTCAAAAATGTAAAAATGTAAAAATATAAAAATGTACAATAAATTACATTCTGCCATTTTTTATTGGTACAGTGGTGGCAGCGATTTCTGAGGGTTAGAATTTGAATTAGAGGATTATAAGCATGATTATGAGAATAAATGAAACATAAGCTGGCATTTTTAACAAAAAAATGCTTTAAAACTATAAAATTTTTCACGAAAAAGAATAGGATTTTCTATTTTATAAAGTTTCAATTTTTGAACGGATAATTCTTAATTAAAAAAGATCATTTGATTTTTTTTTCAGTTGAATTAAAAACAAAATCGAAGCGCTTCAAATAGAGTTTTACTTTAAAATTATAATTTCATATATAGGTCAAGATAATTTATTAATATAATATAATAGATAATTTTCAAATCAAAACCATCTAACTTTGAAATCACTTAATTTAATTTCAATGAATTTTCAATTCAATAAAAAATAGTTTAAACAAGAAATATCTGAAATTATTTCAAAAAATAGAATTTATAATGAAGAGTTTTCAATTTTAAAATTTTAATTTCCATTTTTCCGAATTTTTTTTTTATTTTAATTTAAAATAATAAAAATTTTTATTGATAAATTTCAAATGAAATATGACGAAAAATTTTTGAAAAAATTTAAAAAAAATAGAATAAATAAAATTAACAAAACTTGATCTCTAAAAATTTCTCAGTATATTTAATAAATTTAAAAAAAGATTTTGAACCAATTTTAGAATTTATTTTCGTTGAATTTTGAATGATTTAGAGATACTTGATGCGATGGTTTACGGTTCTTAAGAAATAAAATAAGATGAGCTTAACGTTTACCTTTGCAAAAAAATTTCAGAATTAAACCAAAGATTGAAAATTAAAATGAAAAAAAAACTTAATTTAATTAAAAGAAAGTTTAAAAATTAATTTAATTATTTTTAAACAATTAAAAATTAATATTATAATTTAAGGAGCGTTTTTAAATATCCAAGTTTAATTTAAATACCGAAAGAAGATTTTAAAAAGATAATTTTTTTTTTGAACTCATAGTATCTCATATAATCATCTCATATCTAATATAGGACTTAAGTCTCTTTGACTTTTAACAATTTTATACAGTTTGTGACGGAAAGTCACAGCACCACGTGAATTTTTTTATCAATTAAATGTTTTTTAACTTCATTCGTTATTAAAAAATTGAAAAATTAGAGAGGTAATACAAAAGGATTGATGGTACGTAGCCGGTTTGGCTTTTCCCTAATTGCGGTTTAACGGTACCGGATTATTTGCAAGGGTATGCAGAAAAGGGCAACTTATTTTTTAATTCATTTCTAAAATTTTAAAATTTTTTTTGCGAATTAAATTTAGAGGACTTTAAAAGAGTTAAAAATTTTTTCATAAAAATTTTTTAAATGTAATTTTTCTAAAATGAAAGCTTTTTGAAATGAAATTTCATGAAAAAATTTCATTAAAAATGAAATATGTTTGGAAAAAATTTTTTTTTTTCAAAAATTTTTTAATGAAAAAAGAAGATTGACTTTAAAAAAAAAGTTTGAAACTTAAAAATAAGGATTTTTACTTTTTTAACAACCCTAAAAAAAGGTAATATTTTGTTGCAATTTCAATGATTTTTATTTAAATTGTTTTGTAACAATTCAAATTTAAAAAGAAATTTAAATATTTAAACAAACTAATATTAAAAATTTCATAACTATCTGCTTACATTTTGCTTACTTAATTCACATTATCTAAGGTAATGTATTTTTTTAAGAAAGCTAAACAAATAAAATTTCAAAATTTTTTATTTTTAGAAATTTATATTGTGTTTAATTTGGGACAAGCACGCTTCAAAGACATAAAAATGAATTTTTACCTGTAAAAAATTTTAAATTTACCCAAATATTTTTTTTATTAATATTTATTTTAACATTTTTTAAAGCCAATTTGATATTTTGAATAAGCTTCATGTATGTAACCAAAAAGTGAACTCTTTGAAAATCTGTATTTAATGGAAAAAAATTTTTCTTAGCTTTTATTACTTAGTAAAATGAAATTTTTTCTGTTTTCAATTACTTTAGTTGCATTTGTGTCTAATGCTAGTGCAAGAGTTTCGTTCGGAACAAAGTGTCCAACTACTCCACTCATACCAGACTTTGATTTAAATAGAGTAATTAATTGTATATAATCAAAAAAAACAATTGATAATTATTTTTTCTTTATAATAGTATGCCGGAAAATGGTACGATATTGAAAACATTTTTAGCCAAAGCTACAAATGTGGATTTGCTGAGTATTCTGTCAAAGAAAATAACCGAATTTCCGTCAAAAATACAGCAATATATATGTAATTATTTCTAGAAAAGATAATGATTATTTTCTAATTTTTTTTTATTTAGCAATACTGGTAAGGAACGAATAATGGATGGAGACGGGTACATTCCAAATCTAAATGAGCCGAATAAATTAATTGTTAAATTATATCAGACAGATCTATTTAGCTTTAATAGTGAAGGAAATTATCACATATGGAAAACAGATTATGACAATTACGCTATGGTTTACTCATGCAAAATATACTTTGGATTTATTAGATTTGATGCTACTTGGCTTCTTTCTCGCACAAAAAATTTGAGTGAAGAAAACACAACAGAACTGAAAAAACTTTTATCAGAGAGTGGTGTAAATATCAATGGTTTTGTTAAGACAGATCAAAGCTGTAATAATTAAATTAGTAGCAGTTATTTTACAAATATTTTTTTAATATAAAGCATAATTAAAGTTGGAAGTTCAAAATTTTAGAATTTTTGTTTTAAAAAAATTTATCCGCTAAAAATTAAATATTTGAATCTGCTTCGAATAATCGAAACGATCAAATCGTCTTTAAAATTAGTACATATCAAGTGCACTTAGTTTTGCTTATTAAGAAAGACTCCAGAAAAAATTTAAAAAAAGCTAAGTTAATTCTCAAATTATTTTAAGAATTTGAGAAATAACTTCACATCGGTTATTTATTTATTGATAGAAATTGTAAAATTAATCATTTTTCAATAAAGATTTTTTTGTCGAAAATGGTATATGGAAAAAACTAAATTGTTTTCATTTAGCTAATGATTCTGGATGTAGAATTTTAAATTGATCAATACAAGCAAATAACCAATTTGTTTTGACCGAATACAAATATTTGTGTTTAATGTCTTCTCTAAACTTTGTTGCGTCATAAATCAAAAAATGTGAGCAACAAAAATTTTTGTCATAATCCAAGTCTAAATGATGCGGAATTTCTTGTGTTATAAGCTCGTCAACTCTATCTAATTTTGGCTCACGTTTTAAAATTTTAGCTCCCGCTTGCTCGGCCAATTTAATCAAATCTTGCTTGTCAAAAACATTAAAATCACCATAAAAATAAATGCTACAATCTTCAAATAATTTTGGAGACTTTTTGACAATAATTTTATAAAATAATTAATTTTATAAAATGATTAATTATATTACTTGTGAAGATGCATTCAATCTTCCTTTGAATGGACCATTTGAACTCGGCATTTTAACTGAACCTTGAGCCTCATATTCATTTTCAGCTATTAGAGTATTCTTTTCAAAACTATCCTCTAGCCCTTGATTGATAAAACATTAACTAAAATTATTTTTCGAAAATTGAAGCAAAAGTCCTGTAAATTTTTTTTGCATAATTTTGAGTAAAAATCTGCTTTCGAGACCCAAAAAAAAATTGATGATCAAAACAGCCCATTTTGAAAAAAATAAAAATTTTCTATAAAAATCGATGGAAAAAGATTTTTACACACAAAAATTTGAAATTATCCGAGACGTATTTCCCACTTTTATGTGTAAACATTTACACTTAAATATGTAAAATATGTATTGTTTCAAAACTAACTCAAATTGTGTTAAATTGTACACATATTTTCTACATTGTATCTATTTGACTTATTTTTTTCAATAAGAGTTTTTTAAGTTTCAAGAGGCGATGTAAATTTTTCTTGCAATATTTATCTATGCAAAAATCCAATTTTGAAAAATGCAATTCCAATAAAAAAAGTCAGATAGAAAATAAAAGTTGCCATTTTAAGCTTTTTATCTTTATATCAGTTATTCTTGTCGTCGATTCTTGAATTTAAATGCTTTCTCTGGACAGTAAGAAAAAATAATCCATAAGAGATCATTTTTTTATAGTCAGAAAAAATTTATAATATTTTTGGAATTAAATTAAAAAATAGGAAAAACAACTAAAAAAAAGGTTTTCACCAAATTTTTTTTTTCAGTTTCGGTGTAAAATATTTTTTTTTTAAGTTGTAAAAAGCAGATTTTTTGTTGTCAAATCTAGACATTTTACCGAATAATTTTTTGATTTTTGATTTACAGAGATATCGTACACTAACATTTTAAGTTGACTATCCAAATACCCATTAAAATAGCTTTCATATAATTGATTGTACGAGAACATGTTTTATCACTAGTAAAAATAACATGAGTCACTTAATTAACAAAAATTTTCAAAATAAAAATTTTTTTAACAAAAAAAAGTCTATTAAAAATACCATTATTATTCATTTCTTTAGCTATTTGAAGACCAAACTTAGTTGCAAGTTTAGCCATTTTGGCCTTTTCGTCATCTTTCATACCACTACCGTAAAGTATTAATTTTTTAACTTTATTTTTAACACGTCGTTGCATAAAAGTCGACGACATAAAATCATCTTCGTTCGATGATTCAAACTTTTTTAAAATTATTTTTTTGCTTGTTTTGAATAAACTCAAAAATTCAGGTGAATCTTTTAGAAAATCAATGGCCAATACACCGAAATCATTTCGGATTGTTTGATCAGCGCCTGATTCGAGTAATAATTTAATTGAATCATAACGTTTATTCAATGAAGCTTCGTGTAATGGCGTGTTATTTTGATAACCACCAGCATTTATATTTGCATTGTGTTCAATTAATATTTTCATTATTTCTATATTATCTTTATTAACAGCTTCATGCTTTATTATTTTTAAAAATTTTAAATAGAAATTTTATAGAAAAAAAAGAATAAGTGTAAATTTTACTAAAGGAGTCCATCCAGCGTAGTCTTTAGCATTTATATCAGTTAATGGATCATTTAATAGATCTTTTATTTTTTCAATATCATTCTTAAATATAAAAATTTATAAGATATCTATTGATATTTTATAAACCGTAAAACCTGACAAACTAGTCCATGGGCTTATACTAAATAATTGGGGGGCTAAAAAATATCAACCTTATAAATAAGGCAAGTTTTCTAAAAGAGGGAACATTTATAGGGGATGAAAAAATTGAAACCACAATTTAAAATATGTTTAAAAATCTAAAAATAGCGGTTAAAAAAAATTTTTTAATATATTACCGGGTCTTATATGTATTTTATTGGATGGGCTTATATCGTCTTCAAGATGGGGTGCATATAGGCTAATACTAGTTTGTCAGGTTTTACTGTAAAAATAGTTTCTTTAAGTAAAAATTGAATTTAAATAATTCAATCTCGAATTATTTTTTTTAGTTCATTACATAGGAGGACATTTACCATTTAAATTAGGGGTCAAGGTAATTTAATTAATACAAAGGTGACACATAGGAGATAGTCACTCTTTACATTTTTTTGAACATAAAGATCCTTTGAACAAACGTATAAAATTTCAAAAGTTTCGGATTTACAGAAAATATTTTATCATAAAAAACATAAACGCGACAACCTTTATTGAACACGCCTTACTAAAAAATTGATGTGATGTAAATGTAAAAGTTGAATGGGGATTCTCTTTTTATCATTACCTAGAAAATTTAGAACAAATACAACTCTTCCTGTTGATAAATGTTTAATAAGTTTCCTGTTGTTAAGTATTTTATGTTTTTAAAATTATTTGATTTGAAATTATTAGCAAATTTTTTAACTCAAATTAACTCAAATAAAAGAATTAAATTTTTAGTTTCTAATAAAAAATCTATTGAAAAATGATTCGTAATACGAATAAAAAAGTGTTACACCGCACTTGCTTGAATTTGAGGAAATAAGTTAATGAGGCAAGATAAAGTTTTATTACTATTACAATTTACTATTTTCAATTTTATTTTTTGAAAATTCACATAAAAAAATTTTATGGTTTGATTTAATTTGAAAAAAAATTTTTGCATAGTAATTTTAATTTAAATTGTAAATAGTAATAGTAATGAAAATTGCCGTTAATGAAAACGATTAACAAATAATTAAAATTTTTATGTCACAATGTATGAAATTTTACAAGTTAAACATATTCAGATCAAATAGGCCCCCTAATAAAAATTGCTTATTTAATTTAAACTAATTGTGTTTAATTTTCTGAGCAATTTTTTGGATATTAAAAATTGAAAATTCTCTAAGATATCTTAAAAAATTAAGTAGAAAATTTTCCAATTCAATTTTAGCCTCATAAACTCATAACTTAGTAAAAATTATTTGAAAATAAAATACAAAAAATTTACACTCATGACAGCTAAATGTAAAGCTGTTTCGCCTTTATCATTTTTTCTAACTCTTCTATTTGCTGATTGAGTCCTTAGTCGTTGAGATTCCTCAGCTATTTCAGTTTCAATTTGAGCTGATTTTCTTGCACGAGTTGATTGACTTCTTGTGGGTTTTTGACTTGATTGTGTTTGTTTCGTAAAACTTTTTCTAGATCTTGACCTCGTTTGAGTCGGTATATCATCAATAGGTTGAGGCAAAGCAAAAATTTCAACTTCTTGAATTTCTTGTAAAGGTTTTTTGTTATTTTTTAATGAGATTTGAACTAAATTCAAATCAATATCGGGTAGAGAACTACTACAATCGCTTTCACTCTCGAATTTATAACCAGGTGTTGTCATTTGAATTATTTGATTTACGTATAAAATTGCCTCTTTGATCATTTTGTTCACATGTAAATCTTTTTGATAGAATCCAGCTGAACATATGGGACATTCATTTGATTTTGTAATACATTCTTTACAAAGTAAATGATCGCAAACTCCTGTAAAAAATGGCTCTAATGGAATTGTTTTACTACAAATAAACAAAAGATTTTCAAAATTTAAGAAAAAAAGATAAGAATATTTTTGTTTACCATTGTAAACATTTAAATGATTCTTTCAAATCTTGAGCACTTTTTAAAGTCTCACTAAAATGATTTTCCATCTTTTTTTTTTAATTTCTAAAATTTCATTTTTTTTAAAGAATTAAAAAAAATAGATGAATAATTTTAAATTAATTATTTTGAAAGATTAAGTTTTTTTTTAAATAAAAAAGATGTTTGTTTTGAAATAGCGTTCATTTTGGTCTTTTCAGAATTTTTATTGGTATAGAGTTGATTAATAATTTTGGAAAATTTTTAGCAAAATTTAAAGAACACGCTAATTACGAATACTCGCTAAAAATTACATGTTCCTAAATATCGAAGTTTTAGTTTAATTTGCTATCATTTGTAACATTTTTGCTACATCCAACATAACAGAAAAAATTTTCTTTTTCAAATGAAACAATTTTTTCAGCACTCACTTTATTTAGTTAGTTTGAATTAAAAATATTCTGTTCTCATTAAAATAGAGTTTTAAACTTTACCGTATTTTTTGTACCTGGAACAAATTGTTCTTTTCAGTTTTGTTACAAAACTATCAGTTTTTGAAAGTAAACTATGACGGTAAAAATCAAATTTATTTCAATTATTTTGAAAATTCTTTTAAAAGGAAACATTTTCTATAAGTAATAAATTGAAATACTACAATAATAATGGTTCAAAGATAATTTATACCCTCAAAATTTTCTATCAAAAATTGTATACAAAAACACAATTGGACCATTGTACAAAATCGAAATTTTCTTCTTTAAACCGGCAAAAAAATATGGTTGTACGGTATACTGAATATAATTTTTTTAAGCGGTGTTCAAATCCACCACCGGGACTTTTTTTTCAAGTCAAAATAAACTTAATATTTATTATCAATTTTCTGGTGATAGACAAGGAAGCAAAAAATTTTTCTTATCTCGGTGTCACAATTTAAAGCTAAAAGAAAAGTAGATAAATAAAAAAGTTATATCAAAATGAACGAATTAAAATGAGTGAATTGAAATGAACTTCACAAACCCAATAATATTGATTTTTAAATATAATTAAAGTAAGAAGAGAAGGCTTAGTAAATTATTTTTTTATTCCAATAAGTAGTATCAGAAACTTCAAGCCTGTTCTGAATGCACCAGCTTTTTTTTTATAAAATTCATAAAAGAATTTTCAAGATTAATTTAAGCTTCCAGATTTTTGATGCAAGTGGATCTAACAGTACAGAAAAAAGAAATTGTTTAATTCAGTATGTTAAGACTGATCAATTTTGTACAGGTAATATTTTTCTAAAAAAAATCACTTGTTCGTGATTGGAATTTTTTGGAAAATTATTTATTTTAAGAGTGATTCAGTTGGACTAGAATAATTATTCTAAAAATAATTGAAATTAAAAAAATAAATCGAAATTTTATTTTTTCGAATTTTTTGACTTAAATCACACATTTAGTGCCACATTAAACCCAAAAAAAACGTATTTGATGCGGCATTAAAGACCTGATTTTAGGTGTCACAATTTCACCACTCAGCAAACCTTTAGCATGGGCGAGATGGTGATTAGCGCATGCGCCAGAGGCGAATCTTAAGTTATGGTGCTGCAATATCTAGCAAGGGAATACGGTATTTGAGTTGAAGTAAGCGATGGGAGTGGACTTGTTGTAGGTTCTGTTGAATTATTTTTAATTATAGTTGTTAATGAAGCAGTTGATGTTTCTGGACTTTGAGAAAGTGTTGAATTGGACACAGCACTTTCTTTGGTAGATAATGTTGTTACAATTAGTGTTGTTAAACTATTCGTGGATGATAAAAAAGCGGTTATGATTGTCTCAGTTGTTGCAGTTTGTGTTGAATTTGAAACTATATCTTCTCTTGTTGTGATTGTTTGTCTTTTCGATGATGTTGACTCTTCGGTTGATTTCTCTTTCGAATGCGTCAAATCTGTTAGAAGAATTTCTTTAGTAGTTAAATCTATTTCATTTTGAGTATTTAACTCGTCTATAATTATTGTAGTCGTTGATTGTGTAGTTGTTAAAACTGTTGTCTCATCAAAAGTATTTTCTAGCGTTGTCTCCGGATCAGGAAAGACTAGATCAGTATAGACGTCAGATAAAATTAAGGTTTCAATTTTTTTGACCATTGATTTTATCATTGAAGTTGCCTTAATTCCAATTTCATTCCAATCAAATAAACAAGCCTCACGAATTATATCTTCAGGCATATTTTCTTCTTCAGTAGTAAATTGAACATTTGAACATTCGGAAGCACATTTTTGGTTTATTTGTCTTTTCTTTCTTAAAACTAATTGATCTTTTAATGCACAACCTTCATATAATAATCCCGTACTTTCCGAATATGCTTCATGAGTTGTTCTTAGATTAATGGAATAATATTATATGAACATTTGAATTTGGAATATAAACTACTTTTGTGCCATTTTCTGTATTTACTAATTCAGCTGGTCTATTTTTACCACTCTGGTCTTCATAAATACTTAAAAGACCATTGTCAAATTTATTCGGAAAACTAGTTCTATTAGCTTCATAAGAAACTTGTTCTGAATCACTTACGTGATAGACGAATTTTAAACTCGTTAAAACAGTGGCTTGTAAATTTGAACCTCCTGCATAGAAATCACTACATTAAATTTTGAAATCTCCTTATTGAAAACAAACAGCATTTTCTCCAGTTGAACAAAGCTCATATTTATTTTTATAAGAATATAAATGCGGATCACCTGTTATCCATGTTGTATATCGAACTAATTCATCACCTTTTGGACATTTAAATTTTGAATTTGAATAACACTCTTTGTACAAGTCAATTTGTAAATTTTCACATATTGAAACATTTCCATTCAATTCTATATTTACTTTTTTAGTCATTAATAAATGTTCACAACTTGTTTTAGCATTTGAAAAAATTTTCTCATCTATTTGTAATTCAAAGCCAAGAAAACCAAGTGAACTTGCATGTTGAGAACAATAAGTTTTACTTGTAAAACGATTTATACTATTCATATTGAGTGCAATAAATAGAACAGAGGAGATTTTATAAGATTGCAATATTTTTTATTCTTTTGCTTATAAAAGATATACACATGCTTGAATTGACCAATTAGAAAATTTTACACTCTTTATGTTCTTAAATCAATTTTAATATTTGATCTAAGAGGATTTGCTTAATTGAGTTTTCTTTCGAAAGCATGATGTTAATTTGTTCTGGTATAAATCTAATGTCTTTAAGACATTTAATTCACTAATTTCGGGTGTTGTCGTTAGATTATTATATTTTAAATCCAAGTATCCTAAATTTACATTCGAAGCAAACGCTTTTGGATGCATTCTAGAAATTTGATTGAATCCAAGATAAAGTGTTTCTAAATTTGGTAATTTAGAAAATGAATCTTTATGAATTAACTTTAGTTTATTATAAAATAGGGTTAATTGTCTCAAATTTGTTTACGATCCAAACTCAACATTTTCTAAATTGTTTCTACCAATATCAAAACTATATAATTGTTTGCTTTCAACCAGCATGTTAGATTCAAATTTAACTAATAAATTGTTTGTTAAGTATACCCATGTCAAAATCTTTTATGAGTCTTATTTGAGATCTAATAGAGAAATACATTTAGAAATAAAAGAGATCAAATTGAGAATAAGTAGTTTTTTCTTAAGAGATCTCTGTAACCTTTTTCGCTAACTTATCTTTACTTTTTCTCTTAATTTAACTTTACTCTTTCTCTTTATTTATATTTAATTTTTCTTTTAGTTATCTTCACTATTTCTTCTATAAAACAAACGACTAAATTTTTTAAATATTTTTCTGTTCTTTTGAGATTCTAAAAAGATAAATTTGAGATTCTCTTAGTGATTTCAAATGACCTATAATCAAGAATCTTATTATTTATATTTTATTTATTTGAATCAAATGAGATTTTAATATTAAAATTTTGTCCGTTACATTTTCAATTTAAAATCATATAATCAAAATTAATTTTTAATTAAAGAAGTTTTATTTCAGCATTTTCAAGTTTATTTTAGAATTTATAAAAAAGGATAGTATTTTTATTTTTTCAAAGGCAATTTAAATTTATTTAACATCAAAAAAAAAAAATCAAATCCAGAATGACAGAAAATAACAGTCATAGTTTTAATAAAAAATTGTTTCAGTCTTAAATTAGCCCTCATTTAATTAATAATTTAAAAAAAACAAGTCTGAATTATAAAATTTTTTATCTTCTAAATGTTTAATTTTAATCAATAAATTCTTCGCTATCTAAAATAAAAAATTATTAAACTGACAAAATATTCATTTAAAGTAAAAAAAATTAAAATTACCTAAGTTTTTTTTGGTTAATGTTTCTTTTGTTAATTTTGAAAATTTTAAAAAAAATTCAACTAAGTCAAACTTTTATAAAAACATGTCTTTTTATAGTAAAATTTACTATGTTATTTATTTTTCTAAAAAAGATAGTACGTTATTCTTCTTAAATTCTCATTAAATCTAAAATAATTTTTTCTTTGGACTATCTCTTTGCGTTCTATTTATTTTCGAAAAAAAATTTATTTTGGTTTTTTTTTGCGAAAATTTATAAATCTCAATGAAAAAAAAAAACAAATTTTTCTTTTTTATACTTTTCTAGTTATTATCTCACGTTTATCAATAGGTTTATTTTCTCTTGCTATCTCAATGAGATATTTTAAGAGATTTTGACATGGGTAAAGATTGAAGTTTTTTTAAGTGATTAAAATTCTCTAGGCTTTTATCTGTAAATTTGTTATTTCGAATACTAAACGTATTAAGATTTGAAATGGCTTTAATTGTTTCTGAAGTAAATTTGACTTGTTCATTCGATTCTAAATACAGTCTGACCTCGATTTTGTTAAAGCTGATTTTGTTAACATTTTTATAATGACGCTCGTTAACAAAATCTTTTCCCATTACAAAAGAATTCGAATTTGTTAATTTTGAATTTGTAACATTCGATTTTGTAAACATAATTTTGACACTTTTTGGAATTATATCTAATCTTTTTACATGTGTATCTGGTTTGATTTTGTTAACAAATTATTTTTTTTCTGTATTATTATGTTTAAAAATGGAAAGGTCATCTTACAAACAAAAAAAAGAAATAAAAGATTGAAAGGCACGCCTTAAATTTTTTATTTTGATAATAATTTAAAAACCTCAAAACCATTAGACATTACAACTATATTATAGAAATTCATATCATCTTGAAGCGAAAAATTTAAATTCTATTAAAGAGAAGGCTGATGATATAGAAATTTAACAACCAAAGAAAAAGAAACACTTCAATTGATTGAAATTATCTTTTGATTAAGCCCTTTTTTTCTAATAGATTTGTTAAATTTTTTTAAAAATAAAAGTAAATCTTGAATCTTTAAAAGAAAAATTTTCGAATTTGTTAACGTTTGATTTTGTTAAATTTTTTAGCGTTCCCGAGGCAGTTAACAAAATCGAGGTCAGACTGTATAAAGTTTGCAAATTTGTCATATTCTCAAAGTTAATCTTACTAATTTTGTTATTGTTAAAGCTGATATGCTTTTTTGGGATCACCTAACTTTTTTTGATCTATTTCACCTTTAAATTGAACAGAATTAAGATAAAGATATGCGACGTTTTCTAAACAATAGAGGCTAACATCGCTCAAATTATTGCTCGATAACGTTAATTCATTAAAAAATTTTAACTTTTATTTATTCAATTCATTTTTTTTATTAAATCGATTATTACTTAGAAAAACTTTATTTTTCATCATTAGTTGATTCAAAATAAACATTTATTAAATGTCTGACAAAAGAAAAAGAATAAGGTTTGCAATTATACAATTTAGAGTGACCCATTGCTCTCTATTCAAAGATTCTAAAATTAGCTTAAATAGCCACTTGATTTATCTTGTTTTGAGCCAAAAGAGATACATGTATAACTTGTTAAAGTCTTTCACTGATTTACTATTCATTTTTATTCATTCTGAAAAAACACAATCAAATCTAATTCTTCTTTTTTGAATCAATTAACAGGAATAAAAATAATTTTGAAATCATTGTTTCTGGCTTCTGATGAAATTACATGAAGCTTGACATATAATTAGTGTTGTAAGTTAACTTTTGATAGTTGAATATTTATTCAACTTTTTAGATAACTAATTAATTTCATAGTTAGAATGACATTCTAAGCTTTTGATTATTTGGATTTTGAAAAATAAATTTATTTCAAGTTAAGTTATTTTAGTAACTAACCTCAGCTTTATAAATTTTAAATAACTTTTTTATCGATTAAATAAAAAAATTGAGGAAAAATTTATTTATAAAAAACAATGAATTTTTTCAAAGTTGTTCTCATGATAAAAAAATCAAATAAATTAAAAAAAAAATCTTAAAAATTGAAAGACCTTTTTTTATATAAATTAGAAACTACTTCATTTCTTGTGCATTAACAGCGTACCAGTACCGGAGTCCTACCAAAAAAAAAATTTTTTTGGTATGGGTATGGTACGAAAAAGGCAGTAATAAAAGTTATATCCGATTGAAATTGGCGGGAGAATAATTTTCCTTTTTCAATTCTTTTTAGTCCTTTCAAGGAAATTTCTGTATTCTTTTGATGTCATTTATGAAAAAGTAGTTAAAAATTTTCAATTTTATATAACAAATAATCTTTATTTTAAATTGAATCGATACATTTTCGATTTAGCACTTTTTCATGTTTTTTAGACTTTATCATAGGATGTTTTAATTTTGGCAATTGCGCTTTTTTAGCTAAAATTTACAGCATTAGCTCTTTATAGCACACTCAACTCTTTAAAACACAAGTCAGTTGTTTGAGAAAAGTTTTTTGTCAAATCTATCACAATTTATGATTGGAGCTTAGCTTAAATTTAAACGTTAAATTAACTTCATATTTAATTCAAATCGATTAAAAAATTTACCTCACAGTGCTGAGAGGAGACTATTTTGAGCTGTACCAAGTTCCATTTTTTTAGTAGAAAAATTTTTTCAGTCAATTTATAAAAAAAACGAATCAATTCGAAAAAAAACAAAGGCATAGGTACCTAATAACAGTTAAGAATGGCAATATGAGGTCAAATGACGTCATCTGACTGTTTATGATGTGACGTTAAATATTTAGCATCACCACTGGATAACAATTTTTATAGCAAATAGGTAGTTTTCTGAATTACTTGTCAATTTTGTCAACGTAAGTTTACTAATCTAAAAATCTTGTATACTGTAATTAATCGTTTTAGAAGCCTAATTCGATTCGAATGATTAAAACATTTAATCGATTTTTTTTCTCTTTTTACATCGCTTACAAGACAAATCTAGTAAAAAACTAAAAACATAAAGCGAGGATTTCTTTTGAACTCAACCAAAAATTAAAACACTGATAAGAGTCAAAACAAAAAAAATTTCTTTTTTCCAAGCTTAGTTTTAAAATATTTTTATAATTACACTGGTTGTAATAAAATGGTAACGTTAACAGTTTAGATTTAGATACTGCATTTCTATCAATTTTTTGTCGTAGCGTACCAGCGTACTGTATTATCGTACAAACATAAACTGAGATAAATTCATCAAGATGAAATAAAAAATTTTGTGATTACACTTTATAAAAAAAATTAGCTGAATTTTTCGTAGAAACACTTTAAAATGTTCAATTTCTGTAAAAAAAATTTTCTATAATTTGAAAATTTTCAAAAAAAATTTTAACCATAGTTCTTTGTTAATTTCTTCGATGATTTTTTAAAAACGATTTTATAAAATTTAAATTTTATATGGAAAATTTTCCTTATCGAAATTGATTATTTAAAATTATTTCAACAAAAAAATCAGCTAATCTTATTTAAGTGTTTCACAGAATTTTTTTAATAAAGCTGTATTTTTTCAGTTTAATATGTTCGTACGTTAGTACAGTAGGTTTGTCAATACGACATAAAATTGATAGAAATACAGTATCTATATCTATAACTGTGTTGACGGATACGGTTGACGTTAATAATTTATTTCAACCAGTGTTAGCTTAAGAAAAAAAAACTTTGATACAGTCACAAAAAATTTCTAATTTGTTTAAGAAAAAAATTTTCCTATTCGTAAAAGTATGCTTTATAATATTTTTATTTAGAATAAATTGACTTACTGAACTTAAAAATTATTAATTTGATGATGATTTTGTTCGAAACGGTTACTATAAAAAGGCGTGTTCGGTGCGTTTTTTTTTGGTTCAGTTTCAAGTTTGTTAGCTACGGCGAATTTAGTATGAAACTTGTTATAAGTGATAAAAAAGGTCTCTCTTTCTTAAAAACTGTACTTTTTTACTATTTTAATTAAATCGAATTATTAAAAACTTTTTGGTTGATTTGTTAATTTATAAATTTCTTTCTAACTGATATTTTAATATGAAACGCTTTGAAGGCTCAAAAGAATCGTGAAGATAAAAAATAAAATATTATTTACTTGACATTGTTGTCTTAATCACTTGAATAAAAAAACATTACGATTTCCTTATATTTTTACTCTTTTATCTATTTGAGATCTCAATTGGATATATCTTTTTTATAATAAAAAAAACAGGAATTTTCCTTACTATATTTTCTAATAAATATCTCAATAATATCTCAACAATATCTCTAATTTTTTTTCACCTTTTATCTCCATGAGATCTCAACTGAGATTTTTTCATGGGGTACAAATCTGGAGTTTCGAATTTGTTACCAGTGATTTTATTACTCAAATGTTTTCACAGACCTTTCAGCTTCAAAAAAGGGGGTGGTACAATTTTGGAATTTTTCGAATTTATACCGGTACTACTATCGAGGGTTTACGGTAATTAACGTGAATAAAGATTTTACTTTGAACAATTCGAAAAATAAGCGATTTTCTACCATAAAATTCTCTAAAATGCAAAAAAAGAAATTTTTTACCCCGGAGCAATCAAAAAGCCACCCACATTATATAAAATTCAATTATTTTTACCCTAATTTTTAACTTATTCTTCAACTATTTTTGAAATAAATTTAAAATGAGCCAAAACGCTTATATTATTGCTCAACCCGAAAAATTAGTACTTTTTTGAAAAACTACAAACAGTTTTCGATTTGATCGACTCAAATGTCTTAAATGCAACAAATGAAGCGATGTTTCTGACAAATTTACACGGACGTGTACGTAATGCAAAACGCTTATATCAATAAGGGTAGAGGAAGACCAACAAAAATAATTGATTATATACTGACAGTATTTTTATTAGACTTTTACTTTTTGATTCGATTGAATATGAAATAAAATTATAACTGTACTGTTTCTTATAGTTAAAAAAAATTTACTAGATTTTTCAAAATACTAACCATTTAAATAGAAATGAATTCCACTAAATTGTTCTGACATCAATATTATAAAACTATGCTGGTATCTCTAAAGTCGCTGTCAGTCAGTTACTTATAAAACATGCACCTAACCAAAAAATTCGAATTATCTTGAATATTTGATCATCTATTTTAATTAATCTAGCTGGACAGAATTCTTTGGTTATTTCTAAAGGAAAGTCCTTCGATTTTTTTCAAAAACAACACCCTCTTTAAACCGATCAAAAAATAGGCAAAATTTTTTTTAATTTTAATCCGTAATCACCTTTATATTAGTTTAGGAAAATCCTTCGGCTTCGATAAGGTTTCTTTTATGAGAAAATTTAATAAATATGTTTTAATAACTAAAACACCTTTAAACACTCAGTGAACCCCTATATAACCCTCATAAGCATCCTTCATTTGTGTATTCTGCATATTTTTTACTGTATTTTAAACTTTATTTTTCATAAAATTCTGGCTTAAATATCTATCCTTGTCAAAATCGTAAATGAGTTTGTTTCGTAAGAATAATCAAACGAAACAAGCCGATTTTTTTGCAAATATTTACTTTGCATATTTTTTTTGAGTCACTTGTCTTCTTCGTATTTTAAGCTTTATGCAAAGAGATAAGATACAACTCAGTAAGCTCTTAAAGAATTATGTATAGAGTGAATTCTCGATTATCGAGACACGAGACTTTTTGAGCAAATTTTTGTCTCTCGAATTTTTCAAATCCTTCTACATTTAAGAAAAAATTTTACCACCCTAAAAATCATATATGTAGATTACGGTTTTGATGTCGAAAATTATTTCTGAAGATAGTGTGGACGTTTTACATTTCCTTTATTAAATCTATTAACTTGTTTAATTAGATATATTATTGTTATTGTTTTCAAAAAAAGGGACATAAATAGGTTACCATTAAATTTTTAGGAAAAAGTGAACCTTGCAATAAAAAAAATAAAACTAGAAAATCTTAAAGTATGTATTAAGTCTCTAAAAATTCTATTTTTAATTTTAAAGCTAAAATATAAAGATACAAAATTATCGAGGCTCGTTTTTTTTTCCCAAACGACTCTCGATAATAGAGAATTCACTGTATAATATTAATGCAAAAAAAAAATTACATAACTAAATGAAAAATTGTTTTAAAATTTTTTGAAAAAAATTTAACAGCAGCAAGATTCGAACCTGATACTTTAAAACATCCTCCGCGCAGTAAGCATTTTTTTGAGTTTTTAAGACTTGATAAATTCTTAACTTAGGAAATTTGCAAAATTCGGTCAAATCGGCAAAATTTTAAACTCATGAGAAAACAAATATATTCACTCGAAAAATTGTATTAATTTTTTTCAAAAAAAAAGGTTCAAAATCTTTCAACTTAAGGGACAATATTTATAAAGAAAAAAAAAGAAATATTTATGTAAACTTTTGGTATTATTTTATCTTTAATGAAAGGACATTTTAAAGTAAGCTTCAAGTATCTAATAAGCAGGGATTGAACGATTCATTAGGACTAAACAATTAATTTTTTTCTAAATGATATGCAAAAATCATAAAAGATTGAATAAAAAACAAACTTTGGGTTTTTTCTTGTCTCTCTTTTTTTTTTTGCAGTTTACTCTTAATCTCTGAGCAAATAAAATTATGATGTAAAAAAAAATAAGAGAAACAAAGACCTTACTCAAAAAGAAGCCAATTAATTGTTTAAAATTTAAAAAAAAAAAACAAAATTGTTTGTTTTTGAATAATGAACCGCCTATGTGCTGAGGAATTTTAATAAATTGTAATCAAATTTAAATTTTTTTCTTTTTTGTATCTTTCATTAAGCTCTTTTAAAATAAATTTCGAAAAGTCTAAGGCTTTTATTATTTTTTAGTCAAAAGCTAAATCCAATTTTGTTTGTTCCTTTTTTTTTGTTATTGAGTCTTTTTCATTAAGGAACAAAAGTATTAATAATTATAATAAATTAAGAGGCTCGTGTTAATTTGGACATTTTTTTTTAGGAATTTTTTTTCTTTTAGTCTGTACTGACCTATAATTAGACCCAAATTACATGCCAATACAGTGATTTTTAATAAGCATGAAATTTATTTATTTGATCTACAAATTGTCAACTTCAAATCGAGAATGCATTAAAATTATTCTAGACCAAACAAGTCAGCTCATCGAGATCTATTAGTTAGTCATATTTGAACTTGTTTATAATTCATAACTATATTTGAAATTTTTTTCAAATTTTTGGTCAATTTCGGCGAAATCTTAATCGAATTTATTAGTAAAATTTTTCGTTGTCTTTCTACTTTAGAACAGATTCATTTCAGAGAGTTTCAAATATAAGAAACAAAATATCTAACGAAAAGTCACATGAAAAAGTGTATGTAATGTTTATTAAATGCTGTTGTAAAAGTTGTTTTTTCCACTAAAGTAAATGCATTTCCAATTGCACCATGGAACAAAATTCAAGGTTTAATAAGATTTGGAAATCCCAAATATTTTAAAAATTAATAATTTTGTTTCAAAATTATGAGTCTTTATATTCAGTAAAATACCTAAAAGGATTAAATGGTGAAATTGTACATAAGCCTTAAAAAAATATTTAATCCAGTAATAAAAAATTTAAGAGCTATTTACCGTGTTAAACGAAAAGTTATACTCTTTAGAAGTGTCTATAATCAAGGCTGCTTATTTAATGGATACATGCTCCAAAAAACTAATTATTTTTTTGAATGTGTTTTCAACAAAATTATTTAGTATTTTTTGACAATTAATTTTAGAAAATTTAGTTTTTGAGGACCTCCATTTGAAAAACCTTAATCCATTTTTTATGTGAAAAATCGGCAAAAGTGACCATTATTATATAATTAATAAAGACATATAAATTAGTTATCTTAATTATTTATTTGTCCTCTGAGGCAATATAATCTCTAATCGATTTAAACACAAGTAAAACAGCCGAATAAAACCTTGATCTTTAAAATATCCATAAATTTCATTTTGGAAAATAAATGATGTTACATCGTGTGACACATGATTTATTAAATTTAAGAAAGCATCAAACTATGTTTTAAATGGGTGTTTTATTTAGAAAATATTTTTGAAACATTTCTACACTTATTTAAATTGACATGGTTGAAATAATCATTAGTAATTTTTTTTTCTTGTCACTAACTAATAGAGACACAAATAAAATTTAATTAAGTGTCTTCGAATTTACGAACCATGAATCTAAAATCATTGAAAAAAATATTTTTTTTTGTTGTAAATCTCAATGATAAATTATAATTAAATTTAAAAATATTTTTTAAAATTAAAGTGCAAAAATATAAAAAGAAAAAATAGCACTCTTCTAGGCTCTATTAATTTTTGTCGTTGTTGTTGTTGCTATTGTTTCTAGGTTAATCTAGAATTAAGATTTTTTCCTTTCTTTCTTTCTTTTTATGGTGATGAAAACAAGAATTAATTCGAAATGTTTTTGTTTTTTTTACAATCAGGCCTATCAAAATTAACCACTCATTATAACACAATTTCTTAAATTTATTATTAAATATATTTAAAAAAAATTGAAAGTGGAAATTCTTTAGATAATAAAGTAAATTTAAAAAAAAGATATTCGAATTTTTTAAAAATTTTGGTATTTTAATTTATTAGTAATTATTTCGCAGGTAAATTAGAAAATAAAATATTTTAAATTTTAATTATAAAATAAAAACTTGTTTATTAACATTTTTCTCATTTATTTCTTTTTTAATATTTTATATTGCGATGTCTTTAATTTATTTAATGATTCATATATTTTAATTAAAAAATGTTTGGTCAACTTCTAAATTTTCAACTGAATACAAGTATTTAATTTCAAATTTTAAGTTTCAACTTTAATCAACAGGCGGGTCTAGTCGGTTATACAGTACAAAGCTAAAATAAAATAACGACTTGTTCGAACATTTTAAAGCATGTTTTTGAACAATGTTCGAACAGTGTTCTGTTTCTGCTTTGAACTTATTTCAGCTTTGGACTGGAAGAATATATGTTCACTTAACAGGTGATCAAAATGATGTGAATATTTAAAGGTTGTGTAAATGAATACAGTCAACTCAATTTTCAAATTTCGAATAATCTTTTTCGAAACTTTCCAAAGTAAAAACTACTTGGGAATTATGGAAAATAAATGGAGTAATTTTTTTTTACAAAAAAAAATTACTCCGTGACGGGGAATTGAACCCCGGTCTCCCGCGTGACAGGCGGGGATACTCACCACTATACTATCACGGATTACATTATAACTCTTTATTATATTTAGTCTTAATTATATCTTAAAATATTTTTAACTATTTCATCCGATTTTCGAACAGATTTTTCTTTTTCAATTTAAATTCAAAAATCAAATAGTTTATCTACATTAAATTCTATTTAATTATAATCATTATAATAGAAATTAAACATAAAGTTATAGAATAAGGATTATTAATCATCCTAAAAAAGGTCTAATTTGAACCCTAATTCATGAAAATATATGACCAAGAAAGTCTTTGGTCAGAAATACTCAAATCAAAAAATATGTAACTTTAAGAATGTCTCTATTTTAATCATTACTCTTTATCTAACAAATCATAAATTTCTACATTAAATGAAAACCCATCCTAAGAGCCAGTAAATTATATTTTGACAATAAACCGAGAGAATCTTTATAGGTTTTTTGTTGCAGAAAATTTGTTTTATATTCATACATATATCTCTAGAGAATTCTCTTCAAAATTCATTCTAAAAATAATTTAATCATAAGTTAATTTTAATTTTTAAGGGTAATTTTTTCATAAGTTTGATGTAACTATACTATGTTTGGGTAAAATTGCGCAACAATAGACAAAAGCATAATGAAAATTTGTTTTTAATTAGATTTATTTTTTTTTTACTGCATTTATCCCGATATTAACGTTGTAAACTACCGAACCGAGGCAATGTTAAGTTTAGCATCAAAAATATCAAAATATCAGAATATCAATTTGATTAGAACATTTTAATTTAGATAATTCAAGCGTAAACTTGTGTAAATTTTATTTTTACACTTTTTTACATTTTATTTTATTTGAAATTTTCATAAAATCA
>NTPY01000656.1:246787-265237 GCA_002922825.1 Brachionus calyciflorus
CTAACTAAAAGTAAGATAACCAAAATTTAAGTATCGAGTGTTTAAATGTAACCTTTTGATGTCCCTAAAAAATAAAACTAACTGCTTGTCAACACTTGCTTTGTCATGTCACCTTTTTTTTCTAATCCTCAAAAAAAAATTTTATATTTAAAAAAATTAATTTTTTTATTTTAAAGAAGAAGACGATTCAGATTGGGACGATGATCCGAATTTAAACAAAGCAGTTAATACATGTATGGCACAATTTGATTTTAAATCGACACGTGATGACGAAATAACAATACAAGTTGGTGATCAAATAGAAATATTAGAAAAGCGTAATGACGGTTGGTGGCGTGGTAAACTCAATGACAAAATTGGTCTATTCCCTAGTACATATGTAATTGAACAAACTTGATCATAATAATTTTATAATCTTTGAAAATATAAATATTTATTTTTTTTTTTACTATCTACTTATTTAATTTATTTGTTACTCACCTCTAAAGCTTATAAAGAAAATACGAGGGCTCACGGATCTTTAAATTTAACTTCTTTAATTTTTTTTTGATAATTTTTGAACAGTATTGTTATTACTAATAAAGAATTCTATATAATTTCGATTAAAAAATTATTTGTTTGCCTTAATAAATACCACTTTAAAATGGTAAATTCCTTAAATTCCATTAAATCAAAAAAAGAATACATTTCTTAAACAAACTTTGAATTACTTTCTCTTATTTTTTCGATTGAAAATAACCAAAAAATAAAGTATTTTGTCATTTGTTCATGTCCTTTTTTAAGGCAAAGCTATCCTGTGTTCCGATTTTAGTGACTTGAAAAAAATTCAGTCAAAAATATAATTCATTAAGTCAACAATTAAGGTTGATTTTTATTAATCAAATTGTTTTTATTAGGTGATGTGTTGTTCTCTATAAAGATGTCAAATAGCGTTTTGAAACGCTTAGTATTGGTACGTTGAAATTCGAGCTTTAAAACTCTGTGAATCGTTGAAATAGAAGTTTTTATCGGGAAAATTTGATGATTTTTAAGATTTTGTTCTGGATTTTTTGGAGCTTCTCTAAGATTCTTTGAATACTTCTGTTAATAATTATGAAACAGTAATCAAATAATGATCGAGTTAAGGATTTATAGAGTGTAAGGTTAAGTGAGAGGGAGTTTAACCACTTATAATTTTTAATGCGCTTTAAAAGGTTTCTTTTCGAATTTATCTTTTTTCTGTATGTTCAAGGTGTGATTTAAAACAAAGCTTCGGATCAAGTTTAATTCCATAGAAAGTTGGATAGGGTTCGATTGGAATATTGTGACAATTGATTTTTAGTTTTAATTTGTATTTGACTTCTATTATTCACAATTTTTCTTTTTAAACATTTTCTATCTTCACTTCTTTTAGAGATTAAAACAATAAAAAATGAGTCAGATGAATTCTTCTTTATTTAAATTGAAATCACTTTACACACCACTTTTATTATCTACCAATCGATTTCCAATCCCACGCATTAAACAAATAAAAAAAACAATTTTGCTTTTTTTCTTCGACTCTTTCTTCCCGTTTCTTTTTAAAAGTTAAGAAAAGGAAGAGTTAAAGAAAACCTAAATAAAATTCGCAATTAAAATTGAAGAATTTCGAAAAAAAATCAGAACAAAATAATTTACAAAAAGCTTAAAAATTCCAAAAAAAATTACTTATTTTTTTTTTTGACTTCAAGAGAAATAATTATTTTTTAGCACAAAAGATTTTCAGCTTTTTTTAATGAAGTTAAAAAAATCACTTACATAATTTTCGAATATTTTCTTGAAAGTTAAATAATTTTGCTTTATTTCCTACTTTTGACTATAGCTAAGAATAAACCTTTTAGTCTAATTTGCAAATACAAACTTTTAAATTTTTTTATAAAATAAAAGCATTTCTTTCGAATATTCTCTTGCCTTTCTCTTATAAAACACTCGATCTTCGAAATATATGAATTATAATAAGGACTTATTTTAGAAATACGCAGCTGTATTTTTAATCTGACAAGAGGAAATGAAAATAAAATTTTTATTTCCATCCTTATGTAAAAATTCGAATATATTTTTTGCATAAAATAATGTAACATGAGGCGACATTTAATGTAAAAACAATGCTGAAAAAATATAATATAAAATTTTTTTTTATTTTTAGATGTCAAATTTACATAAAAAAGTATTAATGGGTAATCCAGGTTTAGGTGGTTTGCCACCAAAAGCACCTGTGACAAGTGAACATTCCAAACGAGTTAAAAATAAGCGAGATTATACTCCACTACCATGGTCTGATTATTTTGATCGTTTTCAAGATATACAGATAACAAATGGTAAATTCCGTGTATATATAAAAGGCTCATCAGGTCCTGTTTTATTCTTTTTACATGGTGGTGGATTTTCAGCTCTAACATGGAGTTTATTATCATCAATTTTAGTAAAAAGAATTGAGTGTAGATGTTATAGTCTAGACATAAGAGGTCATGGGGACACACATACAGAGAATGATGAAGATTTATCAATAGAAACAATGTCTAAAGATGTTAGAGATGTTGTTAAAGCTATATGGAATGAGGAAACACCACCTATAGTCTTAGTTGGTCATTCAATGGGTGGTTCTCTAGCTGTTCATGTAGCTCATTCTAATTATATTAATAATTTAGTTGGTTTGGTAGTTATAGACGTTGTTGAAGGTAGCGCTTTAGAAGCTTTGAGTAGCATGCAGACTTTTCTACAAGGTAGACCTAAGAGATTTCCTTCAATCGAACAAGCTATTGAATACAAGTAAGTTAAATTAATCCCTTATTTTATAGAAATTTATTTGTCAATTTTTTTTAATTTAAAAACTTTTCTGCATTCGAAAATTTTTTTAATGAGAAAAAATTGAAGCAAAAATTTTTATTACAGAAAACAGAAAAATTTGCTTCAAAATGAATCAAAGGAAATTGTAAATTGAGTATAAATTTAAGCTTTTAAAAACTCTTTATTTGAATGGACAAACTTCTTATTTTCTAAGTTCAAAAACTTAACAAAACAAATTCATAAAATATAAATTAAATAGCGAGCCTAAATTAATATTATTTTCTAACCATAGATTCATTCAATTAACTTCTCTAAGAAACAGTTTATTTTAAAAATATCTTGAAAAATTTTATTGTTGATATAAATGTTTTGATAAATTTTTTTATTTGTTTAAAGTGTTCGAAGCGGAGCCATTAGAAATGTTGAATCAGCGAGAGTGTCAATAATTGGTCAATTGAAAAAAGTATCTAATGAATTAAGAGGAGAAGAATCAAAAGATTTTGATGTACCAGAAGTAGTTATCGGTAGTCAATCTCATGAAGTAATGACTACTGAGATAGCCGAAGAAGATGAAGATGGAAAAGCAGAAATAGAAATTGTACAAGAACCAGAAAGTTTTAAAAAACCAGAAAAGACTACTGAGAATTACGAATGGAGAATTGATTTGACTAAAACGGAAAAATTCTGGAAAGGTTGGTTCCAAGGTCTATCTTCAATGTTTCTAAATGTTCATACGCCAAAACTTCTTTTGTTAGCCGGTGTTGATCGTCTGGATAAAGATTTAATGGTTGGTCAAATGCAGGGTAAATTTCAAATGCAAATATTACCTTTATGTGGACATGCAGTTCATGAGGACGCACCAGAAGATGTTGCTGACGCTCTAGCAAATTTTATGATTAGATATAAATTTACACATGCGTTAGATTTTATAAACCCGCCTAGACTTTCATGTTAATTATTTAACCAGTATTTTAAGAGTTTTTTTATTCAAAAAAAAAGAATTTATAGATTTGTTTTTGAAAAATTTATTTTATTGAGAATGATTTAATTTTTTTTGGATTTTGGAAAATAATTTTTTTTAATAAATTATTTAAAAAAATTAAATTTTGTAATTATTTCAAAACCGAATTTTTGATAATATTTTCATGAGAAAATATTATCTTCATTTAATTTTCTTGCTTAAATTTTTATAATAAATAAAAATTGGTTACAGCGATGTAAACTGATGATTTGGTCAAAAATATTTCCTATTGAGGAACATTGAGAAATAGGAACAAATTTTAAAAAATGGCATGTTTTCTTTAAAAGGAAAAATTAAAACCACCATTTAAAATAATTTTAAATAGATAAAAATAGCTGTTTAAAAAATTTTTTTAAGAAATATTTTCATCCCCTAAATGTGTTCCCTTTTCAAGAAAACATGTCAAATAGTAAAATATTCAGCCAACACCTCAGACAAATTCATCAATATATGATTGAATTTTCGAACGATGGCATCCATGCATTTCTTTAAATTTATGCTTGCAAGCGTTTCACAAGCTTTCAATTTTGTTTATTCCAAATGCCAGCAATTTAAAAATGAATTTAATTGTCCTGTAAAACATGTATTTGAAATAGTTGTTGATAACGCTAGAACACATACAAATCAAAATATAAATATAGATTATTTTAGGTAAATTAATAGTAATTTTTTTGCTTCTCTAAAATATTAAAATATAGCCCCAGCAAAAAAATTTCTTCATCGAAATTGAGCTGTCTATTTCGCCTCTCAATTGACCGGGTTGAATGCGGACTTTGATACTTAATCATTTGGTTATGAGTGCCCTAGATTATAAACCTTTATCAAAGTAGGTCCACGAGATTTATATTGTAGAAGCGGATTTTTTTTTTTTAAAAAGTTGGGCGAATATCATTTTTATTTTAAAATCAATCAAAAAAGACTCCAAAAAGAATCAAAAAATATTTTGCCATAAAAATAAGAACCATCCCAAAATTAGGTTCATCTCATCTCATTACTGCAAAGAAGATTTTGCCATTTACAAAAAGCTTTTCTATCTTTAATATGCTTTTCCGAAAGTCGAGGTTTTTTGACAGCAACTTTCCAGGCGATTTAGTTTGCCAATAACCTATTCCTTACTAAAGATAGGGATGTGCTTTTTCCATTCGAAAGTTTCCATTGATTTGCTAAGATATGGGACGGAGCTGTTCTATTTTTCCTCACCAAACGGTTTAAATTCCTATTATCTTTCAAGGTAGATATGTGCGGTCTTCTTGATTTTAGGCGATCTTGGTATGAATTTGTTTCATTGTAACCGTTAACAATTTTTATAATGCACGATTTGACCCTATATAACTATCTTCCGATAATTAAGTTCGATAATGATAACCTAATCGAATCAGAATTTTTTATTTATATTTTTTAATTTTTCTAGCATAAAAATGCATGAAAAATAACGTAGTAAACATAGTTTTTTTTTCTTCAATACTTTTTCATGGATTCAACCTTATGGTGCTTCGTTTTTTATATTATAAATTCTTTTTTCCCATTTTTTTAATTGCAATTTATATTTAAAACTTTATTTTTGTAACAGAAAATCACACAGCCAAAAAATTGGTAGTCTTAATACAAAAAAGTTTTTTTTTAAATTAATTTATTTTAAAGGCTAAACCTGAGGCTCCAGGGCATTGAACCTAGTCTTTCTTCCAGCCTCTCGATTAAAGAAACAAAAAATCAATTAAAATTAAAATCATCACAGAGGAGTTCCAAGCCCAAGTGTCCCAAGAGACACAAACGCCAAAAAAATTTTAAACTATTTTGAGTACTTTTTGCATTGAGAGATATGTTTGATTTGAATTAGATACCGACTCTAGCGATTGATAGCAAGCAAGATTTCAACAAATGTTTATTTAAAATATTGTGATAAATTCATACGAAAAGTTTTTAATAACTTAAATCGCATGATACATGCCCATAATCTGTTTTAATTTTATTGAAAATCTCTTCCATAACTGATAAGTCTATGTAGTTACTCATAATCAAAGTTGAAATATAGCTGTTTTTCTGCGCACTTGTAAAAACCGAAAATTTACAAGCATACTTAAAATTTTGTCTTAATTTATTTTCTTCGTATTTGTAAAAATTTTCGACTTGCTTCTCTGCGTCGTGTACAATCACTATCTCTGAGGATTGTGCATAATTTTTAGCACGGGGATGTCTAAAATTTCCGTCCGTGTGGTCCACTAACACAAGACCCCATTTTGTGTTTTCTTGTCCGGGTATCCTATCCATGCTAGGATAATCACTTATGTGATAAATTCGATGATTTTTTGTTAAATTGTAAAATACAAATTGTTGTACCCATTTTGGATCAGTGTCAACTGATATCAGAAATCGATCATAATCACTTGAAATTTTATGAAATAATGGTGTAGAAAATCTTCCCGTTCCAAGTTCTAAGATGGGACCTTTTGTCAATAAAGCTGAAACAGCTAAAGGTATAGAATTACTACCATAACCATAATCATAGGGCAAGTTAACGTACTTAAGTACCAGCTCATTTGGATCATCGTAAATATTATACTTATAATTGGTTGAGGAAGGATAATTTATAGCTGGTAGAATTAAATTGTTTCTATCTTTGTAGAGTTTTAGTACAAATATTAAAAGCAAGACTAAAATCGTTAATATAATAAAAATATTTTTATTCATTTTTAAATTTAATTATTAATTGTGACTTTACATATAATATTTTAGAACGATTATTTAAAGTATTTTTTGTTTGTCATCTTTGTATTTTTTTCAACAACTATGACAACCAAAAGATACCAAAAATAAAAAATTGTGACTTTAATAAAAGAAGCACCATAAATTTGAATCCATGAAAAAGTATAGAAGAAAAAAAAACTGTTTACTACGTTATTTTTAATGCTTTTAAGCTAGAAAATAATATAATATAAATAAAAAATTCTGATTCGACTAAGTAATCTTTTCCAACTTATGGCACTTTTTTTACTTGTGGTAACTTATAAGTGTTTTTAGTATTCAGAAGGTATTTTTTCAGTAAAATTTTGTTCAAGTGGACTGATTTTTTTTTTGGCTATAAAATAGTGCAATCTCAGAATATATCCAAAATATCTAAACGATTAGATGAGAACTGACGGAAAAGGAGAGTAGAATTCAAATCGTTCTCATTATTTTTGTCAGAAAATTTTAATCAAAAAAAATGAGTATTTTTTTAATTAATATTTTTTATTTTGTCTAAAATAAGACTTAAGAATTTTGATTTATGAATTCAGCACATACAATTGTCTTAGGATACAAATTATTGAATTTTTTGATTTGCAAATTCGGCAATTATGGGGAAATTTGGATTTTTTAAATAGCTAATGTTCAGCGTTTATGTTCTAGAAAATGATCTACTGAGTATTTATTTTCAATATATGAAATTGTAGAGAATTAAATTTAGAAACTTTCTATCGAGAGGCCTTTTGATCCTTTTATCCAATTTTAAATGACAAATAGTGGTATTGGTCCGTAAAATTTTGTTTTTTTATTTATTGGATGAGTATGAATGACAAAAGAAGCATCGTTAGAAAATAGATTGGACCAATAGTGCATGGCAACACATTTATCTTTGTAAATCATCTGGTAAATCATCTATAAAAATAACAAATAGGATCGGCCCCTATACCGAGCGTTGTGAAACACCACTAATTATCTATTTCCATGTAGAACAAGTTTTACCAAGTACCACTCTTTTTCTTTTCCTGTCAAAAAAAGCTTATCATTCAATCCATTACAGCGTTGTTTGTAAATGAGTCTTTTATGAGGTACTTTATCAAAAGCTTTACAAAAATCCAAATAAAAAAAAGATTGCTTTTTTTATTCTTTGACTTAAAAAATCTAATGTTTCTAATAAATTTCTTACGCAAATATTATTAGGAATGAAACCATGCTGACACGAGATTAACTTTTTATTTAATAAATGATTAAATATTAGTGTAATTGCAAAAATGTGACTATAATTTTTCGAACTATACTGTGAAAAAAAGCAAAACTCAAGTCACGACCTGACTTAAGTTTTATTTTATTTTTGAAATCAAGTTTTGATTGGACTTCACTTAAGCATTGTATTTTTATATTTTCCTAATCACCTAATTCAAAAGGATTCTTTGGTCACTTTTTAGGTGATCATTTGGTAACATAATGCAATAGACTCTAAATTTAAAGTTTTTTATTAAACAAGTAACTTACTTAAATGTTGACAAAGTGTTAATTTTGCTTAAAATAATTTAAAGATTTAAAAACGCAATTACTTGAACAGTGAATTTTTAAAAACCAATCTTTTATTTTTTTAAGAAAATTTCATAATTATCATTACAAATAAAAAAAAAATTTAACACTTAAAGTAAAGTCAAGACTTGATTTTATATTGAATGATAAAAAACATGTCATCTTCGACAATTTTAACTATTTATACATTATTTACAATGGTGCATATGGCAAGTTTTTTTTTTAATTAGATTTTTGATGTTCAATTTTACATAAAAAAAGCCAAAAAATAAAAGTTATATCCTTTAAGAAATCGGTTACAAATCAAGCCCGATTAGTCTTTTATTTGAATTTGAAGAATAAAATTGTTTATCTTATTTATTTTACGTAAATTTTCACTTTATTTTATTATAACTTTGGTTCAAAAAGATTTAAATTTTTCTTTTTTTTCTAAGGACATTGGGGACCAAATTCAATTTATAGAAATTACTTTTTGACCTATGACTTTTATATGTCATTTTAAAGCTTAGACTCTTAGAAACAATAATATGTAATATTTTTTGCCACTGAGATGCTACGTTTTTTTTATACGATCATTGTAAGCACACATACTTGAAATCAGACTTTTTAATTAATTGATTTTTTTGGAAATATTTTTAGCACCAGACATATAAAACGTTATGTTATAAAGAACATAAAACTACGTTAGAATCAACGTTTAAAACAGAAAAATAAGCTGGGTTTGGTTTTAATATTTAACAAAAAGTATAAATATAGCTTTTTCTTTTAGATAAAAATTTCTTGTTTGGTTGTTACAAAATGAAAGTAAAAGTTTTTTCCCTTATGAAAAAAAGGATAAATTTTTATATTCAAAAAGTTTTATAAGTCTGGTGTCAAAAAATCTCCAAAAAATCAATTTATTAAAAAGTCTGATATCAAGTATGTTTGCTTTTATGTCCTTTAGAAGACAATTATAAATTATGTAAACACACATACGATATTAGCATTTTGTCTTCTAAATTAGAAAAAAAAGAAAAATTTTAATTTTAATAGTTATGTACAGTACAAACCGAAACAAAACATAAACAATGTTTAAACAGAGCATACACAAAACCATTTTAAAATGTTTTTGTTTCAGTTTGGTTTTGTTTCTACTTTGGCAAGTTTTTTTTTTAATTAGATTTTTTTTATGTACAATTTTATTCAAAAAAGGCCAAAGAATGGAACTGATGTTCCCAATAAATTTTGCTGCAAATAAAGCCTAAACATGCCCTTTACTTAAATTCGGAGTTAAAAGCTGTTTATCTTTTTTTATTCGACCTTAATTTAGGCATATTTTCCTTTTACTTATGGTTTGAAAAAAATCGAATTTTGTTTTTTTTTACTAACTTAGAAGACAAGTATAAATTATGTAAAAACACATGATTCAGCAATGTTAGCCTTTTGTCTTCTAAATTAGAAAAAAAGCAAAAATTTCAATATTCTAAACCAAATGATTCTTTGATTCAAGTAAAAAATTTAGTTAAAATAAAAAGAGATAAACAGCTTTTAACTCCGAATTTAAGTAAAGGACTAGTTCAGGTTTCATTTTCAGCAAACTTTATTGGGAAAAAATATTCCATTTTTTGGCCTTTTTTGAATAAAATTGTAAATAAAAAAAATCTAATTAAAAAAAAAACTTGCCTTTGTTTTTTTTTTGTGTATGTTCTGTATAAACAGTGTTTAAACAGGTCGTTAACTTTGTTTTGGATTGTACTGTATAAATAGTTAAATTTGTCGAAGATGACATGTTTTTTATCATTTTAAAAGAAATCAAGTCTTGATTTTATTTTTGTTGTATATTAAAAGTAAAGTTTGGACTTTGAAATAAAAATTTCAACAAAAATTAAATTCAACGTCAAAATATAATTCTCACCTCAACCATCCAACCCAGTAAAAACCTTAATTCCGTTTTATAAATTGTATAAAAAAATTAACAAATTACAATAAATTTTTTATTCTAGAAAATAAAAACTTGAAGCCTTTACGAAAATTAATATTTAAAAAATAATAATTAACTATTTTAAAAGAACATGAAAAAATATAAATGACATTAGCAAATTGTATAAAAGCCGTACATGATTTTCCACCATACATACATACACGATTACTAAATTCACCATAAATAGTGAAAACTAAAGGTATCATTTCAAATGAACGCATTAGTAAAAGCACAAATAAATTTGACCATATTGCAAAAACAGTTCTTACTTTAGATTCATGAATATCACTTAACTTTTTAATATCCGATTGAAAAAGTTTTTTCTTCATTAAAATTGCTAATTCTAAATTTGATTTGAATTTAAACATTAAAAATAAATCACTCATCAAAATTCCTACGTACAAAAAAACATCGTTTATGATAATATTTAAAATGTATAAAATTACATAAAACGATGAATATGATTCGTCTTGATTAATATAATAATACCAATGAGCATCTAAAACATTATTGGCTTTATTAAGCTTAAATGTATTTCTTATTGGTAGAGCTACATCACCAAATAAAATGTCTAAATACTCAAGAAAAACTTGACTATTTCCTATTTTATCAATATTTAAAACACATAAAAAAATTATTAGAATACCTAAAATCACTCTTCTCTTTAAATTACTTAATTTTATAATCTTTTGAAAAAATCCATTCTTTTCAAGCATTGAATATCTAGTCATAGAAATAGCTATGTCTAAAAAATTCGACAAACTTTTTAGAATATTACCGAAATAATCAATTATAAATATTTCATAATATTGTATAAATAAATTATTTGCATAATTCGAACAATATAGAGCACCGGGCATTATGCAAATATTAAATAAATGAAATAAATAATTGAAAGAATAGATTAAATTTATTAAAGAATTGAATAAGATAAATTCATATAATAAACATAATTTATCTCTAATTTTATTTTCGTATTTTTTTGAACCAATCAAAATAAAAATATTAAGTAAATTTGTTAAAATGGATAAAACACAAGCAAACGGTAGTAAAATAACACTTAAAAAGTCCATATATTGTGAAATCAATTTAAATTTATCATAAAAAACGACATGATCTTGAAATATTAGGGGTTTGGATCTTGAAATATCGCAATTAATTTTAGAAAGTTTAGTAAAATTACAATTTTCAAAATATTTAATTGTATCAGGACACGATATTTTTGATTTGTTTATGCCAAAAAGATAAACAATTAGACATGAACAATTTAAAGTCGGTTTGAAAAATACATCAATTTGATTTAAGTTTATAAAATTTTTGTATAAACAAAAATCTGAGTCTGGAAATGTATAAGAATTCAAAGTAACAATATCAATTGTGATATTTTTTTGTAAATTTTGATCCAAACTAAATAACCAATCGAATTTATTATTCGAATAAAGTAATGATTCATCATAAAGACTTATAATTATCTTTTTCACAAATTTTAAATTATAAAATGTAAATTTATCAATTGATCTTACGACACCATAGATAAATATAAACTCAAGTTTTGTAATTAAATTTTCATTAAATAAATTATTATTTATGTCTACTTTAAAAACATCGATTTGTATTTCTATTACACTTGAATTAATTACACTTTTTTGGTTTTCATTTAGAGTCTTAAAACTGAGTAAATTTGTTTTAAGAAATGTAAATGAGAGACCATTAAAAATTAAATTTTGTAAATTTAAATTTTTAAACATGAGCGGACAAGTGTTTAAAGAGTAAATACAAGATTCACCAAAAATTAAAAAATTGACTTTACTAAAAAAAGGTATTGGCTCATTAAATTGAGTATAATTACATTTTTCCGAGTTATTAACTAAAATTTTTAGATTTGAATAAAGTAATTCGACTTGGGTGTAATTATTTGCTAATGCAAAAATATCCAATGAAAGATCTATGGCTTTTACATTTGAAAATCGAAAAAAAATGTTTTTTCTTGAATAGAAATTTGAATGAAGTCTTAAATTTAAGAGATTGTTAAACACTAATTTTTGACTTAGATAAAAAGTTATGAGAGGTATAGTCACATTAGATTTACAATAGTCTAAACATTCAAAATGAATTTCGTCTAGGCTTCTAATGTTATAAACTTGTACATTAAAAATTTTTTGTTTTGAATCGACCTCGATGAATTTAAACTTTTTTCCAAATTTTTTACAATTTGTATCGGAAAATGTTAATCTTTGTTGAATATTTAACAATATTAAACAAATTATGAGAAATATTTTGGACATTTTGAACAACAAGAGATTTTAGAATTAAATAAAAATTTTGTTTTTTTTTTAAATATTTATTTATTTAAAACGAAATAAAATAGTTAAATAAAAATAGAAGATTTATTTAAATCAATAGTTGAATAATGTATCAAATTTTTTTTCAAGCTAAATTAAAAGCAGATATGTTTCTAAATTTCTAAATTAGAGCTAGAATCTTTTAAACTTTCGTCACATCTTGCTGTAACATTGAATTCAATAACTAAGGAAGCTTCTAAAAATTGCTTTATATTTTGAGAAATTTTTAGAACATAATGCATTTTGTGAAATTTAAAACCTTAATTTTTGTTTTTGTTGAATAATAAATTTTATTTCACAAAAATTTTTTAAATTGCTTCAAATATAATTTGACTAGAATTTTCTCTATCGTCTTACATTATTGTTAAGACTTCGCTCGACTTTTCTTTTATTTAAATCTAAATATAACTGTAATTAATAAATGGCCCAATCTGATTTTGTTATTAAGAATATTATAAATAATAAAAGAAAATCCTAAACAAAACAATACAATCTTGCAGTATAAATGTCCCCTAAGACCCTTGATTAAGAAACTTTGAATAAAAATAAGTAAAAGTCCATTCCATGTGATCATTATATTTACCATTTGGTTCTAATTTCAGAGAACTTGAAAATAACCAAGTTGATTAAACAAATAAATTTTGAAACAAGTTTTCTCAAAGAAAAAGCGCAAGAACCTTAAGTAAATGAAAGTTTAAAAAAGATAAAACTTAAAATTGAATGAATCTTTAACTAATCAAACTCTAAGTAAAGGCGCAAGAACCGGCAAAAAAGGCAAATAAAACTCAAAAATTAAGTAAATGGAAGTATTAAATTAATTTTTCTTAAGTACAATTTCGCCTTTCGATTTTATATTTATCAAATGGAAGATTTAATTCATGTCATTCACGAATAGCTCGGTATTAAACGATTATAATTTTAAACTATGTTGGAATTTGATTCTTAACGAGAAGAAATATTTTATCTTGGTTAGAATAAGAGATCGTGATTTTTTCAATAAACACATAGACGAAAAAATTGTAGAAAAAAGTGTATTCTCATTGTATCCGTTAGGATGCAGACCGAGGCTAATGAAACCATCAACTTTTGTATTCCTATATAAGAAATTTTTCTTTATTTAGATACCACCTTGATGTAATTCTTATAAATGAGAAAAAATTAAAAGAATTAGACAGAATATTCTAATTCGAAAAAAAGAACTTTGGGTCTTAGTAAATTCACTTATAGAAAATCACTCAATGAAGCATTAAATTTGAATTCAATTACTTAAATTTATATTTTATAAAGTACATATTGCATTAGACCACAAAATTCTGAATAATTTTTTTAATTTCTAAGAAAATTTGCTTATTTAAAAAAAAAATACGTCTCCAAAAATGATCAGGACCTTTGAAATACCTCTAAAAAAATTGTTATTTTAGCCCAAAACAAAATGTCTTTAATTACATAATATGCATAAAATTTCCATAATATGCTCAAGACATAAAATTTGCTCATTGTGTCTTTTTTTTTTTATTCAAAATTAAAATTTTTTAAATTCGACTGTGCATTCGAGTCTTTAATAAAAACTCTAAAACAAATAAAAAAAAAGAACAACTCTCACTTTAATCTCTCTCTCTCTCTTTCTCATTTGAAAAAACAAAAGGCTAATTGAGCTTGAAATCTTAATAAAAAAAATTAAATAAAAAAAAAGAAAAATTATTAAATGATTATTTAATACAAAATGGCTTTAAATTTACAAGAAAGTGAACTTATATCGACCTTTGATTATGGCATTTCTTTAGGAGACTTAATCACGGGTAAAAAATTAAAAATTTTTTAAAAATTTTTAAATTTTATTTTCATGTTGTACTATAAGGCTCGGAGTACTTATGGTGTATGAATTCAAAAGATAATTGTTTGAATATAAAAAGCACTAGAGACTCTACACAAACATCTCTGCCTTATCACGACTTTTCAATCTCCGACAAATTCACCATTTTAACTGGCAAAGACTTTGAGTACAACAAACAAAAATATCTAGTTTTGTCTCTTGAAATTCTCGGTCTACAAACAAAGAATATTCTAGTCATTTTTAAATTATCTTTGTCTAAAGTTGTATGCGCTTTTGAAGTACCATTTAAAGTACTACAAATTGAAACTCTGATTAAAAATGTTCACTTTATAGAAGCTCCGAAAAATCCGACTTTTTTTACGAATTTCGAAGTTAGTTGTATTTGTGCTTGTCATGGTGGTGCTGTTCAAATATTCGACATAACACCATATGATGATTTACTCATTTCAAATGAAGCTCAACCAACTCAGGTTTATTGGTTCGATTTAAATCAAAACATCAATGAGTCCTATCTAAATGAACATAAATTAAAGTCTCGTAATTCATCTCAAATTTTTGGTGTTTATTTAAATAAATCGTGTCTAAATGACACTCATTTTAATTACACAATGCCAAATGATCAAGTCACGGCATCTTTACCAATAGACTTGGTCAAAATAACGAGTCTACGTTATGAAAAACAAATAGACTCGTTACTAATCGGATTTAATTTTGGTTGTTTTCAAATCTGGAATATGAAGACTATGACAATTGAGTCGAGTAGTGGCTATGGTGAAAATAGTAAACCAGTTATTGGGTTTTCTCTATTACATCCACAAAACGACCCGAAGAAATGTGTTTATCTCATGGTGGCACATAGTCGATCCCTTAAAGAAAATAGTAAAAATTTAAATGAAACAAATGATGATGAATTCGAAATTGATGATGACGATGATGAGTCCGAATCAAGTTTCATTCTTATGTATCAATTAATCTACGATAAAAGCCTGAATATTTTTCTCAATCAAAATGATAGTTATATGATGTATGAAGGCATTGGTAATTGTAGTGTTGTATTTGAACATGAATTCTCATTGAATACTTTGAAATGTATAAAAACAAATTATGAGAGCTTGAGTGAAATGTTTAAAAATGAAGAGTGCTCGAATTCGAGAATAATATCAATTGAAACGATTAGTATTTTGAATAATCGTTTTCAATTGGACATGGCGTGTGTCATATGGGCTCTAGCTGATAAAAAATCAACGTCATCGGACAATTTTTTCTTGAGTATTTTTAATTTGAATAATTGGTATGTACAGTGTATGCCGAGTGAAATGCGAATGGAAAATGAGACTAGTAGTAGAAAAAATGCTTTTTTTACTAATTATACACTGGCTATAAATTGTGATTTAGATGCTATTAAATTTATTAAATTAATTGATACTAAGATAAGAAAGGTTAAGAATCAAAATAGTTTGAGTGTTGGTAATAGTTTGAGAAAGTTAATTATGAGTACTAGTGAAAGTTTAGACGATACAATCGGGTATGATTTTGATGAAGAGACTTATTTATCAATGAGTTTTGATCTTATGATGTTAACACCATTTACATTGACTAAGCTAAGTATTAAACCCATTGAGCATCAAGTAATTTTTCGATTAAAAATAAAATTTTTTTTTATGGAATTTTTAAGTTTTTTTTGTGATTTTTTAAGATTCATCAATTTATAAGTCAACAAGATGATTTGATTCATTATCCGGAAAAAGTCTATTTTCTATTGACTAGATATCATCTCATTGACAAATTTATTACTGATGATAGTCAAGTAAGTTATTTTAGGAATTTTTAAAAATATGCTTTTATGAATGCTAATAAATTCACAAGTTACCATTGAGATTTATTACGCTTATTGCTTTGTATTTTTTTCCAAGTGGACTTTAAATAAAAAATTGAAACGATCTTTTTTTTTTCAAAGAAAGAGGCCCTTGTAATAGAAAATTGAAAACTGATTTTGAGGATGAAATTATAGAATTTTGTCATTTTAAAAGTTCTAAAAGACTTTAGATTCTTGAAAAACCTAATGAGCTAACTTTTTTCTATTAAAAGTTTTTAATTAAATTGCGTTTTGAAAATTTTCATTTTTACATAGTAAAGTATTGCAAATAAAAGAAAAATCGCATTTTGAAAATTTAAAAAAAATCTAATTGAAAAAAGTTCCTATATAGAATATTTCAAGTTTCAAGGTAAGTCAACTGGCTAGTGCCATTATCTATTACTAGACTGATTAACACTTAATTTATTCAAAAATAAAAATAAAAATTGTCTTTTTTTAAAAAAATAATTTTTCTCAATTTCAAAAAACTAAACTTTTTAAATTCAATTTTAATTTATCAAAACTCTTAATTGATTAGTTTAAATGTACTAAATTTTAGTTATCAACAATGACTTTATTCGATAATCTTGAATAATTTAATGTTTTTCACCAGTTGATCAACATTCAATTATTTGGTCTTTATTACTTAAATCCTATTTTAGGTTTCTAGTGTCATTTCAAAAGTGGTGGAGCGCTTGCAAAATTAATAATCTTGTAGGAAGAAGATAACATACATAGACTTTCATTTCTCTGGCATCCGTTCAAAAGTTATTTAAATTTAAATTTGACCTTTCATTTAGCTTCAATTGCTAAAAATTAAACAGGCCAAAAATTATTTTTTTTAAATTCCGTGTTGATATATTTTTACTTGAAAAAAGAGTGATTGTTTTGAACACCATCGAAAATTAATCTATTTAGCTTAAATCCTAAATTATCTTTTATAAAAATAATCTAACATCAGACAAGTTTTCTATCGCATTTTTTTACCCAAACGAATTCTTTAGTCACATCTAATACAGTTCCAGTAAAAGCACTCAGTATTTCGTTTTTTTTCTTTATATGCACATCTGGTTATTAGATCGTTCCTCACAAAAAGATTTCTAGGAAACGTTTTTATTAGCCAAAAAATTAAATTACCACCCTTTAGATTTTTTTAGGATGGTGTATCCAATAAAAATCTAATAAAATTTAAACTTCATAAAAGTGAAATTTCTAAATTAAACTTTTACTAATGTAATTTTTTTTAAAGCCAAAATTCATACCAATATTTAACTATTTACTTGAGACTTCACAAATTTACGCCATTCTAAAATCCCTATGGAAATTACACAGCGAAGACACTTCAATAATCTCGGACCTATCACTAAAATCAGTTCTCGATTGGTCATGGTCGAAAGTATGCTCGATCAAAAAAGAACTAAACAATCTAAACAAAAAAATCACCATTCAACTCAAAAACCATTTTGCACGTTGTTTACACGGTAACGATTTGATCGAAAAAGAAAATTTGACCGAATTTCTAAATAGAGAAAACAATCTATTAGACAATTTAATTCAAATATTCAAACAATTTCTCAAATTGGATACAACACAAGACGGCTATGCTCAACTAAACAAAAAATTATGTATTATTGAATCTATTAAATGTTACGTTGAACATTTAGCTTTGTTTAATAAATTCGAGCTTCTTCTACCGCCGTCTTTGACTTCACAAGATACAAGTCTAAATGATAGTTGTCTATTTAGAAATTACATTAATGAAATGGAAGTTAATTTTAAATTAATTCAAAGTAGATGGACTACGAGACATCAAGAACAACAATCGAATATAAAACCAGATAAAAAATATCCATTTACTTATATTATTGATTGTTTGATTGAAGAGTGTAAATCCTTTGCCAATACGTCGAAATTATTTGTTAAACCAGTACACAAAAAGGTCAAGTTTAGTGATGAAAAACAAGAGCCTATTATAAATCAATTTGTTTATCCACCAAAGTCTTTACTTGAGTTACTCGAAGTTTGTTTGGAGTGTAATTTAAGCACAAAAATGAAACAGATTTTGATACTTTATGTACTTTGTGATCTAATGCATACAGAAATGTCCGAGTCAGTTAGAAAACATGTAAGTATTTGACAAGTTTTTTATTTAAATTGCGCTATTATAATTTTCATTTTTCACAAAGTAAAGTATTGCAAAAAAAATTAACATCGCATTTAAAAAATTTCTAAAAACTTAAATTGAAAATAAAAGTTGCCATTAATATGTCTAATAAAAAAAGATTGGCAAACTTCAAACGACGGGTTTCACCATTATTTAATTCAAGCGACTTACTGGATTTCTGGGGTCTTGTCAATTTC
>NTPY01000656.1:265484-302808 GCA_002922825.1 Brachionus calyciflorus
TTTCACCATTGTTTAATTCAAGCGACTTACTGGATTTCTGTTTAATAAGAGATACTGTTACTCAAAGATGACCACTTCAAAAAAAGTTTTTCAATTTTCATTGTAAAATTTGATCTTTTAATTTGAAGATTTTTCTTTAGTTTCAGTGAAATTATTTTGAGGTTCTTTTCAGTGCCTTTTCTTTTGAAATTCAATTTCTGCGTAGCATCTCGTCTTAGAATAAAATTTTAATTAAGTTCATTTAGCGTTCCAAATTGGATAGCCTGCACCACTATGATTTTTATTATTATTACAAAATATTCAAGCCTCGTTCTTTAATCAGATAAAGCATTATTTTTTTCATTTCACATTCATCCCAATTTTGAACCCTGTTCAACATCTAGTCTGTTCCAGAATTCTTCAATCCTAGTTAGGTCTCATACATTAAATGGAGTTTTAAAGTGATTACTTTTATTTTTTCTTAAGAATCAAGTTGTTTCGTAACGAAGATGTTTTGAATCATTGTCCATTAACAAACGGTGGCCTTCTGGATAATTTTTTTCAATAAAAGGGATAACTTTTCTTTGAAAAAAATTTTGAAAATCTTTAATTTAAATTAAGAATTGACAAAAAAATAAGGGTTAAAAACAATTAATTTTTTTGTCAACAAGATATTTTTTTATTAATAGCTTTTACACATGAATGCCAATTGATTTCTTTATCAGTTCAACTTGTATCTTGATATAAACAAATTTTTTTCTATTCATTCATGGTCCAAAGATTTTTTTTTGGTGGAGCGCAATTTATAGTTAAGCCCCAACATTTACTACATCGGAAACCTCTGATTCATCTAAGAGTTCAGTTAAAAGACGAATGGCCAAATTCGAAATACTGTGAGCTTCGATCTTGATTGACTGTTTGGCACATTTTTTTCTAAATTTATAATAATTAAAATTAGCCTTAAAAAAATTCTTAATAATTTCATAATAACTTTTTTTATGAAATCAGGACCGCATCTTAGTGATATTTTATCAGTACCACTTGATACACTTGTCTTCAAATTTTGACTTGAATTGTTAGTTGCAGAATTATTTTCGCATCTTATTTTAAAACCTTTTTATTTTTATTGACAAAATAACAAACATTTGAGGGCACATTCGTTGAAAAACCTTTTTAAAAGTTAACATGTCTTATCAATAACATGTCAACTTATTTCAGAAATGTACCGTGAAAAATTCACTTTATTTAATTTGGCTAATAATTTTTCTTTATTAAGATGTTAAAAGTAATAAATGCATATTGTTCAACATCATTTACAATAATGTCAACAAGTTTAGACGCTGCTATAAGTGTACCATGGTCCTCTTCGGTAACATCAATTGTTTCATTAAGTACCGATCCAGATGATCCAAATTATTCTTCATGTTTATTTGATCTAGTCAATGGTCTTTATTTAATCGATTCTCATTTTATGGAAGTAAATAATTTAACCCCTAAAAAAATTCAAAAATAAATTTTAATTTTTTTTTTAATTTATAAAGCGAGCTTTTAAATATTTAAGAGGAATAGATGTGAACTATTTGGAATTTTATGAGAAATATTTTATTCTCTATAATTCAGTTAGTTTAAATGAGTACAAAATAGCAGCACAGTATTTATGGCTATTTCAAAAATTAAATGTATCATCAATTTCAACAACGCCAGCTAATGATTTACTTACATCAAAAACAATATCTTCACAAATGGACTCCGATTTGGCTCTATTTAATTTTTTCCCAAAATCAAACACAAATTTGACTGAATTAAATTCACAAAGTCTACAAAATAAACTTAAACACGAACAAATAATGCACTCGAGACTTATTCTAACAATTTACTTGGCCAATTCGCTTGTAAACGAAGCTTATGATTTGATAAAACCACACGTTTTACAAATTAAATCATCGGGTTCATTAGCGAATAAATTAAGCAAAGAATTGCTTATTCATTTTTTTACCGAGGCTGAGAAATTCAAACAATGGAAGCAATTAATTAAATTGACATCGATCGATAGTGATTTCCTATTGATTTTGTTGAATTATTTAGAAGCTAAAAAAGACACTGATTCGATTGGTAGAGCTATTGATTTACATGTTAATAATAGAAATTATAAAAAGGCTATTCAATTGTATGAAAAATATCATCAACAAATATCGACATCGGCCGATTTTAGTTATCTTTCGTCAATGATTGATATTGCTAAAGAAATGCAAAATGATTACACAAGCAATGCTTTATTCTCAGATAATAATCAATATAATTTGATTAGTCAACAGGATTTAAAGTAAGTAAATTAAGACAAAAAAAATTTTCTTGAGACTAAATTTTGAAAAAAATATCATCAAGTTTTTTATTTTCAATTAGATTTTTTTTGGTCTAAAATTTCACTAGAGGAATTGCGACAAAAAAGCAAAAAAAAAAGAAGAATTTCAAAAAATTACAGTACAAAAAATTTGAACTAACTTGTACGATTGTTTTCCTCTTCTTCTTCAACTCTTTCTTTCCTTTCTCATTCAAAGAAAAGTTTCAAAAAATTAAATTAGTTTATATTGATTGTTTTCTTCAGATAAAGAGTCGAGAAATTAGTTTTAATTTGTACTGTTTTAGTTATGTTGAGGATTGGGATTTTAAATAAAAGATTATTTGTTTATAAAACTTTATCCAAACTCAATTGTAAATTGATTAAAATTAAGATAAAATAAAAGGGAAATAAACAGCTATTTAAACTCATTTTCCTCTTATAATATATCATAAGAACGGAAGTTATAATAAGTGTCATCATTTGCACTACTAAGATGGAGTTTGAATTATGCACACCACGCTAACGGCAAAATGTAATTTATTGTACATTTTTATATTTTTACATTTTTACATTTTTGAGAGAAAAAATAAAAATCTCAAAATCAAAAAATCTAAAAAAATTTTCATTCAAGAAAAGTAATAATAAATTCGCAATTAATTAAAATGGCAAGTTTTTTTTTTAATTAGATTTTTTTTATGTACAATTTTATTCAAAAAAGGCCAAAGAATGGAACTGATGTTCCCAATAAATTTTGCTGCAAATAAAGCCTAAACTTGTCCTTTACTTAAATTCGGAGTTAAAAGTTATTTATCTTTTTTTATTCCACCTTAATTTAGGCATATTTTCCTTTTACTTATGGTTTGAAAAAAAACGAATTTTGTTTTTTTTTACTAATTTAGAAGACAAGTATAAATTATGTAAACACACATGATTCAGCAATGTTAGCCTTTTGTCTTATAAATTAGAAAAAAAGCAAAAATTTCAATTTTCTAAACCAAATGATTCTTTAATTCAAGTAAAAAATTTAGTTAAAATAAAAAGAGATAAACAGCTTTTAACTCCGAGTTTAAGTAAAGGACTAGTTCAGGTTTCATTTTCAGCAAACTTTATTGGGAAAAAAAGTTCCATTCTTTGGCCTTTTTTGAATAAAATTGTACATAAAAAAAATCTAATTAAAAAAAACTTGCCAAATGGATTTTCAAAGAACTATCCTTGGTTTTTACATTTTAATTTTTTTAAAACTCCTTTTTAAGTAATTGCGAATTTATTATTACTTTTCTTGAATGAAAATTTTTTTAGATTTTTTGATTTTGAGATTTTTATTTTTTCTCTCAAAAATGTAAAAATATAAAAATGTACAATAAATTACATTTTGCCACGCTAACTACAACTACTACAATCTACATACAATTGATATTAAACTTTTGTATTATAAGTTTATTAAGGATTCTTCATCCTTCTGATTATTCAAAACTTGTTCGTATAGCGAGGTAACTACACAACAGTTATTTAATTTAAGATATTTTTTTGAAAAAAAAATTTGTTCATATTTAGCTAAACTGTTTTAAAGTTTTTGAAAAAAAAAAACAAATTGAAAAATTAAAAAAATTGAATTTGAAAAATTAATTTTTTTTTCAAAATACATGTATTCCATTGTTTCATATTAAATTAATTTTTTCATATTGTTTTGAATTGAGCCAATTGACCGAATTGATCAAAAACTTCAGTTAGCCACAAAGTAGTATTAGTAGGAAAAAAACTGAAGTAAATCACTCTGCGCTACGATACTCTTAGATGAATTGAGAGCCATTGCAGTCGTTGTATTTGATTTTCAAGCATTTCTTCTGTCAATACACAATTTGAAGAATTATTGATTTACCGAAAATTCTTAAAATTTCTATCAATGCTTTCGCCACTTCGGTCGCTGTTTTTGATTTTAAAGCTCTTTGACAAATTTTCTATCCCTCCCAAAACTTCTAATATTCTCTGGTAAATTAAAAAAAAAATAAAATATTTTAAAATTTTTTCTAGAATACTTTTCTCAAAAATGATTTAGAATAAAGAAATTCTTAAATAAGATTTAAAATATGCTAGTTCGGGATCTATTAAGATTTTTATTTTACTATAAATAAACGCATATTAATTTTTAATCTTTTTAAGTCTCAAGAATTCGAAAAAAAATTTTGTTAAACTAAAATTTGTTTATTTTAAAAATAGAGAAGTAGCTGCTTTTGAATATAAATTCACAATTCCACTAAAAGAATTATGTAAAAATTCCAAACGTTGTTTAAAACTCTTGGATGCGATCGAAGATTCTCATTATATAAACATGCTTAAATTTCCTGAGATAGAATTGAGTGAAAATACAAATCTAGCAACGCCATCACATGTCAAAATAGGCCTTGAATTAACCAACATAATGCCCATGGAGACACCAACACGTTCAATTCTATCATCAGCTATTAAAAAGCGAAAAGCCTCAACACCACATCCCAATCACTATAAACCAGAAACACCAAATGAAAAACAACAAGTCAAACATGTTTTCATGTCCGAAAATAAAGAACGAATTTTAACATCAGCTCTAAAAGCATCGAAAAGTGTGACACAAAGCGTTACAAAATCAGTTAAATTTCGTACAACAAGACTTACTAGAGAATTCAAAAATGACAATGTCTACGATCGTGAAGAACAAATAGAAAATAATTTTATGGAAGAAGAAGATCAAGACAACCAAGAGAATATACCAAATTTCGATGACGCACCGAAACGTCTTGAATTCGACGAAGAAGACAAACAAGAAATGGACGATCCAAATGAAAAATCAACATTAGGAGAAAGTGAATTTGAGCTTAGATTAGACGAATCGACAAAAATGGATGAGAGTACAACAATAGAAGAAAAAATCGATATAGACTCAATGATTTCCAATATACCAATTTTGAGTAAAACAGACGAAATAAGAAAAAGTATTTTTGAAAAAGTCTCATCATCAGCGCGTAAATCCTTGGGTGAATTACAATCGAATATAGACCCAATTGTAAACACAGCTATTTTACATAAATCATCAACAGTTAAAGAATTCGAATCGCCATTTTCAACTAATAATTTATACAATTTATCAACGACTAAATTATCACCGATTAAAAATAATAATTTATTAATCGATGTCGATAAACAAGTCGATTTTTCGACTGGTTTAATTGAAGATAAAAAAATACCTGATTCATTAAATGAGGAATTTATTGAGACAACACAAGTTAAAGAAAGTGTTGAAGCTTTGAATGAATCAATGAAGGAGGTTGACGATTCACAAGATGATGTTTTTATACAAAATGAGGAGAATGTTCAAGTAATGGAAAAAGCTACTGAGACTGAATTTGTACCTGATACACCACCTAAGGTTACGAATGAAATTCAAGTCGAAGTTGAAGTTATGTCTGAAGAAAAAATCGAAAATACAGAAGTAGAAATTCATGAAAATCAAGAAAAAGTTAACACTGAGATTATTATGGAACAATCTGTAGTTGTTGAAGAAACTCCAGACAATTTAGAAAAGATGGAAGAATCTGAAAATGTTCAGGAAAATAAATTACAAGAATCTAAAATTCCTTTAGAAAATAATGACGAAGTAATTCAAGAAAAAGTTGACACGGTGATAATAAAAGAATCTGAAGTTGTAGAAGAAATTCGAGAAATAGACAATATGGAAAAGATGGAAGAATCTGAATATGTTCAAGAAAATGAAGAAAAATTGCAAGAATCGAGTAGTGTCCAAGAAAAAAATGAAGAAGTAATTCAAGAAAATAACTTTGAGGCTGAAGTAAACACGGAAAAAATTGAACAATTTGATAAAGTTCCGGCAGATAGCGAGAAAGAAAAAAAAGAACAAGTGGAAATTGTTGATGAAATAATTAAAGAATCTGAGGTTGAAACAGAGAATTTGGAAGAAAAAGTTATAGAACCGATTGTAGAAACAGAAATTGTGGCTGATACTTTATCAAAAGAAGTAGAAATTGTGGAAGAGAATAAAGAGAATAAAATAGATGATATTGTAACAGAGATTCAAGTAGAGAATGTTGTTGTTGAAAGTGAGCCCAAAGAGCTACAAGTTGAACAAGAAACACTTGAAAATGTCGATGAAAAATTAGAAAATAATTGTGAGAATACAAATGAAGTAGTTGAAGTTTTGTTTGAAAAACAAACAGAATTTGTTATTGAAAAAGAATCTGAAGCAGAAAAAATAGTTGAACAACCAACTGAAAAGGTACTTTTAATGTTGCATTCTAACACATATATCAGTTTTAATTAAAATAGAAAATGGCATGTAATTATGGTTTGGTTTGATTATAAAAATATCAAAATTACTTAAGTTAAGGACAAGTTAAGACTAACATGAAACTTTAAATGGTAAATTTATGAAAAGAATTATTCAAAGATTTTTATTGAGAGTTAACTTAGTTGTTTTTTTAACAAATAATCTTAATCGAAATTAATAAAAAATATGATTCAAATATTACTGCAAAATATAATTGAGATCATATAGAATAAATTTTTTCTGATCGAAAAATTTTCGAACAAAAGAACTTGAAAAAACACCTGTCTGACCTTGTATTAACTCAACCCAATAATAAATCAATTTATTTATTTTCCTCAAATACAAGCTCACTCAAATAAATGCGCGAGGCTTTTATTTTTTCTATCCAAAAAATGTATAGATTGAAATATAGTTTCTTTTTTTAATCTAAATCCCCATATAATAAATAAAATTTTCTACAAACGTAATTTTTTTCTTTCGTAAAAGATCAAAATAAAAGCCTTTCTTCTATTATTCAAGTCATTTATTATTACCAAATAAAATTTCAATAGAAGGTGTTTAAAAGATAACTTGTATTTGAAGATCTATCTTGTATTTTAAGCAATACGGTAAATAATCAGCTTAAAAAATAAATGACTTTTTAATAACAAAGAAAAATTCAATTCAATAACTTACGCTAATTTTTAGTCGCTTTTATTTTAGACGCCAATTTTTAGTCGCTTTTAATTTAGACACTTTTATTTAGACATGGCTAAAAAAAGCGCCTTAAAAATGGTGACTACTAAAAGCGTCTTGAAAACTCTCCAGGATAACGTCTAGTTTTAGCGACTAAAAATGGTGGTTTAGTCGCTTTTATTTTTTACAGCATACGCAATTACTTGCACGCTGAATTTTTTTCCAATCCTTTTTATTTAAAGCTTTCACAGGCATCCGAACTCGAAAAAAATCAAGTTTCGAGTTTCGAGTTCGAGTGTGGAACTCAAACTCGAAACTCGAACTTGAAACTCGGTTGTAATCTAGTTTGGAACTCGAAACTCGAACTTGAAACTCAGTTTTAATCGAGTTTAGATTTATATTACTACACAAAAAATAAATAAAAATTTTCCAAAAAATGCTATCTTATTTTTTGTAAATTATATCTGTTTAAAAAAGTAAATTTAGTCAAAAAAATTTCATTTTTTTATATTAGAGGTGCAATTTTTCTAAAATTTTTATAATAGATTTTAGTATTGATCGCTGAATTATTGATTTAAAAATGTCTTTCTATCATCTAAAAAAAATTTAAATAGTTTTTATTCAAAATTTAACAAAGTTTCTTATCTTTTTTCTGATGCATGTATCTGCATAAGTATTTTTAAAAATTTTCCAATTTTTAGGGTAATTTACTATGTTTTTAATACTTTTTATTCAGAAAAAAATTTTTCGGTTGTGGATAACAGATTTTTCATCGACAATAATTCAGCGATTAATACTAAAATCTATTATAAAAATTTTAGAAAAATTGCACCTCTAATATAAAAAAATGAAATTTTTTTGACTAAATTTACTTTTTTTAACAGATATAATTTACAAAAAATAAGATAGCATTTTTTGGAAAATTTTTATTTATTTTTTGTGTAGTAATATAAATCTAAACTCGATTAAAACTGAGTTTCAAGTTCGAGTTTCGAGTTCCAAACTAGATTACAACCGAGTTTCAAGTTCGAATTTCGAGTTTGAGTTCCACACTCGAACTCGAAACTCGAAACTTGATTTTTTTCGAGTTCGGATGCCTGAGCTTTCATATAGTATTTTTTGATGCTATAAAAAAAGGATCGACTCTTAAAAATTCAGCATGCAAGTAATTGTGTATTTAAATTTTTTGAGCAAAAATTTTAGTTTGCCTGAAAAACTCCCATAACTAAAAAATTAGTGTCTTTTTCATGTTTCAGGTGTTTTAACAGCTGAAACATTGATTTAGTCTACTTTTTTTCTTTAATTTTTTACTTTAAATTTGGGGCTGTGAAGTTCATATCAATTCGCTCATTTCAATTCGCTATTTTTTCTATAATTTTTTTTCGAAACATTAAAAAATAAGTCTGCAAAATGTTACAAGATGTAGCAAATTTGCTACATTCCCATTATTAATCTGCAAAATGTGTGCACCCAAAATGCAGAAAAAAATTATTAAAAACTCAGTATATGTATTTGCACAAATTTTGCAGAGATTTAGCACAGTAAGAAAATTTATGTAGCAAATTTGCTACGTATTGTAACATTTTGCAGAACTAATTTTTAATGTTTGGAAAAAAAGTTAGAGAAAAAATAGCGAATTGAAATGAGCGAATTGACATGAACTTCACAGCCCCTTTAAATTTGACGTCTAACTAAAGCTAAAATATAATAAAGGATTGTTTTTTTTTTCTCAATTGAGTATATTGCCATAAAATTCTAAAGGAATAATTTTTTTTTTAATTTTAAAGGTAAATGACGAAGAAAAAATTCTAGAAAAAGAAGATCAATTAGTTGAAACAGCATCGGACAAATCAGAAGAGCTTGAAAAAGAACAAAATCAAACTCCAATTGAGGAGACAACTGAAGAAAAGCCTAAAGAATGTGAAACAGATAGTGACGAATTAGTCATATCATCAACCATACCCGATGAAATACATGAAGATGAAAAAATGGACGATACAGACAATACAACACCAAACTCTGATTCAATTGAAGAACCAATTGTTACATCAACAACATTAATCGAAACCAATCCAACAAAACAACAAACAGAAACTCCAGAGAAAGCCCAAATTGAAGAAGATAATTTGGACAAAACATTAGAGGAACAAGACGCTAAAAATGACAGTATTGATGACTTAAATATGAGCTCAATTTCGAATCAATCGCCACAAAAAAATCAAGACTTAGATACAGATGTTTTAATTCTTCCTGATGATCAACCTAAAATGAGTCGTAGTAATTCACAAACGAGTCTATACTCACAAATATCATCCGTATCGGAGCATTATGAAAAAAAGCAACAAGAAGAAGAAAAGTCCAAAAGAGGAATTAAAAGACGAGCACCAGTCAACAAATCTCGACCAGCTGATGACTCTGATATAATAAATCCAAGACCGACTAAAAGTAGTCTATTGAGAAGACGCAGTGAAATGGTCACAACAAAACAAGAAGTTGAGACACGTGTGACAAGAAACAAGACGACCAGGGCTTCTTTAGAACCTAAAGAATTAAAACCAACGAAGACTTTGACGAGACGTGGTTCGAAAAGAGTCGAACAAAAATTAGAACAAGTCGAAGAAAATGAAGAAATGGACCAAGAAGAAACAAATGTTGAAAAAATTTCAGTGGATAGTTTAAAAAAACACAATGCACAAATGGAAAAATTAGCCGAGTCGAGTGAAGAATTCGAATCGAAGCCTAAAACGGCTCGTATGACCCGTTCCAAGGCTCGATCTCCAAGTCCATCAGCCTCAAGTATAATTTCAGTTTCAAGTATTTGTTCTATTGAATCAACATCGACAATAACGTCTGTTAAAACACGATCCACGAGGAGTAAAGCTAAAAAACCAGAAGAGATTGAAGTTGTTTTAGACAAGACTTTAAAGTCGGATGATGTAGAATCAAAAGAACAAGTGTCGCCGACAAATTCAATAGCTAGTGTCTCGAGTATAGCCTCGTCTGTGACTGGTAGAACGACTAGAAGATCAACTAGACACAAAAAAGAAGAAGAAGAGGAAGAATCTCCGAAAGCTAAAAAATATGGTTTGAGAAATAAAAAAGATGATGATATAATTGAATTGCCACCAGTCGTTGAAGAAGTTACAAAAAGTGCTAAAAAGACAACAAGGACAAGGTCATTTAGAGTTGATACTAAAACAGAAGATGCAGATAAGCCAAAGGCGAGTGTGACTAGAACAAGATCATTGCGCTCGTCGACTAGCGATGTCAAACCCAGTAATTTAGAGTTACCTGAAAAGACAAAAACTACGCTAAGTAAAATAACCGAGGGTTCCGAATCGAAGACAAGCGAGAGAAAACTACCAGTGCCAAGGGTAATGTTAAGAAAAATGGATAAATAAATTATTTTTTCAAAAAAGCCAATTTTTTTTTAAATCGAATTCAGACGAAATAATAACAGTTTTTTTTTTAATTTCATTTTAATTGATTAAAATTTTAATTGATTAAAATTTTAATTTTATTAATATTTTTATATTTTATTTTAATTTTTTTTGTTCATGTGAAGATATTGGACTTAAATTTATTTTTATTCTTAAAAAAAATTCCCTGATAATTTTGCCTTTAATTAATTAAATTTAATGCATAAGTTTTTTTTTTCAAATGAAATTCTATAAGAATAAATCGATTAAATCATTTAAATAAATTTATTTTTTAATATAAAGCCTCACGTAATTAATGCCGCAATAAACTAGTTTAAGGTGAAACTTATTTTAATAGGAAAATTTTTTTCGTATTCGTAATTTTGATTTTATATGAGATTTTTAAAAATAGAAAAAAATGATTACTTATACTGCAGTTAAGTCAAAATGTACCTATTCGATTTTTTTTATTGATAAATGATATGGAATACGAAAAAATACTTATTTTTCCAAAATTCCGAAAATTTACCGAAATATGATAGTGGTATTTTAAAATCTTATTTAATTCTTATTTAAAAAAGTAAACCTCAAAATTAAAAACGGACTTCAAATTGGTGTTCTCCATCTTCTAAATAGTCAGAAAATTTCTTTCCAAAAATTAAAAAAATATTTTTTGGGCGTTTTTTTCCAAAAATAGAAATTATTGATATTTTTTTAAAAATTTTTTATTCAGGGTTCAATTCTTTTTTTAAAGCCGATTTTTGATTTTAGTTTTTAAATTTTCAAAAAAATGAAAAAAAAAAATAGACACTTTTTTAAAAATTTGCTTTAAATTGAATTTAATCATTGAAAAAAATTAAAAATAGCAATAAAAATATCAAAAAATCAAAAATCTTCGCGCCCGTCGCCCTTCTTTTGCAAGCTCTCTATCTAGCCAAATCTAGGATGTTAGCTGACCACTTTAGACACTCTTTTTTTATCAGTGAACCATTCGGTTACTTTTTGGCTCTATGGCAATGTGCATTTTCTTGCTAAAATTTGAACGGTTGTTCTTGGTGTAGCTATTAGATTGATTGAATCAAGTTATCATATAAAATTTGTATGTATCTGGTTGCATTTAATCTTCCATCAAAGATACAATAAATACCTAGACCATCATAACTCATACAACACCATACCCCAATCGAACCACTTGCTTGCTTTCTACGCTGAATGATACAATTTTGATTGTATTTCTCTGTACTGCTCCTACTAATAAAATTTTTTTTATATCGGTCGTCAACTTCAATGTTCATCTCATTAATGTTTTTCATTTTTCAATTTTAAGCTTTTTTAAAAATTAATTTTCAAAAATCAAAATCATAAGATAAATAATAAAAGAAAAGTTAGAACATCGACCGCCAAAAAAAATCTGTTTTGGCTTATATCGATAATTACTGGACACAACGCAAAAAATGGGCTATATCCTACAATCTTCTTTACGTAAAATCAAAAACGGCCAAAATTTACGTAATTTTTTACTTTATTCTGAAATCTTTTAAAAAATTCAAAAATAAATATACTTATTTTTACGTAAATTTACGTAAAATTTGTTAAAAAATATAAAAAAAATTAAATTTTGATAATAAAGTAAATTGAACTAAATTTCTCATTTTTTTTAATTTAATAAAAAAATTTTTAGACTTGTTATAATTATAACTTGATTAAATTCAATTAATTTTAAATTACTAATTTAAAGTGGAGTCTATAAATTTTTTTTTATTAAATTTAAAAAAATGAGAAATTTAGTTCACTCTACTTTATTATCAAAATTTACTTTTTTTTTTAAGCTTTGTTCTTGGCGGACTAATTCAACAACTTTTCCTACCGTTAAATTTTGTCTTGTATCTGGCTTAATAAGCGAATACCAAGACTCAACATCATTATTAGTACGTGGTATATTTTCATTTACTCGATCAAACAGATTCCATAATTCTTTTGGAAATCTTGGACTGATTAGGTTTCCCATTTACGCTGGCCAACATTATTGCTCTCAAAATAATTAATGATCGGATTAAAATTACTTGAGGAACAGAACAAATTTCATCGACTTATTTTTCAACTTGTTCAAAGCTTTTTTGGTTAACTTGCCAAGGTTTTCTTTTCGGCTTTTTTAAAGAAGCTGATTGAAAATTTGCATCTGAGCGTAATCTTAATCAAGCTTATTTTTAGTTAAAAAAAAGTGTTCTTTTTCAAAAAAAATATTTTTTTGTATTTTTTTATTTATTCATTTTTTCTAAATTATTATAATTTTTCTACGTTTTGATTATTCTTTATAATTGGCAATTCTATATTTTTTTCTATGTTTTAATATACCTCGGAATTTTATTCTTTAAAAAAAAAAATACTGTATTAATAAGGCTTAATAAAATTAAATTTTGCTGATTAGTTGTTTGTTCTAAGTTTTAATAATCGACCTGTTGTAATATTATCAAGGCACATTTAAAACAGTGACGATCAACCCTAGGTTTTTTACAAAAAAAAAAGTTCACATATGATCAAAAGTTCACTAAAATTACAAGATGAATTTTTGGGGTTAAATATATGATCTAAAGATCACCAAATTTAGAAGACCGTAAAATCAAAAATAAAATAACATGTAAATATTTAATTTTTAAAATTTATTGATTTTATATAATTTGCTAAAAAGGGACTAAATTCTTTTTAATTTTTAAACCATTCCCACTCATGAATAACTTCACGTTTATTTTCACATAAAAACATGACAATTTCTAGTGATATTTTGTTTCTTCGATCTAAAACCTGAAATTTACATTATTTTAGTGATTCATAGTTTTCAATTCGAATTTCTCGTTATGGAAGATAGATATTATGGTTAAGCAATCATTTAAATAAGTTTTTTTTGGTGGTTTTGCTATATTTCCATTAAATTCAAAAATTTCAAGCATAGAATTTTTCGAAAAATTAATGAAATAGTCTTTCGTTAGGGTCATCAACAATTGCAAATATTTTTCGTGTATCTGGTCAAAAATTAGCCAATGATATTGTTTTGATTTGAAGAGGCATGTATACAAAAAGGTCTCTTGATTTAAAACATAGTCAAATTCATCCCTTAAGTTAAAAAAAAATTCGAAAAAAAAATTAAAAAAAAGAAAATTACAATTATTAACAAATGAAAAATTCTTAAGAATTTCAAATAGATAAACAGTTTTTTTTGTCAAAAAGTATTTTTTTGCCTAAATATAGTTGTTGCATTTTTTTGCCTTTTTTCCTGATTTATAATTAATAAAAGACTTGTAATCAATACGAAAACAATTGAATAACATTAGTTTATCAATTAAACAGCTCTTTTTTCATCTCAAAATATGTATTTTGATTCTAAGTTTAAGTGACAAAATTCAAAAAGAAACTTATTCAATTAGATTAAATATAAACGGATTTTAAAAAGAATTAAATTAATAAATTGTATTTTAGATATTTTTATTATTTGAAAATAAAAAAATATTTTCTAAATTTTAATCTTTTATTCCATTTAATATACAATAGCATTTTTTCGGGCAATATGATTGATTAGCTTCAGACAAGCAATTAGTATATGTGAAATTGTAAAGTGTGCAAGTAGGATTGTCATAACAAGAAACAGGATTTCCTTGGTCCAAGACACATTTGCATTTATTTGGGCATAAATTATTGACAAAATTGGATAAAAGTAGTATACCCTGGCAATATTTTTCAGCATCTATTATTGGCTGATTTCTGTCTAAACTCCAGATTTTTAAAATTCTTTGAAATCCTATTGGTTGCAAATAAATTATTGATTATTTCAGACAAAGTAACCATGTCGCCATTCGATGACCCCCCTCCTTGACGCGGGGGGAACCTGCTTTAATTTTCAGCCAATAATATATGCTGAAAAATAATAATTAATTTTTCCAATCAAAAATTAGCAGATGTTTTTTTTCGCCAGTTGAAGGTAATTTCTAAAATAAAGAAAAAAATTTAATCCTTTAATGTATTTTTGATAAAAATATTTTTTAATTCACCGTATGATAAATTAATCTCATTATCTCAATTCAACCATAAAATTCTTTGATAACAAACTTATGGATTAAAATTTTTTTGACTTATTTAAAAAATTTTTAGACAGATAATACTAATCTTTCTTCCTTCAGCAATTTTTATTTTTAACTTAACGAATTAATTACGAAATTTTCTTATATAAATTTTATACTTTTTCTCTAAAAAATTAAACTTAAAAAAAATAACAAAAATTTATTAATCAAATAATTCTGAAATTTAGAAAATGAATCACTATTGTAAATTGTGTACAATTAATTTTTGGGCCTGCAGATGTCAAATTTGTCTAAATGCAACAGATATTCAACAATGTCTCAAGTGTTTTCTTACATCAGCTGAGAAAAACGATTCATAAAAATGAAATTATTTTAATTAAAATTAAAAGAAAAATCATTTAAATTTTTTAATTCTAGATATCGATAAAATTATCTCAGAAATGGCTGAATTTAATTCATTTAAACAGTTTTTTTCAAATGCTTGTTTGTTAAGAGTGTATGGAGTTTTGGAAGAAAACCGTGTAAGAATCGAACAATTAAGCCAAGAGACAATTGAGAAAGTTAGATGTATGGAGCGATTTTATCATGTAAATGAGAGTAACCTTGGTAATTAGGAAGATGATATACCAAGTTATCAATTGGTAAAATTATTTTAAAATTTTTAAGGTGATTGTAACACCCATTTTAAATTGTTTTGACATCGATTATTTTAAACTTAGAATTAGAAAATTTTTTTTCTAGAAATAAAATTTTATACAGGATTTAGGATATTTTTATTTTTGAAAATAGTTAACTGATTTTTTTCTTGAATTTTAAATAAAATATGTTATTTGTTCTACATTTTTAATTTTTCGAAATGGTTTTATAAAAAGAAATAATGTTTTTTTCACTATATTAAATTTTTTTAGGAATCAACAAATTTATTTGAATAAAAAAGAAAAAAATTTATTTCTTAGATTAGATCAAAAATATAGCTATTTTTTTATTAACATCAAAAATTTAAATCTCAGACAATAATGTGTAAAAAAAGTTGATTTTGTACTAGTTTAAAAATTTAGAGATTTAGTAGCTAGTGAAGTTTTATTAAAATAAATTATAATGATCAATGGTCTTTCTTTATAATTAGATTAATGTGATTTAATTTTAGGAATCGGGAAAGGAGTAGCTTGTGTACTATTTGGTGAATGGATTATGTAATCTAAAGTTAGGTATTATTTGTTTTTGTAAAAAGTTTTTTTTCTTATCAGTAAAAGTCCAGGTTGAAATCATTAAATAAAAAATCGTCTTTACGTTCTAATAAATATAATAGTAATAGTGGTTTTATTAATTAAAAAAATCTTTAATTTTTAGTGATCAAAATAATATAGACACATTGCTAGTAATAGTGGTTTTATTAATTAAAAAAAATCTTTAATTTTTAGTGATCAAAATAAAAAAGACACATTGCGAACTGGGGTACACATTTTCTTTACTTTACTTGTAAATGGTTGAAAACTAAATATTTACAGTGATTCTTCTAATTTACTCAAAAAAAAAAATTGAAAAAAAGAATATCGTTTAGTTTAATTGTTTAAGTAAATGATAGTAAAGTTAAGTATGTAGCCTTTTTACTAACTGTTAAAATTTGTAATCTCTTTTTAAGTTAAGTCAGCGACATATTTAAGAACAGTACTTTAAACGTCGGAGGTTGAATAAAAATAAGTTTATCAAAAAGAAGATCTTTTTTTATTTTATTTGCTTCAATTAATTTTATGTAAACTAAGTAAAAAAAAAAAAAAAACAATCTCTTTTATAACGTTTCTAACTAGTATGATAATTTAAGAAAATTTTGATAATATATCCAATTTTTACGATGAGAAAATCATAATTTTAAATTTAGAATTTAATTTTACCTTAAATATCAAACCAATAAAAATAAATTTAGAAAAAATTTTTATTGAATATTTGTTTTTTTTGTCTATTTAGTGAGTTATAAATTTTTATCGATTAGAGTTAGATTTGACTTTTCTTCAAAATAAAAGGAAAACAACAAGAACAAAAAAAAAAAAACCTTACTGAATTATTAAATTATAAATATTAAAATTAGCATACGTTTTACAGTAATTGGTAAATCATCGAATCAGAGTTAGAAAAAATAAAATATTTTTATGTTATAAAATTTTTTCTTATTTAAAAATTTTAAAAATACAAAGAAATATAGTAATTCAGAAGATAAAAAGAAAAAGTTGTTTTTGTTAAACCATCAGATTTGAGCTTGAAAATTGGTGTGAATTTTATTTGTATTCTTAAATTTTTTTCCATTCAATTTAATGTTATTTATTTTTTAATAATACCGTATTCGCTTGCAGAGAGGCGCATGCGGCTAATCCCATCAAAACCATGTTAAAATTTTAAAGGAAAAAGTTTTTTAACATGGTTTTGATGGGATTAGCCGCATGCGCCTCTCTGCAAGCGAATACGGTAATAGATTGCGAAATGTAAACGAAAAAAAACTTTTCTTTCTTAATTGCCTATCACCCAGATCGAAAAGTCTTAGTTTTAAAAAAATTTGATCATGTTTTTAGAGACTCGATTTTTCTTAAACAATATAAAAAGTAATATCCATTTTTACTTTTTATCTATTTTGATGTTGAAAGGAGCATAAATGATTGATTTATAACAATTAAAAATTATTTTCTTATAAATGACCAAGATAATGATAAATTAAAATGAGTGAATAGAAATAAACAAGATAGTTTTTTAAGCTTATCGTCTCAATTTTGAATTTAATTTTTAGTTCTATTTTTAAAAAATAAAATTTTTTTCTATGTTTTTATAACAACAATTTAGTAAATTATTCTAAAATTAAAAACTAACCGTAAAACAAAATCTTTAATATCTGATTTAAAAAGCAAAAAAGAATTTAGATTAATTAAATTAATGACTATAGAACAACTGAAACATTAAAATAAATAATTTAAAACTAAAAAAAAGTTAAATTGATCTCATTTAAATAGAAATATCAATTTCTTTTTAAAAAAAGAGTTCAATATTGAAAAGAATTCATAAATCAAAACAAAATATAAAAAATTTATCCCAAGTCATAATTTAGAAAAAGTTTTGTTTTAATGAATAAATACAGAAATTTAGCTTATTTTTTTCAAAAACAAATATATTAAGTTTCTAAATTTTAGTCTTCTCACAAAAAAAAAATGTTTTTTTCAAAATAGAAACGATTTTTTGATAAAATATTTGCTTTAAAATAAAAATAATTTCAAAAATTATTAGATATTTTAGAAAAATAAAATGAACATTTTAAACAAAGCAGTGGAACAGCTCATGTCGGAGTTTTCTGACATTTTTGAGCAAATGAATAATGAAAATTTAGACGAAAATGCTAATTTATCTAATATGAGACAAAATTTATTACACGACATACCAACTGTACAACATGGTGGAAATTTTAATCATTTTATTACTCGGACAAGTAGTTTACACAATAACAAGTTCAACTCAACCATCACTACTTATAAAATTGGTATTAGTGAAAACTTGAATAATTTTGGTGCAGCTTACAATGAAATAAAAACAGTGTTTGAGAGTCTTACTGAGGAATTCAAGTTACAAATGGGTACGCATGATAAAATAAGAATTGTATTGTATCATGATCCTCTTGAAAGACACATTAGTATTCCATTTCTGAAAGAGATAGGGTGAATTGCAGGGTGTTGAAACAAATAAAGAAACCAAAACACTAGACAAAAAAAAACAAAACAGCAAAAACAAAAAAAAAAAAAGCAAAAATTTTTTTTTTTTTTCTTTTAAATCTTAAACATTGGCGTCTGCGAAGTCGTACCTTCCTCACCATGGTTTTCTAGCGGTTCTTGTTGGCGTTCACGAGGGTTTAGCTCTATTGTCGAGCGGTACATTCGACCTCTACCAATGCCGAGTCGGTTAATTAAAGCATTAGGGTCTATGTTAAGGACAACACGTGGGTAGACGTTTATTACTGGTATTGGTTGTGGCAATTGTGCTTGGTTATTTTGTTGAGGTAAAACTGATGGGATCACTGGAGCTGGGTTGACTGGTGGAGTGGCTGGAGCTGGGTTAACTGGTTGATTAAATTGTTGAGCTAAAACTGGCGGTATGACTGGGGCTTGGATTACGGGTGGTTGGGCTTGTACTGGGTTCTCTGGTTGATAATTTAACGGTTTAAGTAATGGAGGTAAAACTGGTAAAATGACAGGGTTTGAGTATGATCAGTGAGTGTATTTATTGGTAAATAAACTTCTACATCAGCTTCAGGCCAAGCTGTTAAAATAACACCCTCCAGTGGTGTTGAACGTAGTAGTTCCAACAACCAACGGTTTTCGTGGAGCCTCCTCATAGAGATGAAAACTGATAGGGACCTATTTCTGGTCATATTGATGACTCGAAAACGTCCTATCCCTCGTCTCTCTTTTCCTCCACGATTTTCGATTAAATCTCTTATAAGAAATTTATGCTTTTGGTCCTCTCGGACTCCGTCCACTCGAACTTCCATTGGGACGACTTGAAGTATAAATCTATGGTTTTCCATTACAAAACTAAAACTTTATTATATATATTTTTTTTTAACAAAACGAAATGCGGCAATTGTATAAAGATTAAAAGAAGAGAACAAAAAAAAAAAAACAAACACCAGGAACGCTTTGAAGACATTGAAGTATGAAAAATAAAAACTGCAGAAAAAAAAAATCTTCAAAAACAAAATAACAAGCAAAAATGTATTAACAAAACGAGAGATTACTATATTTGTTGAATAAAAAAAAAAAAAAGGACAAAACAAATTATACTTCAGCTGGGTAGGATTTAAGTTAGTATTAAAACATAGTAAAATTAACAACTAAACTTAATAATTAAGTAATAAGGACAAGAGACGTAATTTTAAAAACCTAATCGGTCAGGCGGTTTTCTGGTGCGTGTTGGGCGTTGTCTTAGCGTAAAGGGCTGTTCTTGGTTAATTATTTGTTTAAGATAATGGTTCGGTATATATTCGGATTGGTTTTGAGTATTTTGTAAGGGCGATGAAAACACTTCTTGGCTTTGTAGCGTAAGGTGATCAGTATCAATGTGCCGTCATTATTTCCCTTGTCGGTTTCAGGTTGATATGCTGTTGATACAATAGGCGTTGTCGTTTGCGAACCCATAGTTTCACGGGGTTGATTAATTCCTTTTGGGGTACCTTCTTTGCTTAGCTGGTCCTCTAGTGAATTTTTTGTAATTTCAAGCATTGAGTCATAACTAACGTTAGGAGGTGGGGAATTACATTTTTTTAATCGGTTAACGTGAACTAACTTTTTCTTCCCTGGTTTTTCGGGTCGAAGCTTATAATTATTCTCATTTAGTTTTTCGATAATGGTGTACGGACCAGACCATTTTCTACTCAGTTTTTTCGAGATACCCTTCTTTTTACTTTCATTTAAGAGCGAAACTCTCTCACCTGTTACGTAGCTAGCGGGTCTCACGTGCCTATCAGCGTAAAATTTAAATTTGTTTACTTTAGATTGCGAATGTTTTTCGACCAAGTCATAACATTTCAGTAAATGGGTTTGAACTTTCGAGGCGTAGGCGTCTGCTGTTAAGTTGAAATCAAGGTTGGTTGTAGGAAATAATAAATCTATAGGCAGTTTTGGTTGACGGCCATACACAATTTCGAATGGTCTGATCCCCATTGTAGCGTGCACTGCCGTATTATAAGCGAAAGCTAGTTTTGGGAGGTACTTGTCCCATTCTTTTTGATTATCGGCCACATAACAAGCTAGCATTTGTTCAAGTGTTCGGTTGAAACGTTCTGTTTCACCATCGCATTGAGGGTGATACGCTGACGTCCTCAATCTCTTTATGTTTAAAATTTGGTCCATTAACTCTACCTGAAAATTCGTTCCTCGATCCGATAGCGCCGCTTCGGGAACATCATGTCTACATAAATATAGCATTAAACAGTCTGCTACCTCTTCAGCGGTCAACCCAAAAAGAGCGAAAAGCTCTACATATTTGGAAAAATGGCAGACTATGACCAGAATGTAAACATAAAGTCTATAGGTCATCGTCGTAACATTCGGAGTCGTCGTAACATTGGAAAACATTTTTACCAAAGACTCGAAATCTATGCAGCGTTCGCCAGTACACTGTTTCTTCTAAATTATTCTTGTCGACCTGTTCCGGTTTTTCTCCAGACTTCAACCATTCGTACAATTTGTTTATATTTGAGTCAAGCATTTGTCTTTCGTTATGATTAACTTCTTGTAAGATAACATGGTTCACCACTATACCCGGGTCACGTCTTTCGTCTTCGTTTTCGTCGTCGCTAAAAACTTCTTTATTTTCTTCAGTCAGTAGCCATCTTGACAACGCATCAGCATTTCCATTTTTGTGACCTTCCCGGTATTCCACATCGAAATCATAGGTCCTCAGTTCACACAACCAACGTGTTAATTTAGGGGATGGATTCTTTAAATTTTGAATTGAAAGAATCCATCCCCTAATTCGAAACTGATTTGGCATTCTTCAGTCCACTCAAAATTTTTCTTTTTCTCGGTGGCTTTGTGTAAAGGACCAGCGATCGAAGCAAACCCTTGAATAAAACGTCTATAATGATTAGCGAGACCAACGTGAGGCAATTCAGATTCAAGTTTTGTTTCCTTAAGATGTGATTCTTGAGGTAGTTGTTTGCTACCCAGAGCCTCACGGGTACTGTTTAACGGGATTTAACATCAGCCATTTTGAAGGCTACGTCAAACCCAAGCAGACAGTCATAAACTTACTTTTTCACAATTACCACTTCTACTTCGCCATTGAAATTTTACTTTCAGACTGCATTTACTGGTGCCAATTACTTGGATAGCCCCCCCCCCACTACAGGTTTCTATTGTAGCATTCAATGGTGTAAGTTTTTCGTTTCCACGCCTTCACTTGAACCGAATTCTTTCTGCCAAAATAGTCTTTACTGTGCCTGTGTCGAACAAAAACTTTACCGGCTCCTCGTTAATGGTACATTCTCCAAAAATACTGTCGGTACACAGCACGCTGTTAATAATGACGTTTGAAATAGTTGGAGAATATTGGGTTTGATTGAAGTGAGTCCGGTCGCCTCGCAAGCTTGAGATTTTATTTTGACGCGCTCGACATTCAGCAATAACATGTCCTGGTTTTTTACAGTAGTGACACGTCAATAACGAAGTATTTGAGTCTGGCGGAGCGTTATTATGAGCGTAGCCATTAGTTGATGAAGGTCTGTTTTGATTTACTGGACTATTGTAATTATTTGGTTGTGTTGGAAAAAGGTTGTTGGAATGATGTATTTGTTGGTTCTCAACAAAATTAATCTCTTTTCGTGGCGGTCTATGGGGTACCATTGCCGAAATCGAAGTTGTTTTCCAATGGTTCAAATGACTCATCAATTTCACCGTTTGTGTCAACGCTTCGAAACTATTTTGCGGAAGGTCTGCAGATAAATGCATCATTAAATATGGATCATTCAATCCATTTATAAATCGATCTCGAACACACTTGTCGATATTAAAACTGGTCGATTCGTTCTGGAAAGCAATTTTCGCCAACTTCCACAAATCAGAAAAATACGTTTTCGCGTCTTCGCCACTTGATTGTCGACGATTGTAAATTTAAGCTCTTGTCTGGTTGTTAATTTTGATTCAATTCGAGATATTGTTTTGTATGATAGAGAAAAAAAACTACAAGTTGAACAACTAAAATTTTCAGAGACAAAAATAATTGGTACATCAAGATAGATATTGTATCAAAGATGTATGGGTTTGTTTACGATAAAAGTATTTTGTTGGATTCATTCTATACATTACCTTATGGTTATTGATTTTTTATTATTGATTTTTTTACCAATGTATTTTATTGATTTTTTATTAATGTATTTTATTGATTTTTTTAAATAAACTTTTGAAACAGATTTCTTTTTTCGCATTATTGATTTTTTTACTATAAAAATAATATCAAAAATTAGATTAATTATAAAAATGGAAATAATAATTATTAAGGAAAAAGAATTTGAAGAACTACTATACAGATATTTTGAATTTGGCATATAAAATATCTGTTACCCTAACTTTTATTGAAAGAATAACTTACTCAAGAGTCGGAGGAATTATTAAAAAGGATACGAAATTAATTTATTAAAATCTTTATTATTATTAATATAGAAGCTTATAAAAAATATTTGTTTTCGATGTCTTTTTAGCGGGTAACACTCTCTTATTTATAGGTGTAAATTATCTGACATAGGTCAGTCTGAAGTATCGTAAACACTTAACACAATCGTTAAGATAGAAATAATCATAAAATAAAATTGATAAAAATAAAACAAATATAATAGATAAAATAGATATTAGAAATGAAAACAAGTGATTGATAAAATAATAAATAGATAAAATATTTTAGTCTATCTTAAACCGTTAACAGAGTCCCCCTGCGTAGATTCGTCATAGTCCCTATGACATGTTTTATTATTTTCTTTCAACTGGTTAGCCAATATGTCTAAAGGGAGTATTTGACTAAAATATAACTTGTTTTCTTCTCTTTTACTATTCTTTTTCCAGATATAAATTTGTTTGAAATTTCTAAAACATATTAAAAAAAATAAGAAAACCAATAATAATATGACGAAAAAACAGACAAATTTAATATAATAAATTGTATTTTCAACACATTTGATTTTTTTGGTTAAGAATGTGTTGGCGTTTTCAAAATTCTCAAAAAGAACATTTGAATTATCGACTAAATCATTTGGTAATGAATAAAACTTTCCGTCCAAGTCGTCATTTGTTGAAAGTTCTTTGAACTTAAGCAGGGAGTCGAATCCGTTTATAATTTGATCGTGGTGTAGAAAATTAACAGTAGAAATGTTGACTTTTTCGATTGAGACACGTTCTTTAATCAGATTTTTTAAGTCAAAAATTTTGAGCGAGTTTTTAACTCGTACAATAGAAAGGTTCATCGATGGTAAGATGAATCGATCATTTATTAAACTACAGTGTATTTTTGTTGAAGTTGAACGTAGGAAATTGTTTCAAGTAAGAAAAACATTAACTGTAGTATTTTTTACTGTCATTGAGACAGGAATATCTTTATAACAATCGTTCATGTTACGTATATTAATTTTAGATATTTTTCTACAGTTAGGAATTAACAATACATTATTTGTTGAAAATAGATAAAGCTTATTTCCATTTAAATCGGATAAAGAGTGAAAAACATCTTCAAACATAGCTAATGTGTTTAGATTGTTTTTAAATTCTATACAGTGTTGAACAATATTATTGTTTTGCTCAATGCCGATTGCGTTTTCTAAATAAAATCGGTCTAAATCATGTTCAGCTAGAATTAAACTGTCAATATCTTTTTGTATTAAGAGAGACTTTTGTGTTTTTGCATAAGGAAGGCTTAATATTGAATATTTGTTAAAAAAATTATCGGAATTTTCGAATACTAATAAAAGTCCATCAGTTGTTGAGAACACAGTATAACTTTTCTCGATCTTGCTGGTAGTAATTTGAAACAAAAATCTATCAGCCAAGGAATATACTAAATTATTTTTTCTGGTATAATTTGTTCCATAATGAATTCTAAAGAAAGGGTTATTAAATATTATAGATTCATTCCAAATCACAATAGAATCATGAAATTTACAGAATAAGTCGTTAGGTTGACACGTGTTTAAAGCAAAATTAAAAACAGTTGAATTTTGTTTTGAAGCAATAATTAGTTTTTTACGAAATGAACATTCGTAGTTCCAATAAACTTTGTTCGTAAACCAAGAGAATTCGCCATTTGGCTGTTCTTTATAAAAGCATCCGTTTAAATTATATAGTCATTTTCTTGTTGTCGCAAAGTCGAGCCTCGATCATAGCAAGACATTCTGTTCTGCTAAGATCGATGATTTCTTGTTTGATTAACTCAGTTTTTTCAAAAGTAAAAGACATATTCATGTAGCGAAAGTTTCTTTTCTTGAAGCACTGATATCCATAATCTTTTATGTAATAATTGTTTTCAGAAAGTATCCACACATTAAATATACTGTCAGAGTAAGTTTTTCCGACGTTTTTTCGTTCTAAACAATTGAAATTTAAATCTATAATTCTGTTATGATCCTCAATCTCGCAATATGTAAAATTGTCATTTATTGTTTGACCAAAACATCCGCAGAAAAGATAGAAAAAGAAAAGTATTGACAAAAGGAATGTTGGAGAATTGACGGGTTTCTTCTTTTTGGAATATTTTTTATGGTATTCCTTTAAAAGCTGTTTATCTTGAACAGTTGAACCAGGTATCCAACTATCAGGAAAATTTACTGAATCCTTCCATTTTACTAGATAGCGAAAACCTCTTCCAATTTTCCTATGATCGAGAATTTTATCGATCTCGCAAGTAATTTCGCATTTATCTTTCTGTACTATCTCTATACTTTTATTATCCAAAATTTCTACTAATTTTAATCTCCATCTTGGAAAAGAGTTTTTTAAGACAGTACCATTTTTGTCTTCTAAGACGTAATTTCCGGAGTCTAATTGTTTTTTAACTAGGTAAGGACCAGAGTATAAAGGCTCTAATTTGTTTTGTATTTTTTCTGATTTTATATAAACTTTAGAATCAATTTTCAAAAAATCATCACTAACCTTTTTTTGTTTGTTTTGTATTGATTTTTGTTTATCTTGATCGACAGCTAAATTTTTTTGTGTTGTAGGTATTGTCTTTTCAAATAATTGTTTTATTTCAGCTGATCGCCTTGTGATAGATAAAACTTCTTCTTCAAATTCGCATCTTGTCCAATCTTCGAAACCATTTATTTTACGACTGAAAGAAGTTCGTATGGAGTGAATTTTGTTGAAGAGTGGACTCGAGTACGATATGCGAATAAGACTAAAGGTAAATATTTATCCCAATGGCTCGGATCGTTAAAAGCTTATTTTTTAAGCGTATCACTCAATGTTTGGTTTAGACGTTCAGTCATACCATTACATCTTGGGTTGTAAGAAGAAGTCCTTCTTCTGTTTATACCGAGTTTTAAGCATAATTCTTCAACTAAATCGTTTAAAAATTCTTTTCCTCTATCTGAAATAATTTCTTTTGGAGGTCCGAAAATAAGAACGAACTCTAGTAGTTTTTCAGCTATTTCTCTTTTTGTCTTTGATTTGATTGGAAAAGCGAAAGGAAATTTGGTAAAATAGTCTATTATAACTAGTATGCCAATGAAACCATCAATAGTTTCAGGAAGACCTAAAATTAAGTCGATTCCTATGCGATCAAATATGCTATCGATAGGCAATGCCAAAGCAGGATGATCGACTATGGGTATTTCCCTAAATGCTAAGCAATTTTCGCACTTGTTTATAAAATTTTGAATGTCTTGTTGCATATTTTTCCAAAAAAATTTGCTTGGAAGTTCACGGAAAACTGTTTCTGTTTTAAAATGACCAATGTTGTGGCTTTTAGCTATTATTTCAAGACGTTCATTTGGTTTTGGAACTTTTAAGTTAAACTTGCTGTCATGAAAATCTTTTCTGTAACACAAATTATCACCTTCTAATTTATAATGTTTTTGCAAAAGATTTACTCGATTAACTTGTTTCCTTGACAGTCCAGGAGAATGTCTTCCGTATTTTAAAAAATAAATGAGATTTGTATCCTGATGCGGTTCTAAATATTTTTCTGAAATATCGCAGTCATTCTTCTTTTCCTCGATATTAAGGCTAAAAACAGACCTATTGAGAGCATCAACGTTTGAATGTTTTGAACCATCTTTATGAAGGATGTCAAATTGAAAAGATTGTACAGCTATCGACCATCTTAAAAGTCTTGTGTTTGGATCTTTTGAGGTTAAGAGCCATTCTAAGGCGTAGTGATCCGTAATTAAAGTAAATCTGAAACCGTATAGATAGTTTCGAAAATAATTAATAGACCAAACAGCTGCTAGACACTCTAATTCAGTGGCTGAATAATGTCTTTCAGATTCCTTCAGTAAAGGAGATGCATAAGAACAAACGTATTCTCGTCCGTTTTCATCAGTTTGCGAAAGATGGCACATAAGGCTAAAGTTGAAGCATCTGTTGAAAGTCTGAAAGGTTTATTAAAGTTTGGTTTCCTTAGAACCGGGTGTTCTATTAATTTTTTTTTTAACTGCTTAAATGCTTCTTCACATTTTGAGTTCCAAAAGAATTTAACATCAGGTTTGCAAAGGATATACAAAGCTGCTGCTATTTTTGCGAAATCTTTAACAAATTTTCTGTTATAATTGCAAAGACCTAGAAACGATTGAAGTTCTTTTAAGTTACTTGGAGGTTTACGATCTACAATAGCATTTATTTTTTCCTCATCCATTTTAATTCCATTTCCTTCAACTTTCTGTCCTAGAATTTTTATTGATTTTTGTAACCAATTACATTTCTCACCGTTTAACTTTAAGTTATTTTTACGAAGTATCTAAAAAACCTCTTTTAAATGTTCTCTATGTTCCTCACCATTTTGAGAGAAAATGATAATGTCATTAAAGTAAACTTGTCCAAAGTTTAAGTGACCTAATATGTTGAACATAAACTTAGAGAAAAATACTGGAGCATTGCACAGTCCAAAGGGGACGCGTTTTAATTCATAAATCCCAAATAGAACTACAAAGCCTGTTTTGTGCATAGATTGCTCGTCTAAAAGAATTTGAAAATATCCTTTTCGAAGATCTAGAGTGGAAAAAATTTTTCCACTCTATTTTTTTTTTCCTTTTGAAACCTTATCCAAAATGTCGTCTATGCGAGGTATTGGATGTAAAAAAGGTTTAGTTAAAGCATTTAACTTACGGTAATCCACGATGAAACGAGAACCACTTTTTTGTTGGATTAAGAACGCTGGTGACGCCCAAGTTCCTGCATTACCTGGCTGTATAATGTCTGCTTCGAGCATTTTTTCTATTTCTTTCTTTAATTCGTTTATTATTGAAATCGGTTGCCTGTACGGATTGCACATAATTGGCGATTCAGTATTAGTTTCAATTTTAAACGAAGTTTCTTTGCATAGTCATATATCAGTAAGGTTTCTAGCAAAAATATTACTGTTACTATCTATAAACTTATTAAAGTCTTTGTTGTCTGACATATTAATATTTTCATTTAAATTGATTGATTCTTCGATCAAATTATCGTCCGGGCAGCTTAGTATTTGTATTTCGTCGTCGATTTATCGAAATGATCGTTTAATTTTATTTTTCTATTATTTAAAATTAAAGTTCGCTTTGCAGGATCGATAGTTGCATTTGATTGATTAAACGAATCGAGGCCAAGTAGCACATCAGCTGTTGTAATATTTGTTACCAAGAATTAAATTTCAGTAATTATATCGTCTATTTCAATTGAAAGGTTTTCTGTCACACCAATAATTGAATGAGCTGAACCATCAGCTGTGTTTATTTTTACATCTGAAGGCAAGATTTTTAAATTTAATTTTTCTGTTGTTGTTTTTCCAATAACTGATGCGTGTCAAAAACGACGTTAACTGGTTTATTCTTTATAAATCCAACATATTTTAAATGTTCAGCGCCATTAACAATGTCAAGACTGTAGACAGTGTTTTCTTTTTTAGAATCGTTTTTAGATCGTTCTTGAGATTTATTCCTGTTATTTTCAAAGGATTTTTTAAATTTTGAACTGACAATTTTACCATTTTTTACGTTTTGACCTTTAGGAATAAAACTATTGTCCTTTTTGTAAAATTTAGATTTACCTTGATATTTGTCGGTTTTTGTGTAATTCTTAGGAAAATTTTGAGTTCTTTTCCTAAAGTTAGACGTTCTTTTTATATTCTGATTTGCAAGGAAAATATTCAAGTTCGAACGCTTATCGTCTCTTCTTTTGAATCGTTCGAAGTTTTCAGCTATAAGAATTGTTTCTTCTAAGCTTTTTGGATTGTTTAATTGAACGTATCGTTCAGTGTCTTCTTGCAGACCATGGATAAAATAAGCAATTTTATCTTCTTCTTCCATACGATTTACTCTGTTCATAAGTATTCTAAAATCGTCTATGTAATCATTGATTCCTTTTGTTTGTTTGATTGACCTTAGCTGCTCTCTAACGTTTTGTTCGTGATCTAATGGTCTGTACTTGCGTTTCATTGCACCTGCAAATTCTTCCCAAGTGTTGAATTTGCCAGCTTTTTCATAAGCTTGAAAATAGTGAAGGGCTGAATCAGTTAAATAATTACTTGCGTGGAATATTTTATTTTGATCATTCGTTATTCCACTTTCTTGGAGTATTCGATTAGCTGTATAGAGCCAATCTTCAATAATATCCTTATTTTTATCTCTTCCTGAGAATTCCTTTAGAGGTTTAATAAGTTTATTGACTCGACTAATACCTTTGTCATCACTTTGATGAAATGTAATTGTTGGTCTGGTGGTACGATTCGAATCTTCAAAATTTTTTCGAGATCCAATATGCGAACTTGAGTTAGGTTCACTGTACCTTTCCTTTTCTTCAAATTTGATTGAAGTTAATGGACCATTTTCGTTATCTCCGATATTTTCATCGCTTGAGTATGTTCTTACTTGTTTGGTATCATTGAAATATACCGTTTTTTCCAAATTTTTGGATTTTTGTTGACCGACAAGCTTTAAGTAATTATTATCCCATTCAAGACCAGATTTCGAAAAAGTTCCCTTCATAGAACAATCGGAATCATCTTAGTAATGCGTACTTGAAAAATCAAATTTATTTGGCACTTTTTCACCTTTTTCTTTAATAATTTGGATTTCACCTTCTTTGAGGCTTAAGTCTGTCTCCAAATCGATTTTCTCCTTTACAACTTTTTTGTGATTTTCTAATAACGGATTATACATTACATTTAGCCTTTTAACATCTACTGAGAGTCCGTCAGAATTTTTTAATGCTTTTTTAGTCGCCAATTCCTGACAAATAGCATCTTTTGCCTGTTTTACTTCCTTAATTTCGGAATCCTTTAAAGCAATTTTCTGATCGTTTTCATATGCCGCTAACTTAAGATTCTCCTATTCTAAAGTTAAGTCCCTATTTTTCGTAGTTAAAACTAATTTGGCTTCGTTTAGTAGGTCAATTGTGATATTATTATTCATTTCAGCTTCTTTTAAATTTTTAATTTCAGTTTTTAATTCCTCAATTGAGTCTTCAGAGTCTAATAGATTATCTGATCCCAATTCAAGAATCCTATCCTTGAGTGTGGTAATTTCATTGTTTAGATTCAACACTGTTTCTTGTGCTTTTGAATCTTTATCTTTTAAAGCCTCATTTTCTTCACTTAATGTTTTATTGTTTGTTTCGAGTGCCTTAAAGTTATCGTTTACTACAAGGAGTTTAGTTGCATCGTCTAATCTCTCATCGTCTAATCCCTAATCTCCAATTCGATAACTGTTAATTCCAATCTTTCGGATATATCTATCCATCCTGATAATCCTAATGATTCCTTATTTTGCGGAATTCTTTTAATTGCTCTGCTTATTTTTATGAAATTAATTTGAAAATCAATGAGTTATTTTTTTATAGATTTATTTTGTATTCTACTTAATAATTATAAACTTTTTAATTCGCTGCTACCAATTCTGTTACCTTAACTTTTATTGAAAGAATAACTTACTCAAGAGTCGGAGGAATTATTAAAAAGGATACGAAATTAATTTATTAAAATCTTTATTATTATTAATATAGAAGCTTATAAAAAATATTTGTTTTCGATGTCTTTTTAGCGGGTAACACTCTCTTATTTATAGGTGTAAATTATCTGACATAGGTCAGTCTGAAGTATCGTAAACACTTAACACAATCGTTAAGATAGAAATAATCATAAAATAAAATTGATAAAAATAAAACAAATATAATAGATAAAATAGATATTAGAAATGAAAACATGTGATTGATAAAATAATAAATAGATAAAATATTTTAGTCTATCTTAAACCGTTAACATATCAATTACAAGTTGTGAAGGGTGTGCACATAATTACGGTGCTCAACACGGACACTCTTGCTTAAATCCATTCTATTACAATTTAGCATGGGAAAAAGCAATTGAAACTCTTAAAAAAGATTATAATAAAGAAAAAAGTTTAGATTATATTTATAAAGAAAATTGCATGAAAGAAAATTAAAATGGCGCAAGCAATGATAGAAATGAGATTCAAGAAAAACCACATCAACACAAACTGGAGATAATTTCGATTTTACATTTTTATTAACAAAAACAAAGACTGTGAGAGTGTACAAATCACGTTCATACAAAGATTATGTTCTGAGTTTGAGTTTAAACAGATCAAAAAAGCTAATAATAACAAAGTCAATGTGGAAAATTTTTAAAATATATGTACCTTTAATTGATAAACTTTAAATTCAATAAAATTTTTAAAAAATGAATTGGTTTGTTGATCCTTTTATATTTAAACATCCCTTTACCTGTACTATTGCTGGTCCAACTCAGTCTGGGAAGACTTGGCTTCTTAAAAGAGTACTGGTCTACAATGCCGATCTTTTTGATATTCCACCCAAAAATATAATGTATTGTTATTCTGCATGGGAGTCAAGTTTTGATAATTTTATTGAAATCTCTCCAGATGTAAAGTTTCACAAAGGAATTCCAGATAAAGACGAGTTAGATACATCAGAACCAAATCTAATTATACTTGATGATTTAATGAAAGAATGTGAAGAAGAACCTTCTATTCAAAAATTATTCACAATAGATTCGCATCAAAAAAACATCAGTGTATTTTTTATTACACAAAACATATTTTCAAAAGGGAAATTTACAAGAACATTGAATTTAAACAGTCATTACTTGATTTTATTTAATAATCCAAATGACAGATTACAAATAGGGACATTAGCAAGACAAATGTTTCCAAATAAAGTAAAGTTTTTTATGGAGGCTTTTGAGGATGCAGCTTCTAAACCACATGGTTATTTGATGAAAGATCTTAAACAATCAACAGAGGAGAGAAATAGGATACAGACTGGGATTACATCTGACGATTTAAGGATAATTTATACATCAAAAGATTAAAATTGTTTTTAAAATTTTTTTAAATAACAAATTAAAAACTAGTTTTTAAATTTTTAATCATCCTATCATTTTTAGAGGAATCATCATTAAAAAAGTTGCAAAACTTTTCCATTGAATATCCATTACATCTAAGAATTAAAAACAACAAACAATAATAACCACAAAAGTCTGAATTGACACTTTTAATTGTCATTTTATTGTAAATTAATCCATACAAAAATTTCTTAAATTTCAAAAATATAACTTTCTAATCCAAAAAATCTGGGTGAATTTCCTTAAGAATCAAAAAAATTGCACGTTTTTTGTGCATCGTAATAAATTGCTAACGAGTGCATACCATCATTACCTGTAGCAAAGACAGGCTTATCAATATTCTCAAACAATGAATAGTATCCAGGAAAATATTGATATTTAGCAAATTTAAATTCCAAAGGTAATATAGAGATGACTGTCCATCAACCATTAAATTTAATTTAGTAAGATTAAAATGGCCAAAGTTGAAAGGATTTTGATCAAAAACACCATCATAAGCACTATTTCTAACAAAACCAATGACAACTCTTGATGGTAATGATGTAGAACTAATATTCGTAATTACTTTACTTGAGACTCCTTTACCAATTGTATGTTGTTTTACAACAACTCTCTTGATTGGATACTTTGCTGTTGTCTTTTCTAAAGCTTATGCATGTCCCAACATTACCGAGGGATTTATTTGAGCTTTTCTAACCAACAAAGTAGCTTGATCTACAGAAATGTAATAGTTTTTAGTTTTATCTCCCATCAAGCAAAATTCAGGTCTTGTATGAATTAGTTTGAGATTCATAGAGACATTATTAATCAAGTATCTATCTGTATTAAAAATGTCGCAATGTAGTCTTCCTATCAATTCAATTTTTCCATTCCCAGTATTAAGAATTTTGTTACGTTTTAACTACAAAATTAGCATCTCCTTTTGAACCAATTATATCAAATCTTCCAGCATCATCTCTGTTGAATAAATTTGATTGTAAATAGGAGTTCTTTGAGTCCTGGCCATAGTTTAACAGGTCAGTGATGTAGGCTTTGTAAGGATAGACATTGTTTGAGTTTCAAAGCTTTGTCCATTAAATGATAACTCTACTTGAGAGAAGAGTGAATCTAAGAAATTGTTAATTGGAGCTGTTGCATCATCACCTGTGACTAAAACTTTATCTTTATTAATTGAGACTTGTAAATAGAGACTTGTTCTAGATAATTGTAAATAGTGATTAGTGGACCCTTCATATCTGAATTCTATTGGTGTACCTACAGATACCGAAGATGTTGGGTTATTCTCAAACCAGCCACCGCTTACTATACTAATATTACTAGTATTTGTACTAGGTGTCATAAACAAATCCAATTCAGACTTTGCACATTCATTTGAATCTGTAAAAAGTTTCATTTTCTCTTGTCAAAAATTTTTTCTTTTTTGTTTTTGATTTTCTCTTTCTACTATTTAAAGTCATATTTGGACGCAGAGCTAATCCTTCACCTTCATGTGGCTCAAAACTATCTGATATATTTTTGATGCTTTCACTTAGTCTTTTTTTTTAAACTTGATTTTAAATCTTCTCCAGATAACGAGTCATTAACTACATTGGCTGCAGATTTTAGTAGTTCTTTACCAACTGTTTTTACAGCAGGTATAGCATTCTTTCTTACGATTGGCATAATATATTTAAAAATTCTCCTAAAAATACCACCTAGACCATAACCTTTTTGATATAATGAACCTTGAAAGTAAGGTAGTCCAGCTTGTTTTAAATAATATTCTCTAAAATCCATTTAATTTTCTAAAGTGCAAAGTAGAAATAATATTTTCTTTTAATAAAGTCTGTTCTTCTAAATCTTCAGTGTATTCAATGTTAAAGTTATTTATTGTTTGATTTTGTACTTTACATATTGAGGTATATCTATATCTGTTTTGTTGACATTAGAAATCAAATCCTTAATGTTAACAGGAGCAAGTAACGGTGATTCTCTAGATCCAAATTCTTGGCTTTCAACTAAACTTGATTTTACGTAAAAGTGTCTAAGATGATTAAATTTATGTTCTTTGAATTTAAAAAAGGTTTTATTGGCTTTCTCATATGATTCATCAATGTGATTTTTGTCAACATCCATGACATAATAAGCCCATCCATCAGGTACATCTAAACAAAACTCTAAATTATCTTCATTGAAGATAATTTTTGGGTTACCGACTAATTGTGAGGATGCCCATTCCAGAAGTTTACTGTTAGCATTTTTAAAAATTGTCTCAACTGATTCTCCATCATAAGCATTAATTTTAAGAGGGAACATGTCCATATTTTGACTAGGTGGAAAAATATTGATTGTGTTGTGGTTTCAACTTGTGTGTTGAATACCGAAGGTTGGTTTAGGTGCTGTTTGGTTTAAATAAATAAAAGAACGGTTAATGTTGAACGGTTTATTTAGAGAAAAAAATGTATTTTAATTTTATTTAATTGAGAAAAACGAGAACAAGAGTGAAGAAAAGAAAGTGTGTATATTTTACACAAGTATTAAATATTATGTTTTATTTACTAGTCCTTAACATTAACAACATGTTAAGTACTAGTAAATATGTTTAACTTAAGATAGTGAGGAGAAACGGAGTTAGTCCGCAACATATCTCCCCCTAACCGAAACTTGAAATAAACAAAGAATATTCTAAACTTAATTTTAAAAAAATTAACAACTAAATTTTAAACAACAAAATAACAAAATATAAACTTTTGACAAAAATAACATTTAAGTTTTTAAATTTGAATTTACCGGTTTGTGGCTTATTTAAACGGTTTGTTAGTTGGTTTATTATAAGGTTTTTTCGGTTTTGTTTTTAACTTGTTTGCTATTTGCAACAACAAGTCGCCACACTCCTCCCTCTCATTTAACAATCGATCAATGAAATTTTCCTGAGACTCTATTATTTTGTTTTTATCAGTTAAGATGTCATGGAGTACATCGATTTGACATCTCAAGGCTAGCTCGTTCATTGAGTATCTTTCGATTGAATTGTTTTTTGAGGATGGTGGGTTTATTTGTTCGACCAGTTCAGCGAGCGACAGCGGTTTACTTATTTTGGATATTGGTTGAAACTCTTCGTCTGAATCTGTTTTCGGTTCTTTTTTAATATCTACAAAAACGACATCATCATCACATGCTTTTGACGTGCATGCTCTGTTCGCGTTTCTATTTCGTTTTAAATTTGCTTTTTTACCATTAAAACGTTCTAGATTTTCGTTAAAGTTATCTCGGTTTGTTTGCTTCATTTTTTCTGATGGGACATTTTTGTTAATTTCGAAGAGCATGCCTCTTTTTTTGAAATTTACAGGTTGTATTTTCCGGAGTTCATCGACGACGTCTTGATGTACATAGCGATTTTTGAATGCAAGAAAAGCCACTGTATCTTCTTGCTCGGTTTCTTGATTTAGTTTTGTTTCGTCTTTAACGTAAATGTAATCGATTTCACCCCAGTCGTTCTTAGGTCTTATTTCGTTTAGTTTATCAACTATAAAATTGAAAAGTTCGACGGCAGTTTTATTGCTACTCTGACCATCTAATGCGACTCTTCGAATATAAATATCGTTTGGCATCTTCTTTGTATTTAAAAAAAATAAAAAAAATGGTTTGTTTTAGAAAAATAGGAAGAGAGAAAAAATTTGTTTTTGAATTTAAAAGAAAGAAACAGTTTGTTATTAAAAAAATATGAATCGGAAAATTTTAGTTTTTTGATTTTACAAAATTTGTCAAGTAATTTTGAAAATAGAAATTTGTTAAGTACAATAAAAAATTTGAAATTAAATTAACAAAAATTTGAAAATAAAAATTTTTTTTTTTTTTTTTTTGATAGATTTTTTACTCTGCTTAACTTGTTTTGTTTTTGATTTTTTGTTTGATAACACTTAGTGTCTCGTTTTCAGTGGTGTTAGACTCGGAATCTGTATAGATTTTCTTAATGAGTATTTTCCTGGTTTTAACATTTCTTTTTATTTTTTTATTTAAAATTGACTCATCAGAGTCTGAACCAGAGTGTTCAGATGCTTTTTTTTGTTTAGTCGGTTTTACAGGTGAAAACCCGGTTTCAGGCTTATTAATTTCGGTTAAACTATGGTAAAAAGTCTTAAGTCTACTTATATGGACTTGTTTTAATCTAGACTTTTTTGAGCCACATTTTTTAATAAAATAGTCTAAATTGTTTGGGTTTTTACCAACTATTTCAAATGGGCCATAATATTTATGAGCTATTCCGGACGAGAGTCCTTTTTTTAGCTCAGGATGGTCAGTTAAAACCAGGTCGCCTACTTTATACTCGGTTTTTTTAATTTGCCGATCGTGGTTTATTTTAGCTTTGTCCATTCGAATATTACGGTTTGTAGTTACCATCATAAATGATTCGTTCATTGTTTCTTTTAGTTCGTTTAAATATTTAGTAGCTACAAGTGGTATATTTTTTTCAACAGTTTCAACTGGGTCGGCTAAAACGTCTATTTGACCATGTTCGTTTATTAATGTGAACATTTCAAGTATAGGTTCACGGTTTAAATTGTTTAAATTTGGTAATATTAAATCTATTGGGATTTTCGGTTTACGCCCGAACATTAGTTCGAATGGCGTATGTTTAGTGGTCTCATGGACTGACGAATTATATGCATATGCATATTTAGGCAAATTTTCATCCCAAGTTAATTGTTCATCGTCTATATATGATTTGATCATATTTTTTACTGTTTGGACTGTGCGTTCGCTTTGTCCATCACATTGTGGATGATACGCTGTTGTTTTTAGCCGTTTAATATCTAAATAATCATAAATTAGATCTAGCAATTTCGATTGAAATTGTGTACCTTGGTCTGATAAGACTCCTTCAGGGATACCGTATTTGCAGAACCAATCGTTTAAGAGGAGTTTTGCCACGGTTTCAGCGGTTATGTCTCTCATCCCCAAAAATTGGCAAAATTTTGTAAAATGGCAAATTATCACTAATAAGTATTTGTTTAGATTTTTTGTTTTTCTAAACGGGCCTGCGATGTCTATGGTTATTAATTGGTTTGGTTTACATGGAGTTAGGTAAATAAGTTCGCCTTTGTTTTTTTCGGTTGTATTTTTTACCTTTTGGCATATTTCACATTGTTTGACAATGCTTTTAATTTCTTTTCTTAAAAATGGTCTGTAAAATCTTTCCATAATTTTAGCTGTTGTTTTATTTCGGCCTAAATGAGCGTTAAACACGGAGCTATGTATTTTTTCAACTAAAGTTTTAACTGATTGACTAGGCAACACATATTGATTCACCAATAGACCATTTTCGCTTTCGTACATTCTATAAAGAATGCCTTCAATAAGCCGAAATTTTTCATATTGTTTAAAAAATAATCTTTGGGTTAAGTTTTCAAATTGAGTACATAACGGTTTTGTTTGACCATTAAGTTTTATG